>APFE031321406.1:1322-101654 GCA_000404065.3 Pinus taeda
AAATCTTAGGGAGATAGTGAAAGAAGAGCTCCAAAAACTACTCAATGTAAACTTCATTTATCCAATTTCAGATAGTCGATGGGTTTCTTCTTTGGTTATAGTACCTGAAAAGAATGGTAAATGGAGAGTATGCATTGATTATAGGGAATTGAATAAAGCAACTTTGAAGGATCACTTTCCTTTGCCTTTTATCGATCAAGGATTAGATACATTAGTAGGCAAAAAGTACTTTTCATTTTTGGATGGTTTTAGTGGTTATAATCAAATCTAGGTAGCACTTGAGGATCAAGATAAGACCACATTTACCTATCCATGGGGAACTTTTTCCTATCAAGTGCTTCCTTTTGGATTATTTAATGCACCCGCAACATTCCAAAGAGCAGTACTAGGAATTTTTTTCTGATCTAATCCATGATTGTGTGGAGGTTTATATGGATGATTTTACAGTTTATGGTGACTCGTTTGAAGAAGCATTAGAAAATTTGGAAAAAGTAATTGTAAGATGTAAATAAACAAGCCTTTCATTAAACCATGAAAAATTATTTATGATGTTTACTGAAGGTATTGTTTTAGGGCATCATATTTCAGGAGATGGGATTAAAGTTGATAGATCAAAAGTTGAAGTCATCTCCAAGTTTCCTATTCCAAATTGTCAAAGAGATGTTAGAATTTTTCTAGGATTTAGTAGATACTATAGAAGATTTATATAAAACTTCACTAAAATAACATCTCCACTCTTCAAACTTCTTTTAAAAGACTGTGAATTCAAATGGGATCCTGATTGTCAAGCAACATTTGAAACTTTGAAAACAAGAATATCTGAAGCACCTATCTTGAGAGGGCCAAATTGGAAACTCCCTTTCCATATTTCTACAGATGCTTCAGATATAGCTCTAGGAGCTGTGTTGGATCAAAAAGATTTAGTACCTTATGCCATTTACTATACCAGTAAAAATTTGACTCCCACTGAGTTGAATTATACTGTGACTGAAAAAGAGGTTTTAGCTGTTGTATGCAATCAATAAGTTCAGACACTATATGACAGCCTATGAAACTTTTATTCATACTGATCATTCTGTGATTAGATATCTAATGAAAAAACCTGTTACTAATGACAGAGTTACAAGATGGCTCCTACTTTTACAAGAATTCAATATTACCGTGTTAGAAAGACTAGGGAAACAAAATATAGTCGTTGATTTCTTGTCTAGGATTCATAATACTAAAGAAGATTCTCCTGTAGAGGACAAGTTTCCTGATGAATATTTATTTGCAGTAACTACTAAGACCCCTTGGTATGCAGATATTGCTAACTATTTGGTTACAGGGAAACTACCTCCACATCTATTTCCTAGTGAAAGAAGAAAGATTATTCAGTAGAGTTCAAAATATTCATGGATTTCTAACGAATTGTTTAAAACAGGGCTAGATCTTGTGATCAGAAGATGTGTGAGGGAAGATGAAATTCCTGATATCCTCAAGGCATGTCATGATGAACCGTGTGGTGGACACTTTGCTGACAAAAGGACAACCTATAAAATCCTCTCTTTAGGATATTATTGGCCTTCCCTCTTTAAAGATGCAAAAAAATATGCCAAAAGGTGCGAGAGCTGCCAAAGAGTAGGGAAACCTACCCTTTCAAATGAAATGCCATTGCAAACACATGTACTCATCGAACCCTTTGAAAAATGGGCTTTAGATTTCATTGGACCTATTAATCCACCATCTAAGCAAAAAAAGTATATATTGGTATGTACTGATTATGTCACTACATGGGTAGAAGCCAAAACATTAGTTTCTGCTACTGGAAATTCAGTTGTTACTTTTCTTTATGAAGATATTTTTACTCGCTTTGGTGTTCCAAGAGAAATTGTGACATATCAGGGAAGTCAATTCACATCCAATTTGGTGGAGAAGCTGATGGAAGAATACAAAATCATGCAAAAAATAACTACTCCTTACCATCTGTAAGCAAATGGTCAAGTGGAGTCTACAAATAAAGTTCTTGAAGGTATCATCACCAAAACTGTTCATCTGCATAGAAGAGATTGGGAAGAAAGGCTTCCTGAAGCCTTGTGGGCCTACATAACTACATGGAGAAATACAACAAGACATTCTCCCTATGAACTTGTTTATGGGAAAGAAGTCCTACTCCCCATTGAGTTCCAAGTCAAAACCTTCAAGATGGCAGTTCAGCTGGGGATGGATCTATCAGAAGCCCAAGAGCATAGAATGGAGCAGTTAAATGAGCTAGATGAGATCAGACAAGAAGCAGTCCTAAGAATTGATCTAGTTCAATATCAAAGAGCTAAGTGGCATGACAAATACATCAAAGAGAAAAAGTTTCAAGAAGGAGACTCGGCATTGTTATTTGATTCCAAGTTTAAAGACTTCAAGGGTAAATTTCAAACTCATTGGCTTGGGCCATATGAGATTGAAAAAGTCTTTAGCAATGGAGCGGTAAGAATCAAAACCATTGATGAACTTCAAACTCCTCTTATTGTGAATGGTCACCGATTGAAGATCTATCATAAGCCACTCTCAAAGAAGGAATTTGTCAAAATCTTTCAATAAAATTCTACAATAAGGCTGGTGAAGAAGGATTCTTCTCCACCAGCCTAGCTTTTTTTCTTTTCTATTCTTCAAAAAAAAAATAAAAAAATGTATAAGCCTGAAAACTAATCACTGATCGGAAGTCTTATACAGAAAATATAGTGTGAAAATCAAGAACTCCTGATGCCCTATATTTTCTAAAAAAAAAAAATCTCTCTTTTTATCTCATTTTCATTCCACTCCACTTCATTTTTATTCCACTCCATCTCATTTTCATTTCACTTTATCTCATTCCACTCCATTTCATTCATCTCATCTCATTCCACCAATAAAATTTTTTATGACCATTTTCATTCATTCAGTCATCATTTATCCATCTCATTCAGTTATAAGATTGTTGAGTCAATTTCCGCAGCTAGAGTCAGTTTTTGCAGCTGCTAACTGATTCTGCAGCCAGTTGTGTTTCCGCAGCTAGCACCCTGTCATTTAACATTAGTAGTTAGATGATAGGCAAAAATAATAAAAAAATCAAATGCAGGTATAACCGAGGACATATTGTGAAGACATGAGGCACCTAAAGGCATCAACAAGGCAGCTGATCAAAGGTTATGGACAACAAGTGGAAAACATTCCAAGGTATGAGTAGAAATTAATTTCAAATGGCATTCAAAACACATTTTTCATAGTTATTAAATCACAAGATCCACTATATGAAATGATTAGCGTGGTAGCCTCCATTTCATTCCATAACATTTCTCCACAAACCATACATTTATTTTTCCAATGGCCTCATGATTAATTCTCGGATTTAACTCAAGTTTGGATGCATTTTCACACTCCACCTGTAATTTTTGGGTGTGGCTAATTTGATTATGGCTCTCCTTCACCGCATAAGTTCCGTAGCCATTTCATGAATGTGTTTATATCTACTCCACGACTGCCCATTTTAAAAATTTCGTTCTCACTCCCCTACTATTTTATTGAAGCCACGACTACATTACCACCTCGTTCACATCAGTATCCGCTCCATTCCATGAATTCGCCTCGACTGCCTGTCCTCTGATTTCCGCTTACAGTCATTAGTTCTCTCCATAAACCCTATTCATTCCCACTAGTCCAGCCATCTCACCTCCACTAAACCCTTCTCACGCAGACGAATTGTTAGAACAGAAGGACAGAATGGGTTTGTTGTTGAGGGCAGAGCCGTAAGGGCCCAAGTTTATGGAAGGGTACTCGCAAGTAAAGAACATATTGAAAAAGGCAAGGTGGATTCGGTTTATTCAAAAGTTCAGAGGCTATAATAAGGAGATTAACAAAGCCTTTGCGAGGTCTTTTAATAGCCTGGAGGTGGAAATTGGGGACCTCAAGTTTAAAGTTATAGAAGCATCCATAGTAGCTGCTACAAAACTCCCTCAACAAGGAGAACGATGGTTCAAGAATAAGAGCTTTGATGATAAAGCTTGGAAGGTTATCCTACGCAATCCAGGTATGGATGTAACTATATTTAAACGAGGAATTCCTGTCCATGCTTTAGAAGAGAAATGGGCCAGTTTACTGTTGATTATTCAAAAGTTCATTACGTGTGAAGGCCATTTTGGGCAATGTATATGTATCATACTCGACTGTTGATGAACTTTTTAGAGAATCAAACCCTAAATCTGCCTTATTTTTTATTTGTAAGCTTGAAAAAGATGTGCACAACAGTCCAAACAAATATAGAGGATATAGAACCCCACTTATATCATCACGGGCTGGTGAAAATTTTAATTGAAGACCAATTAAAGAAAAACAGGGATACCTGGGAACAATTTTTGGTGAGAAATTACTTTCAAGATCCAGGTGAAGTGCCCAAGAGCAGTATAGTAAGGAAAAATAGGAAAAGGGAAACTAGTAGAATAATTCAAAACCCTCCTATTAGCAAAACCAAAGAAGTTGATCAAGAAGAGAAGTTGGAAAGAACCAAGGGAAAAAAGCAAAAGAAATTGACAGGGAAGAAAAACATAGAGGATGTTTACCAATCACTAGAGCCTTCCTTAGAGGAGGACCACCAACCACTGTCTGAAAGGCTAACTCACCTCCAAGGACAATCAACTGCAGCAAGGAAGAAAGAAAAAGGAAAATAGAGTATTGAGGAAGAGGGCACTAGCCCACAACATTTAAGAAGAAGCATCATGCTTAAGGGAAAGTGGAGGAAAGCACAAACAAAAGGACCCCATTTTATTGATTTGGGGGAAGGAACACCGAAACAATCTCCAGCTGTCCGTAGTCCACCTCATTCTCAGCCAAACATTGAAACTAGTCCTCCAGATGTTGACATAAGTCCTTCTCGGCCAGACTATGAAATCAGTCCTCCTCAACAGGACTTCGGGCCCAGCCCAAGGAAAACTTCACCTGAGATAGACCCGAATCAGCAGGAGATGTATGATTATATATAATCCTTGGAAAAGAGAGCCACAGGTCCAAACACCTCATCCATCCAGCCTCATCCAGCATAAGATGCTCAAATCCAGTCATTGAAACAAGAAATTTTTGAGTTAGAGGTCCTAAACAAGCATATCAAACATGAAAATGAAGCCTTAAAGGAGGAGAGTAGACTGCCTAAGATCATTCATGACAATACCATGCTACATCTTGGGCTATCGCAGAAAAAGAACAGGAAATTAAAGAAAAAGTGTAGGAAGATAAGTAGGGCACTGATCAGTCTGAAATTCAGATGCTTGATGAAGAAGTCCAGGATGTTAGTAGCACCAAGAAAGAGAAGAAGAGGGCTAGATGTATTGGCAGAAGCTTCAGAACATATGATTTGAAGGGGGGATAGTCAAAATTTTGGTTGCATGAGGACATGCAACACCTTCACAGTGGGGGTATGTTGAACCCTAAACTTGCATCTTTCCTAACCTTTTTCTAGCTTCTTTCCATTCACCTAAACCTCCTAAGTCATCAATATCATTGCATATTAGTCATAATAGAGCATTTAAATTCGTTTCTTGACTATGTCTTTGTGTTGCTGTTTGAACTAGATTTTTGCTTGTGAGCTGCAGAATCTTGTCATTTTCCGCAGCCAGTTCAACTTTCTACAGCTGTTTTTGTTAAAGTCTATATTGCAGGTGTCATCAGGCAAATCGAGCCACATGGGCAAGTTCGAAATGGCCTGGACATGGGTCAGGTCCCACTGGTCCAGCTGGATTCATCACGAAAGGTCGTGGTCAAAGGTGGTTAAGCGGTGGTCAAATGGGAGAGTCCTATAGCAATAGAACTCCATTTTCAACCACGTGAATATTTTTGTGACCGTTTCCTGATCTTTGGAAGCACGCTGACATCTATAGGCTGGCCACAATGTGGATCCAATAGCCGCTTTCAATAAGATTGCGTAATCTCGGTGACCATGCTGCTAAATCCATGGACGTGGTTATTCATGTGTCCCCTGTTCACATAGTTTCCAGGAAAAATAGTTATGTAGTCTTTTGTTATAAATAACGCTTTCTGATACGCATGATAGTTAGCTTTTGATATGTAATTTTTGTTGTTAAGAACCACTGTGCCGTGACACTAGCTTATTGTTGTAACTTTAGTTTGATATATACATACATATATATATTATATATATATATAATATATATATATATATATATATGAAGACTCTATTTCCATGTTTGTGTGAACATGATTTTGAGTTGATAACCCATTAGCCGAGGTTGCAGAGGGCCCCTGCACACCGAGGTTTCATTTTCTTCGTTGATGTATAGTCTTTATGCATCATTTTATGATTATTCATTTGTGTATATATTTCTAACATGTCACTTTTGCTCATGATTTTATAGGTTTTGTTTAACGCTGATCAGTGTGTGCAGCCCAAGCATTTGCATATAAATTTCATAATGACTAGTGATATGGAATTGATCCTTTGCTGATTTTATTTTCCTAGTTTCTTTTAATTCTAGTTTTGTTTTGTTTAAGTTTAGTTTTGTTCAATTTTCTTCGATTAGTTAAAAATCAACTTGCTCAGTTCATTGACAGTTACCTTCGAAAGCCATAGCGAGACTACTGGCGAGGGATTGAAATATGAATGCTTTGAATTGATTTTAGTTTCCTTTTCTACAATTACATAATTCGATTGCTCATTTCATTGACAATTACCTCTGAAAGCCATAGTGAGACTACTGGCGAGGGATTGAGTGATGGATGTTGTAATTTTATTTTAGTTTACTTTTCTGCAATTAGATAATTGGATTGCTCATTTCATTGAAAGTTACCTCCGAAAGCCATAGCGAGACTACTTGCGAGGGATTGAAAGATGGATGTTGTAATTTGATTTTAGTTTACTTTTCTGCAATTAGATAATTGGATTTCTCATTCCATTTACAGTTACCACCGATAGCCATAGTGAGACTACTCATGAGGGATTAAAATATGGATGATGTAATTTGATTCTAGCTTTACTTTCCTTGCAATCTTTGATTTCCTTGAGTGCAGTATCTTAAATTAGTTTTCTAAATTTAGACAGCAGCAGAGATGATAGTTTCATAATCAGTAGTTCATGAATTACTTTCTTTACTTAGCATCATCTTTTCATTTTTAATTCAAGTGTTATTTTTCACTATATTCTATTTTCTGAAGTGTTAAGTTTTGGGAATCTTTACAAAGGACATAATTGCCTTAAAACTTATAACCATACTTGCCTTCTAGAAACTTAGGAATTGGAATTTCATAAACCAAGATAAAAACCCGAAAACAAAATAAAAATAAAAAATGACTAAAGTAAGAAATAGGTTATCTTGCACATATAGTGCGCCACACTTCATTAGCTTACGAATCCTAGATTGACAATTTAATGTAGCAATTTAGGACATAGTAAATTGACCAAACAAGATGGATTACCAAACCAATCGCAAAACTGCAATATACACCTTGGTGATAAATTAAAGAGAAATTACCAAGGACTTATGTACGACAGTCAATCTTCTCAAATGATGTGTTCAGTGCATTGCAATCAATAAGGCAGCAGACTCAACTTCCTATGGATAAAGGATATAAGCCTATTGTGGTCTCCCAATATATACGTGACAGTACAGGGAGCACAAGTCCGTGCTAGCACTTGTCGTATCAAGGAGGAGGAATCACCCAACATTCAATGAAAACAATAGTTACTAGTTTTTATGATGCGAGAACATGTCTCTAGCCTAAACCTCTAGATGTGTTGTGTTAAGTTCCAAAGCGTTGTTAGGTTCATTGAAATTTATTTTAGAGTTGATCTTGTTTAGAGTTTACCTTTCAGTGGTTCACCACGTGATGTTGATTTTGAAATTCATAAAATGTAATCTACAATGATAAACAATATTTGTTTATTTTGAGCAATGAAAATCCTAGCTACTAGGGAAAGAAGATTACAATTCTTTCAAACAAAGAGCAAAGAGCACACACTAGTGCATTTTCCTAAATCATATTTTCACACACAAACAAAAAAAGCTAAATTCAAATGCATGTATTTGTTTCCGTTCCCCTTAATGTGAAAAAATCCAAAAGGAAAACTAAATGCAACAAAGATCTGAAATATTTTACTCAAAGCGACATTTTCGACAATTTCTTCTTTAAAATAGAAAGGAAGACTCAATGACACTTTTCAATTTTGAATAAAAATTCTTTCGACACTTTGAATAAAAACAAATCAAACGAAATACATGACGAAAAGTTCAATCGACTATCCAGGGAAGGAAGAATCCACGACAATTATCTTTTCGACACAAAATGACAATTACGACACTTTTTGTACCAAAGCGACAAATTGATTTAAAAATTTTTTCGACAAAGGATTGTAAATGATGAACAAATACAAAAAACAATTCACTAATCCTAATCTAATGGAAGCTAATCTATGTGATGTAGGTAGGCTTCAGTAAGGAGGCACTGTTCATAAGCTGCAAAAACAAATAAACAAAATTGAAAACAAGGTCAAAAACCCCCAATTTGTAGAATGGAAATAGGTTCAGTCAATCATCACGCCTGGGCTTCATAGAAATTGGGATGCATCGCACTTAGTAACTCGGGAGGTGTGATGCATACTGGGCTACAGTAACAGACAGTGTGATGGGCCAGGGAATGCAACTGAAATGGGTTTTCGCTCAAATGTGCAGCTATTTTCAATAAGTTAAGCTGAGTTATGATGAAAGGTAAAGAGCAAAGTATGAAGGAATGTCTTGAGAGGTTACTGAGCTATCAAAAGGGCATCTAGATGTGCTTGTAAGTCAAATGTTTAATTCATAAACTAAACCGGAGATTGACTAAAGCAACATTCATCTACTATGCAATTATAGAGCAAGAGCAGTTCGAAGGCTACCTGGCTGACTTCAGGCTCTATCTATAGTTTATAAGACAAACAATAATAGGAAATAAACATCTATTCGTCCCCAGCAGAGTCGCCAATTTGTTTCTAGGAAAACTAGTGTCTTGTCGAACGACTAGCCCTCTAGGTTTGGCAGCTACCCTAGAAACCACAGTTTAGAGAAATTCAACAATTTCTTCTATGTGTAACAAATAAAAGAAAGATAATGGAACCAACCTAGAACTTCCACTTAATCCCTTGCTTGATCTCTCTCCCCCTTGACAGAGCTTGCAACACCTCCCCATACTTAACCCACTTGGAGAGTACTTGTATAGACATAGTAACAAAGAACCATCAAAGCATCGTGATCTATTACAACATAAACATTATAGAATCAGATATGTAATGAACAAATGATAGCATTCACAAATGATAACATTCACAATTGCACAATCATATGGAAGAAAAACTTGAAGAACTGGATTAAATAAAAGGGAGAATTACAACCCAGTTATCTGATCTAGCATCATCCTCCCAACATCAATCCCTCTTCACCTCATGAAATAGTAAGATCACACCAACAATACAATGCTCTTTCCTCAATTACAAACTATCAACACTTCCTTATAATTCACAATATTCCAGCCTCTAGATCTCGTAGATGAGGGATCCATTTATAAATGTGTGCAAGGGTGTGAGTCATCTCTGGGGTTTTGATTAGTTTCATTCCACTTGTTACAATTGGTTCCACTTGGAGATTTCTTGGATCTCTTACTCATCCCTGGGCGAATTCAGAGAGGCAAGTGTCATAGGAGAAGTTTCTAGAAGATTCCATGAGCAACCACCTAGCAAACTGTCTTGGACATTTGTCCATCCTTTCCCATTGCACCCTATAGAAGGCCCAAACAGTATGCATCGCACCCTATAGAAGGCCCAAATAGTATGCATCGCACCATGGCAGTGTAACACTCAGTATGTATCGCACTTTTCCAGTGGAGCGGTCAGTATGGTTCAGTTTAGGCCATTTCTGGATCGTTTCTCAGGTGGAACATTTGGGGAATGTTGTAATCAGATGAATACATTCTTTTAGGATATGAAACAACTCTTTTAGGGGTTGATGAGCCATGGTTTATCGACATATAAGTTTGGGGTTGATGTGCCCAAATATGTCTATAACACTTCATCTGACCTGGTCAGATAATCCATTGTAGTGATAATGTATCACACACTAGTCTTCTTTCCTGGCATATTGATTGGCCCAACATATTCAATCACCCACTTATCAAAATCATGCAAGGTGACTTGTGGATTCAACAACAATTCATCCATTCTCGACAGTCTTCCGGTCCTCCGGTAGACATCGGAAGCACTGCAATATTCTTTAGAATCCTTGTGCACAGTAGGCCACCATAGTTCTGCTCTTAAAATCTTCTGTGTGGTGGATTTTCCTGCATAGTGTCCTCTCACAACACCACCATGTTCTTCTGCCAAAATACTACATCTTTCGTGCTTAGGGACATATCTACACAATATCTCGTTGGGGCCCATTTTATACAAATGTCCAGCAATCAGATAAAATTCACAGCTCTATATATGATTTCTTTCTTCTGTTGATTTGTATACTTAATAGGGGCTACTCTAGTAGACAAAAAGTAAATGATGTCAACAAAATGATCATAAACAACCCTTACTGCAAAGATCTATCCATCGGGAAATCCTTTTTCATAAACCAAGATAAAAACCCCAAAACAAAATAAAAATAAAAAATGACTAAAGTAAGAAGTAGGTTATCTTGCACATATAGTACGCCACACTTCGTTAGCTTACGAATCCTAGATTGACAATTTAATGTAGCAATTTATGATATAGTAAATTGACCAAACAAGATGGATTACCAAACCAATCTCAAAACTGCAATATACACCTTGGTGATAAATTAAAGAGAAATTACCAAGGACTTATGTACGACAGTCAATCTTCTCGAATGATGTGTTCAGTGCATTGCAATCAATAAGGCAGCAGACTCAACTTCCTATGGATAAAGGATATAAGCCTATTGTGGTCTCCCAATATATACGTGACAGTACGGGGAGCACAAGTCCGTGCTAGCACTTGTCGTATCAAGGAGGAGGAATCACCCAACATTCAATGAAAACAATAGTTACTAGTTTTTATGATGTGAGAACATGTCTCTAGCCTAAACCTCTAGATGTGTTGCGTTAAGTTCCAAAGCGTTGTTAGGTTCATTGAAATTTATTTTAGAGTTGATCTTGTTTAGAGTTTACCTTTCAGTGGTTCACCACGTGATGTTGATTTTGAAATTCATAAAATGCAATCTACAATGATAAACAATATTTGTTTATTTTGAGCAATGAAAATCCTAGCTACTAGGGAAAGAAGATTACAATTCTTTCAAAAAAAGAGCAAAGAGCACACACTAGTGCATTTTCCTAAATCATATTTTCACACACAAATAAAAAAAGCTAAATTCAAATGCATGTATTTGTTTCCATTCCCCTTAATGTGAAAAAATCCAAAAGGAAAACTAAATGCAACAAAGATCTGAAATATTTTACTCAAAGCGACATTTTCGACAATTTCTTCTTTAAAATAGAAAGGAAGACTCAATGACACTTTTCAATTTTGAATAAAAATTATTTCGACACTTTGAATAAAAACAAATCAAACCAAATACATGACGAAAAGTTTAATCGACTATCTAGGGAAGGAAGAATCCACGACAATTATCTTTTTGACACAAAATGACAATTACGACACTTTTTGTACCAAAGCGACAAATTGATTTAAAAAACTTTTCGACAAAGGATTGTAAATGATGAACAAATACAAAAAAAATTCACTAATCCTAATCTAATGGAAGCTAATCTATGTGATGTAGGTAGGCTTCAGTAAGGGGGCACTGTTCATAAGCTGCAAAAACAAATAAACAAAATTGAAAACAAGGTCAAAAACCCCCAATTTGTAGAATGGAAATAGGTTCAGTCAGTCATCACGCCTGGGCTTCATAGAAACTGGGATGCATCGCACTTAGTACACTCGGGAGGTGTGATGCATATTGGGCTACAGTAACAGACAGTGTGATGGGCCAGGGAATGCAACTGAAATGGGATTTCGCTCAAATGTGTAGCTATTTTCAATGAGTTAAGCTGAGTTATGATGAAAGGTAAAGAGAAAAGTATGAAGGAATGTCTTGAGAGGTTACTGAGCTATCAAAAGGGCATCTAGATGTGCTTGTAAGTCAAATGTTTAATTCATAAACTAAACCGGAGATTGACTAAAGCAACATTCATCTACTATGCAATTATAGAGCAAGAGCAGTTCGAAGGCTACCTGGTTGACTTCAGGCTCTATCTATATTTTATAAGACAAACAGTAATAGGAAATAAACATCTATTCGTCCCCAGCAGAGTCGCCAATTTGTTTCTAGGAAAACTAGTGTCTTGTCGAACGACTAGCCCTCTAGGTTTGGCAGCTACCCTAGAAACCACAGTTTAGAGAAATTCAACAATTTCTTCTATGTGTAACAAATAAAAGAAAGATAATGGAACCAACCTAGAACTTCCACTTAATCCCTTGCTTGATCTCTCTCCCCCTTGACAGAGCTTGCAACACCTCCCCGTACTTAACCCACTTGGAGAGTACTTGTATAGACATAGTAACAAAGAACCATCAAAGCATCGTGATCTATTACAACATAAACATTATAGAATCAGATATGTAATGAACAAATGATAGCATTCACAAATGATAACATTCACAATTGCACAATCATATGGAAGAAAAACTTGAAGAACTGGATTAAATAAAAGGGAGAATTACAACCCAGTTATCTGATCTAGCATCATCCTCCCAACATCAATCCCTCTTCACCTCATGAAATAGCAAGATCACACCAACAATACAATGCTCTTTCCTCAATTACAAACTATCAACACTTCCTTATAATTCATAATATTCCAGCCTCTAAATCTCGTAGATGAGGGATCCATTTATAAATGTGTGCAAGGGTGTGAGTCATCTCTAGGGTTTTGATTAGTTTCATTCCACTTGTTACAATTGGTTCCACTTGGAGATTTCTTGGATCTCTTACTCATCCCTGGGCAAATTCAGAGAGGCAAGTGTTATAGGAGAAGTTTCTAGAAGATTCCATGAGCAACCACCTAGCAAACTGTCTTGGACATTTGTCCATCCTTTCCCATCGCACCCTATAGAAGGCCCAAACAGTATGCATCGCACCCTATAGAAGGCCCAAATAGTATGCATCGCACCCTGGCAGTGTAACACTCAGTATGTATCACACTTTTCCAGTGGAGCGGTCACTATGGTTCAATTTAGGCCATTTCTGGATGGTTTCTCAGGTGGAACATTTGGGGAATGTTGTAATCAGATGAATACATTCTTTTAGGCTATGAAACAACTCTTTTAGGGGTTGATGAGCCATGGTTTATCGACATATAAGTTTGGGGTTGATGTGCCCAAATATGTCTATAACACTTCATCTGACCTGGTCAGATAATCCATTGTAGTGATAATGTATCGCACACTAGTCTTCTTTCCTGGCATATTGATTGGCCCAACATATTCAATCACCCACTTATCAAAATCATGCAAGGTGACTTGTGGATTCAACAACAATTCATCCATTCTTGACAGTCTTCCGGTCCTCCGGTAGACATCGGAAGCACTGCAATATTCTTTAGAATCCTTGTGCACAGTAGGCCACCATAGTCCTGCTCTTAAAATCTTCTGTGTGGTGGATTTTCCTACATAGTGTCCTCCCACAACACCACCATGTTCTTCTGCCAAAATACTACATCTTTTGTGCTTAGGGACATATCTACACAATATCTCGTTGGGGCCCATTTTATACAAATGTCCAGCAATCAGATAAAATTCGCAGCTCTATATATGATTTCTTTCTTCTGTTGATTTGTATACTTAATAGGGGCTACTCTAGTAGACAAAAAGTAAATGATATCAACAAAATGATCATAAACAACCCTTACTGCAAAGATCTATCCATCGGGAAATCCTTTTTCAATGTTCATTGGTTCTTCATTAGTCTCAATTCTGGAGAGATGATCTGGGCCAGTGTTCAGTCATCCTGGTTGGCTATTACTTCAAAATCATACTCTTAGAACAACAATATTCATCTCTAGATCTTCCCGGCTAGCCCCCAACACAACCTTGTTCACCAAGTACTTCAACATAGAATGGTCTATAAACATCTTGAAGTGCACACCTAATAAGTAATTCCTAAATTTCTACAATGCATACACCATTGCTAATACCTCCCGTTTCCTTGTGGAATAATTCATTTCTACCTTAGATAATTTTTGACTCACAAATGTGATGGGGTGATCAAGATCCCCTTCTCCTAAATGCATCAAGACAACACCCAAAGATATACACAATGCATCCACAGGAACGTGGAACTCCTTTTTCCAATTTGGAACCACCAGGATCAATGCAGTGACCATTCTTTCCTTTAATATGTCGAGGCTCTTTTGACATTCATCGTCCCAACAAAATATGACATATTTCTTCAATAGTTTTTCCATCGATGCAGTGATCTACGTGTAGGCCTTTATGAACTTATAATAATAACCAATATGCCCCAGAGTCATGCATAGTTGTTTCATGTTCTTCGGTGGTTCCAGATTGATAATAACAATAATTTTTGCAGGGTCCACCATCAACCCCTACTTGCAAACAACATGTCCCAGTAATATTCCATACGATACACACAAAATACACTTTTTTAGGTTCAATGAGATTTGATACTTCTTGTAGGTATCCAACATCAAGCGCAGGCTCAAAACATGCTTCTTTAATAGTCCAATGACTATCCAATCATCAAAGTAAACCTCCACAAATTTGTGGATGAATTCTTTAAATGATGCGATGACAACTCTGGAGAATATTGCAGGTGCATTCTTCAACCCAAACGACATGACTGTATACTAAAACGATCTCCATTCAGTAGCAAAAGTGGTCTTACTCCTACCTTCTAGCACAATCTTAATCTGATGGTACCTTGAAAAACCATCTGTAAAGGAGTAGGCCTCATGTCCTCCCACATTATCCAAGCCATCATCAGTGAACGGTGTTGGGAACGGGTCATGTACACATGCATCGTTCAATTTCTTAAATCAACACAAATCCTTGTGTCACCCTTAGTCCTTTTCTCCTGCAATACTATTGACCTCACCCATTCAGATTTGTCCACAAGTTCAATTATTCCATCTGTGACCATACTTTCAAGCTCCTCCTTCACCTTCTCTTTGTATTTTGGGTTTAGCCTATATGGTCGTTGTTTTACGAGTTTCACATCTAGCTTCAAAGTGATCTTCATTACACCCAAATCACCTACAATTCCTTTTAACTTAGTGAACTTCATTAGAAAAATCTGTTGTTACTCATGCAGTAATTCGATGGCCTTACCTGCTGTATCCTCATCTGAGTAATCTCTGATGCATGCGAATTTGGGCTCCACCTCTGAGCCTATATTGACTTGCTTCATCTTAACTAGTTGTGTTATGTCAATTATCTCAACTTCTGGTCTTGTAACCCCACATTGTCCTTCTAATTCAGGGATGTTAATGTTGCATGAATCTTCCTTGCTCTCTTCCACGGTCATATTATAGCATTCTAGTGTATGCTGCAACTACGCATTCTAATCAGGTTGTACCCAAGTCGTTGACTAATTTGGTGTGTGGAAAATTCCTGCTCTGATTTCTTGAAGGGCATCATTGATACACTGAAAACCATATTCGAAGCTAAAGATCAATATGAAGCTTTCCTTCAGATTGTACCAGTCAGTGGTGCCATGGCACAACTCCATTTGAAGATACCAATTCATTGGTATCACATCCAAAGTGTGGATAAATATGTGTACCCATTCTGGTTGAGGTTCTTTGCCCAAGCCATAGTCCAACAAGAAAAATGTTCTTGGGGATGAGCCTTACCATTATACTTCTCTATGAGCCTTGTGTTTGCATGACCAAACCTGAGCTTCAACAATTGACAATACTTATTCCAATCTCCTATATTGTCTTTATGGGTGCCCCACCATCACATAGGTGTAGACCTCAAAGCTATATTCAAGGCTTGGAATCACCGTTCTTCCGGTGCATCCATTTCAAACTCATTAAGAAATAATCTGACATCATCTATCCCATCATAGTAAGCTAAATTATATACCTTTGTTGAGATGCAGCGAAGAGATTTTGTAAGTACGTTACAGCACATAATAGAAATTTCATGCAACTGATTTTGCCAGTTCTCCAATTCCTCAACAAAGTCTGAGACACATGATCTATCATTTTCCTGGTTTATCCTCCTGTTTGTAGTGGGGTTGATTCAATCATCATCTCACGTAGTTAACTTATAGATATTGTCAATATCTTCATCGCCATATTCATCACAAACAAGTTCTATATACTGCTCTCCTTCAGAGGGGTCCATAGGAATAATGACCCTGGTACCATTCTTCTCGAATACCATACTTCTTCTTTTCAAGTTGATTATAGCATCCATATAAAAATCCCAATTGAGTCCAAGTAAATCCAAATACAAATTGTTGTCATCCATAATATCCATGACTTCAAACTCTTCCACCACGCTTACTCCTTCAATGTCCACAACAACGCCATGCAATCGACCCATTAGGATGATTTTCTGCTGATTGGCCATGGGATACTAAATCAGTGACCATTGTAGCTTTGGCTTCCCCATTCGGCCCTTAGTTTGCTTTGGTAATACATTTGCATCTGATCCCAAGCAAAAGAATTACTTGATCCATTTCGAATTCACCGATCTGCGCAGTTAATCCCATCTCTCGGATGATTCTTTTCTTATTTCTCTTTACCTTGTTTACTGTGCATTATTTAGGCCGTAGCTTCTCTTTGCCAGTGTAGTTGTCAATTAATTCTTGCAATCCTTCCACTAATTTTTTATCCCTTAACAACTTCATACATTTCTGGAGAAAGGAATTCAGAAGGGTCAGGGAAAGGTTCTCTGTCGTAGTAACCACTTCAGGATTATTGTTTTGTGGTACTAGTTGCATCTACATCTTCAATGTCAAAGCTCCTGGGTCCATGAAACTCTTATTTTCTTCCATGAAGGATTCGTTCTCCCTCCACATATTGAAATCGATCTTATTTTCTCTAGCCTTCCTTACCCATGTATTTACCATATGTTTTTGCCCTATATTTTATCTTCTCCTGTAGTTGTGCCACTTCGTATTACTACGTTAACACTTGGATCATCTTCACGCGGTTCAACCTTCATCATTTGCAAGTTCTGCATAGGCTTATAATTCTTCTTCTCATACATTTTAGCCATCAAAATAGGAAAATCCCCTATTACATGGTTTAACTGCCTACAATACTTACAGGAAGGGGTTGTGGGGTTCTGACAATCCTGCACAAAATGTCCAGATTTTCCACATTTATAACATATAATTTGGCCCCGACCTCATCTAGCGCCCCTCCTGGACCACATCCTTGGCCTTAAAATCCACCGCAGGCTGCGCATGAACCATGATCTTCTTGCGCGCGACCTTCAACTTTGATTTTGTATGCCACAATTTGTTCTATCATCAAATCATATCTACTTCAATTTCTTTCGTCATTTCATACTAACCAAAAGAAGTTACAGAATAACTGCTTTAGTGGTTGCACACTCTTCTGTAACAAATAACAATGGTCAGTAGGGTGCTGGCCTGCGACTCAGAAATTACTACACCAGACACACAATCTGGTACTTGGTCCAGCACTAGGTTCCAGATTTATAGGATTAGGACCTCTAGTAGCCAAATAATCATGATAGACAAGACACTGTTCCTTATAGTGACCTTTCACTTGACACTTTAGGCACCAAATGTCTGAGCGCATATCGGGCCAAACTTCTTTTCTATTCTTCAAATCTTATATCTCCATATATAAGCTCACTAACCAGGTTTGTATCTACTAAAATCCTATGTGAGTATCCTGTACCGGTCATGCTTCTAGCTTCATCCAATTTCTAATGCCTTAGCTTGCAACGCAGTCTTTTGTTGTGATAACGATAATATGAGATGTGGTAATAACACATCTATATACCATTCTTTGTGCTGCTCATTGGAGATATGAAAGTTTACTTGTCCCAATAAACATTTTAATCTCTGGTATAATTCCCAGGTAGTCTTGTTGACTACTTGATTAATCTCTTTTATCTTTGTAATGCACTACGACTAAAACTTTGGTTTCTTGAACTTTGTGTTTAGTGCTTTATTTGTCTCATCCACCTAAGTGGCTAGGTTTGTTGTACTATACTTAATATACCATGACAGTGCTCTCTCCTACAATGCTATGACAAGATAATCTTTATTCATATCTTCATCATTGATTTTTTGCGTTTTCCATACAACTTCTATGACAAACTAAAATTTCTCGGGATCCTCTGATCCCTGACCCTTAAAAACAAGCATCTTTACTGCGTTAGCCATATTAAATGGGGGAGGTGGAGGTGGAGGTGTAGGTGTATGAGCTAGAGGTGGAGTGGTCAGATGGGGAATCCCATAAGTTCCTTGACTATCTGACTATGACGCACCTCTAGGCATGCTGGGGTTGCTTATTTCTTCTTCACTTTTTGGTTCACCCAATAATGGACTATAAATACTTTCAACGGAATTATTGTGATCTATTCTAAGTCTCTTTCCACTCCATGTAGATCCAGTCTTGATTCCTTTAAACATCAATTGACTTGCATGCACAATATGCCCTTCTCACATAAAAACATCTTAATCTAGAGGTTTAATGAATTCAAATACTTACCTCATGGACCCTTGAAAAACTACGCTCAACTTCACTGTAGGATACCGATGTGTCAACCATGAATTCAGTAATAAATCCTCTGAGAACACTATCGATCCAGTAATCAACAACTCTTGTGATCTTATTTTCAATCTCCTTGAATCGCTTAATCAACTCTAGGGTCCAAGTAGTAAGCTCATCGCATTTCCAACAAGTCTTACTTTCAGCTATTTTTGAAAGCCACTCGTGCAGCTCGTTACCAAATGATGCAAAAAAAATATCAAGTTGTTATGTAAAGATATACCTCCGCAACCACCTTTCTGTTGAAAGGCGTGAATCTCTATTCTCTTGTGTTGCAAATTCGTGCACCTTTCGATTGACCCAACCTTGAATCTCTTTTCTAGTCAGATGCCACATCACATATCCCTCATATAGATCATGGTCTTGGAAACATAACCATTTGTTGGCTTTAGGGGCTCAAACCCAGGTTCAGGGTTAGCTGTGCTAACTAAGAAAACCCTTTATCACCGGCCCTTTCAGCAATGATCTACTAGTGCATATAGTAGTCTCACCGGAGGCGATATTAGGGGATGTTGGAACTAGATTTCCACATCGAGAAGGATATGGAGTGTAGATGTTGACTTAGTCTGACTCACCTACAAATTTATTACTGTGTTACACAATCTACTTAATATTATACTAAATCCAATCTATTCATACAAAAAGACTACTTTGTAGATCTAAAACTCTATCTACTATGCATAAATCAATGGATCTTAACTGTAATTAATTGTAACAACATTCTTATACTACTTTATATCTTATCCTTCGCTATGCAACACAAAATTAAACAATAATTGAATAAAGTAAAGTACAAAATGTAAGTACACATATCTTCCTTCAAAATCTTCTTTATTATCTTTAGATCTTCACTATTACAATCCTTCTTACCCTGCGTAGATCAAATCTTTATTTTTATAATATTTTCCAATCAATTAATTAACTTCTAAATTATTAACTTTTCAAAAATGATTAAAAATGATTAAAAATTAAAAAACATAATAATTACAATAAAAACTTTAAAATGTGGATTATTAATTATTATTAAACAACCAACCTTCATCTCATCCTTAAATCAACTCACCTCATAACTATTTAAACCTCTCATTTAGCTCTTCTACTACCAGCACTCAAAATAGTCCTGATGATGGATCCCTGTTGGGATTTGAAATGTTGATTGAATATGGTTATTATTGTGGGTTCTCAGGAAACTAACTCAAAAAATAATAGACATCAATGTAAATTAAAAAGAAATGTACCAAGAAATAATTGAGTCGTGAACTATGCACATTCTTTCAAAACCAAATCTCATGCCTTCTTTCAACAAGTCTTCTGTTGGCGCAACTCTATACTTTATTTCTTACAAGTTTTATACCCAATAATAAATCATAGATTTAATATACATGATTTTTTTGTTCTATTAATTATAAACTCAGAGAAGTAAAACAACATAGATATTTACAAATTCCACAATTAATTTTTGATATACCAATATATACTCACAACCCATATTTAACCCAATGCTAATCAATTCTTCTGATGGCTCTTCTTTGTATGTTAGCACCTATTTGAAGACATTCAAGGATGGTTGCAGTAAAACAACTTAAAATATACAAAAATGAAATATTAAGTTGTTATAAGGAAATATTAACAATTACTCACAAACTTTGTTATCAACCCTTTTCTTCCTTGTCATCCTGTTTTATGTGCTGAATGAGTTCCATTTTGTTTTCTTTTCTGCAATAAGATACTTTAAAATTAATATTTAATGATAAATTATTTATTTATATGTACCTAATAGAAAAATTCAATGATTACATACATTTAAAGCACATTGTTGTTGAGATGGCTCCTCTTCTGATGCAATTATGTCCATTTCTTTGACCATCTCCTTGTACACTTTTTTGATCTCCTTGTACACTTTTTTGGACTTTCATACTAGGGTGTTTCATATATCATCTCATTGATCCTTTGGGATTTTCGTAATCTTCTTGAAAAAATAATAAACTATTTTTATATTAATTGAATTTAGGCTTTTGTGATCCATATTATAAAAAGTAAGAAAACTTTCGGTAAAAATCACATTATCAAAGTTTTTATATTGATATATGAAAACTAAATATACCAAAATTGATATTAATAAATGAATGTTTTGTATAATATATACATATAACTCTAGAAAAGCATTTTAATTAGGAATATTAATTTCTGAATGATTCATTTTTCTTGTTGTATGTTTTTACTATTTCAAGCCTGGCAGGTCTTATTAACCATTGTTGTGGAAACACTTCCTGTAGTTTAAATATAACTTGGTTCTTGGAATCATTGGATTGATTTCTGTATTGTAAGTGGAAAGTAAGTCTATAAATTCATTCCACTATATCACTCATAGTCTTGTAAAAAAAAATTCCCCGTTCATTAACCTCCACCACTTTAGATGAGCTAAGGACCAGTTGATCATCATTTACATGTTCTATAATTTTTATTTTCTTAGAACGGCATTCTTTTCCTTCGTTGTTGGTCCCTATAGAACATTAAACATATGTGAATTAATATATTGTTTGAAACATGTTATCTAATATTTTTAAGTATACTATTAATTAAATTTAAAAAGAAGAAAAAGAAAAAAAAAGGAAAAAAAGAAAAAAGAAAAAAGAAAACTCATATTGAATAATATTTTTTCATTTAGTTGATTCATCCTTTTGCAATTTTTCCATCAGGCTTTTACGCTCTTCTTCACTTAGATCATAAATAAATTTATCGAGCTTCCTCATTTTGTGGCTCTAACTCACACACACTAACCAATACATATTAGGTAAATTTACATATAGTTTAAACATATTAATTTTGGAAAGAGTTTACAAATAGCTTATTTTTTTTTCTTTTTTGGATGTGCTATCATTGTGTCAATCAATATTTTTGTTACTTGACAAACATTTTTTTATTATCAATATACAACTTGTACCATTCAATACAGAAGCCATTAAATATATTTTATAAATATATCACATAATTTTCAGCCAGAAAGAGGTCTGGTGACCGATGCGCTTATGTAGATAAACACACCATTGCGTTTAATTTAGTAAATGTACATGTGTTTAATTGTTGAGCACCACAACATTTTTTTTAAATAACTTTAAATTATGACAGTGCAATATGTAACGATTAAAGCACCACCATCACATTAAAAACCAAAAACATAAAAAATTAAACAAAAGTTTTTTTGGATTTAACGGTGTTATTTATTAGATGTGTACTGGTGCACTATATTACACAGGTCACATAGATAAATAGAAACTGTTTATAAAAAAATAGACATGGTCGACAGGGTTTGAATTTGATTCAATAAGTGGCCCCCCTGCTTTACATGTCAAATGTCTTATGTATAGTAACACAAAGTCATTAAATCTAAAATGCCTAAAATGAAAAGCCCTACTTGTGAAGTGGTAGAGGGAGTTAAACCCTAAGGTGAAATTTTGCAGTTACATAAGCAAGAAGAAGCAAGGGTTTAAGGTAAGTATTGATTTCTTTTGTTTTTTTCTCCTGAATTTTAATTAAATCTAAGTGGGAAATAAGATTGTAAACTTTTTTATTAATAAAATCTATAGTAAAATTTTTACTATCCAGGGTTTCTATTTTTTTTGTCAAATTTTTAATTAAATCTAATAGAAATTGTAAAAATAATTATTAGTAAAATCAACAACAAAATTTAAAACTTTTACTATGGAAGGTTTTGAGTGAATCACCATACCTTTCAAATTCTAATCTTTTGAATAGTTTTGTTGTTTCAAAGTATTATGCTACGCCACAGTACTCCCATTATGTCTCTCTTGCAAATCTCTCCCTTGAAATTTTGGGAAAAATAATGAAATAGTGAGTAGATTCTTACTATTTACAAGACTTTATGAAATTATATTTTGAAAAACCACTTACTACTCATTTTTCAATTTGAACAAAAATAAAGTTGTGTTTTTTTTTCTAGTTTTTTAGAACATCGATGTGTTTATTAGTAAAAAGAACCAATGTGTTTACTAGAAATGTGCACCTATTAAGATAACTTATCAGTTCACTAAAGTTTTTTAACGCACCGATATGATAGAATTCCTTTTATTATTTTTGAAATCCTAAAAATTTGTGCATTTATTATTTTAATGCATCGGTGCAGTTATTATGTAAACACATCGTGCGATTATTATTCAAACACATTGGTGTAAATAGTTTTACAAGAGCACCAATATGCTTTAAAAGTTATCCAGATTTTTATTTTAAGATTAAATGGCATATTCATCTCAAATTATCCTTTAGAATGCATCCACATGAGCTACAATAGTTCATAGTATATATGTTTCACTTAAAGTCACCTTAGTCTTAAAAAATGATTTGAAAACTATATTGAAATTCAGATTGTGATATGGTTCTTGAAATTAATTCTACTATGCGTAGAAAAAGTTATTGCTGATTTTGCTCAAATGTAGGGAGAAAATCTCATAATATAAAATGGCTAATTCTTCAAATTCCAACTCATTCCATATTTCTCAAATTCCTTCGTGGATTTCTCCCTTTCCATCTCCAGTAAGTTCAAATTTTATTTATATTTTGATTATCTAATTGAATTCATTTATTTTAATCATGTCAATTTGAATAAAAATATATCCAACTTTACAGGATCCTAATTTAAAGTAAATTTCAGATGCATAAATTATTCCACCTGTTCAGAAACATCAGAAGATCTTACCATGAGCAACATATCACAAACAATTGGTAGATGAAAATGGACAACTACTTTACCCAACCAATTGTAACATACCATATTCCAGCCACAATCTTGGGTCAGTGATGGTAATAATTGTTTGGTATAATGTAATTTCAACAAACCAATTGCATTGTGCTTACTATTATCATTGATGTACTAAGTTCAATATTTTTTGAAATTAGGATTCTAGTGATGATGAGCGACCCACCTAACATCTTCTGATGTACCCAACTATAATGTGAAATCGAGAGAAGGTTGCATTAAGCGAAAAAAACGAAGAGTAAGCATATCAAGAATGGTTGAATCAACCACTTATTCAATTCCCACTACATCCGTATTCACCAATTAGGAATTCTTACAACAATAATAGTTCCTCATCACAAGTTGGCAATGGAGGCAATCAAATAGAGGATAGTATGGATGATTACTTATGGGATATGACTGCGATGGAGACAATGTTGTTAGATGCATTCTAGAAGGATAAGCTAGTGGATGATTCTCATATCATTGATACCTTTTTTGAAATCCTGAAATCTAATTCCACCACCCCTCTCTTTGGACCCAGTGGCCAGTCAAATCAAATTCTACCTAGCTGGGGACAACGATGTTACTATACAACTTGAAATAAAATTTTGGCATGTTGAAGTATGTTTCTCGATAATATTGAAGTAATTGACCATTATCAAGTCCTTTATATTTTGAGAAATCTTGTCACACAATCAACATTTAAAATGATCTATTTTATAAACATCAAGTATGGACATTGTACACTTATATTTCCCACCAAATACAATTTATTCAAAGATAAGGTTCTTCCAAGTAATAATGTCTTGCTCAGTAACTACAAAGAGGTAAAGAAGTTATTGAAAATGTTGGGTGTTGAGTACATATAATATCATGCATGTTTGAATGATTGTATTATATATAGAGGAGAATATGCAAATAAAGATATATGTCTGAAATGCGGGCATGAAAGGTACCATAAAAAAAGGGGGTAAATCATGTGGTCCTCCTCATACGATATTGAGGCACATTCCTATAATCCTAAGGATTTAAAGGCTCTTTCATTGCAAAGAATTAACTATATTGTAGGGATGACATGCTTCACATAGAAGTGAGTTGGGAGTTAAGTGAATCCTAATAGATTTAATAGCCATGAAGCATATAGAAGATACAAGGCCCGAAAAATTTAAGAATGAAGTACGAAGTTTGTGACTCAACATAGACATGGATGGCATCAACCCATATTCCCTTCAAAACACCAACTATTATGTTTGTCTTGTAGTAGCGATCAATAACAATATCCCCCCATGGTTGCCCGCAAAGAACGAACATCTTATGTTGGCTCTCATAATCCTTGGTAGAAGACAAGTTAAGAATATGGATGTATACTTACAACCATTGGTAGATGAATTAAAGTAATTAGGGGAAGGGATACATGTATACAATGAATTAAAGTAATTAGGGGAAGGGATACATGTATACAATGTATCAAGACCCATCACAACATAGAGGAGTTTTATGTTGTGCTGGCATTATGAATTAAGTGTTGTCCTTGATGGAAACCTAACTAATGAGTTGTCCTTGATGACAAGATGAATGGAAGCCTACTTGATGAGTTGTCTCTTGATGGAAACCTACTTGTTGAAGATGTAAATAGAATGTGACAGAGTGTTTTGGTAAAGGCATAGCAGTTCAGAGGCAGAGGTATGATAAAGTTGAAATTTCAATAAGTATACATGGGTTATATTAAGAAAAGTTGCGTACACACGCGGGTTTGAAGAATCAAAGGTGCATATAGTTTCTGCACCATGGTATTCTAAATGCCAAGGGTCCTTACCATGGTATTTCCCCATGGTATTGAGCCCAGTAATGGATGTTTTGATTCCGTCTAAGAAAAACATGGACTTGAGTATGGTTTTGACTTGTGGTATTGAAAAAGGCTAAGCTATACAAGTTCATGAAGATCAGATGGTAAAATATAGTGCATAGTGTGAAAGTCATGGAAATATTAGGAATAGTTAGATTTGAAGAAAATATGCTTGCTATGGGCTATTGATGCTTTACTTGATCTAAACTAAGTATGCACCCAAGATTTTGATGATGGATCAGATCCAATAGATTTGAGATGACAATTATGATTATGGGATGATTTGATTTGTGTTGATGGCATCTTAATGCATGATTTATCTGTGTATGTTGAGATCTTGGGTATGTCTAAAGTTCTCAGTTGCAGCGAAGATTTGAATCTGAGTTTGTAGATCTATATGTGGGTTTTATAGCATGCAAGGCATGTACACATGCAGGTGTGTTTCTGGTAAGTCACATACACATGGGTTTGGTTCCTAAAAGTGAGTACACATGCATATATGATTTAAGGAAAGCACGTACATAAAGTAGGGTTCTGATGGAAAATAATGTCTGATTAGTTAATTAGTTTTTGATGTGTTTCTATTCTCTATCAATGAAGTCTTATTAAAGATCTGTGCTTAAAGAATGGTGGCCTGATTGTGAATTGATTAATTGAAGAATGATGGATGTTACTTACTGATTGAGATTGAAGATTAGGGAAAGTTTTGATTGGTTCATAATGTTGCGGTAGATCTAAGTATGATTTAATGTTTGTTTCAAAATGGAAATTGTTCAGTTTTTAGTTTTCAGAGGTTTAAGATCTGTAAGCGGGTATGAATCATGAAGAGCATGTACAAACGTGGGTTTGCTATTGTAAATTAGCATATATATTTTGATAGATGTTTGATCAAGGTTTACATTAACAATATCTAGCTTTTGTGATGTGCAGTATGATGTATGATATTTTGGTTACAGTGATCTGATTGATTGGTTGAGTTTTGATTGAGTTTCAGTTGATTGAGTTTTAGTGATTGGATAATTCACTTTGTCAGAGTTTGATGATTGAGTTACAATGTTGAGCCATAGTTTGATGATTGATATTGAGCTTAAATATTGGTAGTGGGTCCAGTCTGAAAATTTGATGAAACATGGCCTACAATTTATGATGTGTTGTAGTAGATGGATCCAATATGAAAATTTATGAAACGTGGTCCTTGGAGTTGAGGGAGTTGGAGCTTCCTTCAGTGGTAGTTGGTAAATCATATCAAAGGGTTGAATATCCCTTCTAGTAGTAGTTGGAGAAGGAGTGAAGGTTGTAGCCTTTTGCAAGTTGGTGCCTACATACTGGTACAAGTTTACGCTAGTACAAGAGGCAGGGGGTTGGAGCTCCCTTCCAGTAGGAGCTAGAGAAAGAGCGAAGGTTGTAGCCTTCTGCCGGTGGGTGTTTGTGTACTTGAACTGATTAATAATATTAGTTTGTTGTGCTAAGATCCTCCTGTATATTTTTATGTTAATTTTAAGAGAAATTTTAGCATAAATAATATATTGAACAACAACATAAAAATATACAGAACATCACCAAAAATAAATCACAACAGGAACATGATGAAGGATTTCACCCCTTTTGGGCTACGTCTCCTTGGCCCAGCTTCCAATGGCTTGAGCCTCTCTATTATGCTCAAATGTGTAAAATGATGTGTTTAAAATGTTTAAATGCTTCTAAAACCTACTCCAATGAGTCCATAATGTCAAAAAATGACTACCTAGCCTCTTTCTGTATCCAAGTTGGTCGAAAACTAGAGAAGTTATGACCTCTCCTAGTTTTCCCACTATCCGCTCTACATTTTCCCCAAAATCTGACATCATCGTATAATTTCGCCCACCAAGCACTCTAATGGAGTGACATTTTCACTGAAAACTAAGAGAAATTATCGGATCATTAAAACGTACTCTAACGCTTAATTTTCGAAAAATATGGCCACTTGGGAGGGGCCACGTGCCCGGGGGCTAAGGCCAACGATCCGCCCCTATTAGCCGGGCCCCCCACTCCACCTCATGCATTCTCGTTCACATGACAAGTCTATTGGCAATCATTGTTGGTGGTCAACATTGGTAGTGACCATTGACGATCACATTAATGATGTGCAAGTGTTCACAGGGGGGCGATTAAGTCCGCTCGCCCCCCCATACCATGCGACATTAAAGTTTAACAAGAACTCGCCACCATTATATGCTAAGTAACAAAATGTAGGTAAATGGTAAAGTTGTTGGTTTATGTGTTCGAAGGTCAGTGGTTTGGCACCCGCTACCTTCGGTTAGTCTATAGCCAATTTTTGGTGGCCTCATAGGCTACCACACGGCGGCCTCCGGTTGGGTCACCTGTCACCTTGTGGCTTTCCACTATTCTAACCAATAAAAACACCCCATTTCCAACCAATACCAAAGCGCCACTTGGCCTGATTTGATTCATTAAGAAAATATTGACCAGTAAACTGCCACATAACCTACCCAGTTCGTGCCATGTTAGCAGTACAGAATGCTAACTGGGCTTTCCATTTTTAAAAAAAATTTCCCTGTTTGACAAAGTGAATAGAATGTGTTTTTGGGAGCATACGGTGTCCATTTCGTGTGAAACGAGTTGTGCAGTATTCAAGATGATGAGAACTATGCATGCGTTCAAGTTTCACACCATTCTGACGACTTTTATTTTTGAGCATGACTTTGTACTTGCCTTGGCTCTTTTTAAGATGTTCTTGAACTTTTTGGTGTATCGATTAGATTTCTTCAATGAACTTTCTTTCTTTGTCTATGTCGCTATGACCATGAATAGCAACAACTTTGCCAAAAATCAAATCCAAAGGAGATTTAGGCAAGTATCCCAAAAATTCCTCAAATGGCGATGTTTGAGTTGAAGAATGCTTGGCCCAGTTGTAAGAATGTTGAATATAGTGAAAATGTTCATCCCACAACTTAGGATGCTTGCTACAATACCCACGAAGAAGATGTATCACTGTTATCTTCACCATCTCTATTTGACCATCTATTTGTGGATGAAAAGGTGTACTCTTTTTCAATTTGGTGTCCATGAATCCCCACAAGCTTGATAAAAAAATTCCCAACAAAGGAAGAATCTCGATCACTAATAATGAATGTGGGAAATCTAAAATGTACCCATACATTCTGAAAGAACAACAGAGCAATTTGCTCAAATGTAACTTTCTTTTTACATGGCATCAAAATACACATTTTGTTGAACCTATCCACAACTATATACAAATAATAATGATCTCTTTTTGACAATGGAAGACCTCCTATAAAATCCATAGAAACACTCTCCCACAGTTGTGAAGGAACCGAAAGTGTGTGTACAATCCTCACTTCCTATTGCTAGGCTTATTGACAGCACATAATGAACATCCTTTAATAAAACGTGACACACTTTCAAGCATATGAGGCGAATAACAATACCTCAGTAGATGTGCCACTGTCTTACTTACACCGAAATGACCAGCAATAAGAGAAGTATGTGCCTCTCTTATGATATTAACTCTTTCTCCTTGTGGAATACAAAGCTTTCCAAGATGGTACAACAAGTTATCATGCAAATAATAATCGAATTCCTCTACATGGTTACTGTTAGGTTCCTATACCAATAGGAGTCATAATTTTGAATGCCTAAGGTTAATCCTTGTAATATGTACATACCTTTGCTTTCTGCAAATGTTTTCCATATTGAAAAATCAAAAAATGAAAAGAGGGTATGTCCTAAAAGGAAAATCAAAGGACAAAAAGAATAAGAACAGGTCCAAAAAAGTGAAAAATATGAACCCCAAAAACAAAAGACCATGAAAGTGTGCAAGTCAAAATGCCACTACTATTTACTTTTACGCATAATAATGATTGTGTGAAGTTTGTTATTTATGCCACAATCCATGATAATCAAACTATTTAATCTTGATTATGCCATTCTTTAAATTTCATGTTGATAGTTAGAGAATAAAATCTGACCAAACAGTTTAATCTTGGTAGATCATAGTTAGGTGGAGAAAATAAAAGGAGCTCATAAGCTTAATCTGAGCCCTTGGATGATATAAGGTTAGAATTAGATATTTTCCCGCCTTAAAATAAAATGGATAAGGGTTTGCTAGTCTAAATGCACCCAAATAAAATGAAGAGCAAATGGTACGATAACTAGATGGGTAAGTAGAAGAAAGGTTGCAGAAGTATGATGATTGATTAGACAAAAACACATTTATCATCTTTTAACATGTATTTCAAATGTGAATGGGAAATTAAGCATGCATAAGATTTACAAAGTCAATTAATTAACTTCCCCCATTCATTTCACCCCTTTACTTTACTAATTTTTCATAAATAAATTCTAAGTGCTTAAATCCTTTAAGTCAAATAAGCTCAGAGCATTTCTCTGACTTCTGGAGGGACCAGACCCTTGGCTTAATGACTTAAGGACAAAAAGTACTAGATTCCCCCTCATTTCCTTAATAAAACCCCTTTTCCTAAGGTTAAAACGTTATTTGCCTAGGGAAAGTAATCACCCCTGTGTAAGACCCCTTTTTCCCAAAAACCCACAAAAACAATTTAGCCTAACTTATAATGCATATGTGTGAAAAGAAAACAAATCATAGAAAATACATTTGTTGGGTGTGGAGCATGATTATTTATAGTTCTTTACTTTAGCTGGATGTATACCCCAAGAAGTTTGTAAACCCCTCCACGAGGGGGGGTGCAGGGGGGACTTGTCCCAACAAATGTAAAATTGCCTTGTAAAAGTATAGTAATTTCTAGTCAATCTGGGCCATTCATTAGGAGGATGATCTGATGGTAGAACTTATGTTTATTTTAGGGTTTTTTCCCTAGAAGGCAACCCCTCTTTTTGTATGAGGGCATTGTATTGAGGCTGTGTAATATAGATGTGTATTCTCTGAGCGAGAAATAGGGAGGTGAGACTGTGAGAGAAAACAGAGGATATTACAGTGGATCTACTGTAGGTTGTGTCTCTTCATTTTGCTAGATAATAGAAAGGAAGGACTGGCTGTTTGGGGTGGACGTAGCCCAAATTGGGTGGACCATCTATATCTATGTCTCTATGGTTTTATACGTTTTATGTGTTTATATTTATGCAATATTCTATGTGTTCCATTGCTCTGTAATATATAATTTTCTAACAACTAGTATTAGAGCCGAAGGTCTATTTGGCTGATAAACTCGCAGGAAAGAAGGGTTCCTGGTTTGAGTGGGAGCAATGGTAGAAGATGGTAAGTTTAGGGTTGAGAAATTTAATGGCCAAAACTTCTCATTGTAGAAGATGCATATGGAATATTATCTGTATCAAAAAGATCTATACCTACCATTGGGTAGAAAAACAAAGATGCCGATGAGTATGACAGATGAAGAATGGAACCTTCTCAATAGAAAGGCACTCGGAACAGTACGGTTGTGCCTCGTAGCTTTGTTCGCCTTCAACAATTCGAAGGAAACAATGACAAAGGGTTTGATTAAGGCGTTGGAGAAACTATATGAAAAACCCTCGACCTCAAACAAGGTATTTTTTTATGAAACTGTTATTTAATATGAAGATGTCGAAAGGTGGATTTGTTGCAGACCATTTAAATGATTTTAATATTGTTACAAGTTAGTTAAGCTCTCTAGGGGTAAACTTTGAGGATGAAGTTGGAGCTCTGTTATTTTTGTGCTCATTGCCAGAAAGTTGGAATGGTTCAATAATGGCCATTGTTTCTGGATTTAGTACTTTAAAGTTTGATGATGTTGTCGGTGCTATCCTTAGTAAGGAAATGCGACGGAAAAGCTCCGGTGAGACATCGGGTAATGATTTGAGTGCAGAGTCTAGGGGAAGAAAAATGGAAAGAGTAAAGAGCTCAGGATATCGTAGTAAATCAAGAAAGGCAGATCCAAGTCCAGATCGGGGATAGTCTACTGGAAATGCAGAAAGAAAGGACACCTAAAGAAAGATTGTAGATCTCGGAAGGGAAAAAAAGGAGATACACAACAAGAAAACAATCATGAAGAAAATGTGTCAGGTGAGGTGTTACAAGATGCTTTGATTCTTTCTTTCAAAAATATTACTGATTCCTGGATGGTAGATTCAGGGGCTTCCTTCCATGCCACACCTGATAAGAAATATTTTCATGACTATGTTCAAGGAGATTTTGGACAAGTCCGTTTGGGTGATGATAAACCATGTAAAATTGTTGGAATGGGTAAGGTTCTTGTAAATGAGAAGAATGGAAACCAATGGCTACTAAAGGAGGTAAGGCATATTCCGTATCTGAAGAAAAATCTGATTTCAACAGGGCAGTTAGGCGGTGAAGGTTGTGTGACAACTTTTACAGATAAAGCTTGGAAGGTCACCAAAGGAGCCCTGGTAATAGCAAAAGGCGAAAATGTTGGTACATTGTATTTATGCAATAGTATTTCTAGCTCTGTTAATGCTTTAACTTCCAAAGGAGCAGATGCAACATTATGGCATCATAGGATCGAACACATGAGTGAGAAGGGGATGAAGATTCTTCACTCAAGGAATTTGTTGCGGGTTTGAAGAATGTTGATTTGGACTTCTGTGACAATTGTATTTATGGAAAATAGAAGAGAGTCAGATTTCTCACAGTTGGGAAAGAAAAGAAGAGCAAAAAATTAGAGCTTGTGTATACAGATGTATGGGGACCTGCTTAGGTATCATCTCTTGGTGGCTCTCATTATTATGTTACTCTTATTGATGATGCAACTAGAAAAACTTGGACTTATTGTATTCAGAATAAATCTGATGTATTTGGTACTTTCAAGAAATGGAAAGCTTTGGCTGAGATTGAGACAGGAAAGAAATTGAAGTGCCTCAGATCAAACAATGGGGGTGATTATTGCAGCAAATAATTTGATAAGTACTATTCAGAATATGCAATTCGCAAAGAGAAGATAGTTCCAAGAACACCACAAGAAAATGGTGTGTCAAAAAGGATGAACAAAACAATCATGGAGCATGCAAGGTGCATGAGATTGCATGCAGGCCTTTACAATTTTGGGCAGATGCTGTAGATACTATTGTTTATCTAATAAATAGAGGGCCTTCAAGTTCCTTGGATGGTGGTGTTTCAGAGGAAGCATGGATAGGTAAAAAGGAAAACTACTCCTTTTTAAAGCCTTTTGGTTGTGAGGCCTTTGTCCATATTAATAAAGAAAATAGAACAAAGCTTGAGGCAAAATCGAAGAAATGTACCTTTATTGGATATTATGGTGTTAATGATTTTGATTATTGCTTATATGATTATGAAAATCACAAAATCATTAGGAGAATATATGTAATATTCAATGAAAAGGTCTTGTATAAGAGTCTGTTGCAGGAAAAGAAACAGGAAAAAGAAAACAAGGAATACACAGTTCTTGATGAGATCACTAAAAAAGTAAAGGTGCCTAAAAATAATAGTAATCAACAGCCACAACAACAATAACCACCACAACAACAACATGCACCCCAAACACCTGAAAGTGGTGTTAGAAGATCTACTAGAATAAGTATAACCCGTGAATGATACTCTCCTTCGTTATATTATTTATTGTTGACTGATTATGGTGAACCCAAATGTTATGAAGAAGTAATGCAGGTTGAACGCAAGAAGAAGTGGGAGCTAGCCATGGAATAAGAGATGGACTCCTTAATGCATAACCAGACTTGGGATTTGGTCAGGTTGCCTGCAGGAAAAACTACATTAAAGAATAAATGGGTTTACAGGCTGAAGGAAAAAGATGGAGGAAAACAAAGTTACAAAGCTAGACTTGTGGTGAAGGGGTTCGCACAGAAGAAAGGTATTGATTTTGATGAAATATTTTCTCCTGTTGTTAAAATGACTTCAATTAGAACTATTTTAAGTCTAGTAGTAGTTGAATATTTGCATCTTGAGCAGTTAGATGTAAAGATAGCCTTTCTCCATGGGGATTTGGAGGAAGAGATATATATGCAGCAACCACAAGGATATGAGGTGAAAGGGAAGGAGAAACTAGTGTGCAGTTTGAAGAAGAGCTTGTATGGCTTAAAACAGGCTCCAGGGTAGTGGTATCTAAAATTTGACAACTTTATGTTTGAACAAGGTTATACTATATGTCACTCTGATCATTGTGTTTATCTGAAAAAGCAAAATGATGGCAGCTATATTATATTGTTATTGTATGTAGATGACATGCTTGTTGTAGGGTCTAACATGTAGGAAATAAATGTGCTCAAAAGAAAATTGGCAAATTCATTTGCAATGAAGGATATAGGAGCTGCAAAACAAATCCTTGGTATGAGAATAACTAGAGATAGGAAAAATCGAAAATTAACATTGTCTCAAAATGAGTACATACAAAAGGTGTTGAAAAGATTTAATAAGCACAATGCAAAACCAGTTAGTACACCTTTTTCTAGCCATTTCAAACTTAGTAAGGAAATGTGCCTAAATACCCAAGAAGACATGGATTATATGTCTAAAGTTCCATATGCATTAGCAGTTGGAAGCTTAATGTATGCAATGGTCTACATAAGGCTTGATATTGCACATGCACTGGGATTTGTAAGTAGGTACATGAACAATCCAGGAAAGGAACATTGGATGGCAGTGAAATGGATTCTTAGATATTTGAAAGGTACCACAAATCAAGCATTATGCTTTGGTGGTTCAAACATTCCTCTATAGGGATATGTTGATGCAGATATGGCAGGTGAGAAAGATAATAGGAGGAGCACTATAGGATATGTATTTACTGTAGGTGGAACAATTGTTAGTTGGGTTTCAAAAATCGAAAGTGTTGTTGCACTTTCAACAACAGAAGCAGAGTATGTTGCTGCTACAGAGGCTAGTAAAGAAATGATTTGGTTACAAAGGTTTATGGGTGAATTGTGTAAGAAGCATGATATGGGCACGTTATACAATGATATCCAAAGTGCCATTCATCTTGCAAAGAACTCAACATTTCATTCTAGGACTAAACACATACAACTCAAGTACCATTTCATATGATCAATGTTGGAAGATGGAGAGTTGAAGCTGGAAAAGATACACACTAGCTAGAATCCTGCAGATATGCTAACAAAAGTTGTAACCAGGGACAAACTAAGAATATGCTCAGTTTCAATTGGTCTTCAAGGATGACGATGAAGATGAGAAACAACTAGGTCCAAAGAGGAGTCATTGTCCAGCAAATGAAGCGATGGTGGAGTTGCTACAATCATTCTTCAAGTGGGAGATTGTTGAGTGTGGAGCATGATTAGGTAGAGGTCTTTGTTTCAACCGGATGTATACCCCAGGAAGTTTGTACACCCCTCCACGCGGGGGGGTTAGGGGGGGACTCCCCCCCCCGGCTGGGGTTTTGGGGGGGCTGATCCCCCCTCGGCTGGGGGGTTCGGGGGCTAATGGTCCCCCAACGGGGGTTTCGGGGGCAGTGCCCCCAAAGCTAAAAACATATGTAAAATTGCCTTGTAAAAGTATAGTAATTTCTAGCCAATCTGGGTTGTTCATTAGGCAGATGATTTGATGGTAGAACTTGTGTTTAGTTTAGGGTTTTTTGCCCTAGAAGGCAACCCCTCTCTTTGTATGAGGGCATTGTATTGAGGATGTGTAATAGATGTGTATTCTCTGAGCGAGAAATAGAGAGGTGAGATGGTGAGACAAAATAAAGGATATTACATCGAATCTGCTATAGGTTGTGTCTCTTCATTTTGCTAGATAATAGAAAGGAAGGACTGGCTGTTCGGGGTGGACGTAGCCCAAACTGGATGAACAACGTATATCTGTGTCTCTCTGGTTTTATGCATTTTCTGTGTTTATATTTATGCAATATTCTATGTGTTCCATTTCTCTGTAATATATAATTTTCTAACATGGTTGTAACATCCCCTATTTTAACGCTACTTTTTGTAATGTTAAATATGATTGCAATAACAACACGGAGAACCACAACTAGATGAAAAACTAATTAAGCATCTATTTATTGTTATTTTAAAATAATTAAAATAATCGAGGAAAGGGAAACCCTATAGATCCTTGGCTTGAGGTAAGTTTCTTGCTTGCTTACATGTTTTGAAAATCCATACCCAACCAAATTTAATGCTGGAAGCTAATTGCAATTGGGAAAAGTCACTACCTGATAGATTTATTGTGGGGGAAGAACTCGATTTTGATTAAAGTCATTTATGATATCAGACTGGGGTGATGGAAGAAGAGGGTGGTGACCATTCCCCTTCTCTCTCATGGATCAAGGAGACTATTGAGGAATGACCCTTTGGAAAATAAAGAATGAGTCAAGCTACACTGTCTAAAAGGCACCAAAGAGCCAATTCTGCACTCACCCAAATACTTAAAGGGATGTTGAAGAATTATCTCTATATATGCACAAAAAAAGGGAAATTCTATTGGTTGGACATTATATGATAAGAAATTCATTACTTAACTCTTAGTTGTTGGTTCTAAGATGGGTGCTAGTTTTTCAAGCTTTCATGTTTTACTTTGGATGGCTTGTGCTCTGTATTCTTTATCACTGGTCGTTCATGGGAATTATTTCTCTGTCTCTCTCTATATCTCTCTAGTTTTGATGAGTGTGAAATCTCATTCTCCTAGAGGAAAAAAGGTGTTCAAGAATAATTCTGGATGGTTTGGAGTTGTGGAGAATGATATTGATGACCAAACATCACTAGAGCTGATTATTGAGCTTGTGCTCTATGAACTTGGGTGTTAATCCTTGTGATTTTGTATTTGAGGCCATTAGACTATGTTTATGTGCTCAAGTGGTCAATTACAGAGGCTTAGTGGATGAATGAATCACCGTGTTGTTGTTGTATAGATACAAACCACTTGGAGAGGGAAATCTGAGAATCCCATTGTATTATTCCATGGAAATGTGTGAAGGTGGAAAAGGAAGAGCCATTGATAAATATTGATTAAAAATCGATGGATATCAAATATCTAATTCAATTTACCTAAGAACCATCAAAGAAAAAGGAAAATAAAGTATAATGGATGAAGGACTAGTTGAACCTATCAAAATATTTGGAGAAATCCATCTTGATAGGAATCCCCAATTTTTTGGATTGTTTTAAATAATGAATAACCTCATGTGCAACAAGAGTACCATCTACAATCTTCCTACCCTCCAAATAGCCATTCTTCTCATTAGAGATACAATAGGGAAAGACAGGCTTTAGGCAATTGGCAATGGACTCAATAATGATTTTATATATTACATTGTCAAGAAATATAGGTATAGACACACCAAATTTATTTATCTTGTCCTACTTTGGAGCAAGCATGAGAAAGGTTCTTGCTTGGGAGTAAGCGTGAGAAAATTTGCATTGAATTTTGGGAGAACCAAAGTAGTTTTCAATGACTCCTCTACAAATTCAAGGATTTTCATACTTATTAGTTTCCAACATGCTTGAAAAAATCCAGTTCTGTAGCCATCAATTGTAAGTGCCTTGTTTTTGGGCATCTCCATGATTGCTAACTCAACCTATTTTAAAGTGAGGTCTTGCATTTAGAATTCATTTTTCTTTGGGGTGATTAGAGAGGGAATGTGTCTTGTGATTTTACCTGTTGTTTCTTCTTTTATAGGGAAATGATCTAAAATAAGGCTGTTTAAATAATGGATGAAGTCATTCTCTATTTCTATGTTATCCAATAATTTTATGCGATTAGAGGATTTGAGGGAGGAGATGCAATTATGGTTGTAACATCCCCTGTTTTAACCCTACTTTTTGTAATGTTAAATATGATTGCAATAACAACATGGAGAAGCACAACTAGATGAAAAACTAATTAAGAATTTATTTATTGTTATTTAAAAATAATTAAAATAACTGAGGAAAAGAAAACCCTATAGATCCTTGGCTTGAGGTAAGTTTCTTGCTTACTTACATGTTTTGAAAATCCATACGCAACCAAATTTAATGCTGGAAGATAATTGCAATTGGGAAAGTCACTACCTAATATATTTATTGTGATGCGATTGGGGAAGAACTCGATTTTGATGAAAGACATTTATGAGTTCAGACTGGGTGATGGAAGAAGAGGGTGGAGTCCATTCCCCTTCCCTTCTCATGGATCAAGGAGATTGTTGAGGAATACCCCTTTGGAAAATAGACAATGAGTCAAGCTACACTATCTAAAAGTCACCAAAGAGCGAAGTCTGCACTCACCCAGATACGTAAAGGGATGTAGAAGAATTATCTCTATATATGCACAAAAGATGGAAATGCTATTGGTTGGACATTATATGATAAGAAATTCATTACTTAAATCTTGGTTGTTGGTTCTGAGATGGGTGCCAGTTTTTCAAGTTTTCATGTTTTACTTTGGATGGCTTATGCTCTCTATTCTTTATCACTGGTCGTTCATGGGAGTTCTCTCTCTCTCTCTCTCTCTAGTTTTGGTGAGTGTGAAATATCATTCTCCTAGAGGAAAAAATGCATTCAAGAATAATTATGGATGGATTGGAGTTGTGGAGAATGATATTGATGACCAAACATCGCTGGAGCTGATTATTGAGCTTGTGCTCTGTGAACTTGGGTGTTAATCCTTGTGATTTTGTATTTGAGGCCATTATACTATGTTTATGTGCTCAAGTGGTTAGTCACAGAGCCTTAGTGGATGACTGGATCACTGTTTTGTCATTGTATAGATAATAACTATTGGGATAGGGAAATCTGAGTCATTCTGGTGTTTACTAGAGAGTTGTTAACCACTTGGACAATGGATTGCAAACCCTTGTGGTGCTTTTTATGAAACAACAACTAGGATACAACTTAGATAGCAAATTCAACTCAGAGAATTAAGTGGGTCACAATGGTTCTTATTTCCAAAGAGTTGATAAACCACCTGGACAATGGACTCCATCTCCTGAGTGTTTGACCAAGCCATTGGTGTAAATTCCTGTGTAAGCTATAAGAGATATTGCAGTGTAGCTAGCCTATGATTGGGTGGAGAGTGGAAATCTCTCCTTCAATTTTCAACTATTCTAACACACTCATATAAATATAATTGTTTATGCATATTTGGATTACGAATTATGATATCTCTTTCCATGTTATTTTCTTAGAATCTAGATTAACTTGGGGGTGGAAAGCTATAAGAGATATTGCAGTGTAGCTAGCCTATGATTGGGTGGAGAGTGGAAGTCTCTCCTTCAATTTTCAACTATTCTAACACACTCATATAAGTATAATGGTTTATGCATATTTGGATTATGAATTATGATATCTCTTTCCATGTTATTGATTAATGTATTGTCTTATATTATTCATGGAAGAATTCCTTAATTCATTACTATATTCATGGTTGATAACTATATTATATATCTATGGTAGTAATGAATGCTTGAACTATGAAGGTTACTTCCATACTCATGATTTGTAGGTTATTTTATATTCTATGAGTTGAATGAATATCTAGTTTATGCTGATGATTATTTAGTTCATGAATGATGTGATAAATATGTTTGTTTGTGCACACATATATTATTTTTGTGACTAGGAACTATAACTAGTGTAATATCCTAAGATTCATACTTATGTATCCTTCTTGAGTGGTCACACAAACCTGTATGTCTTCTTGAAGATGAATGAATGAACCCTATTGGTTTGAAGAAGTTAGCTGACCTACAACATAAAACAAAGTTGGATTTCCTTGCATATCTCACCTTATATAGTGTTGAATCTGTGTGAATTGGCCTTTGGAGCCATGCATTTTTCTTATTCTAGATCTGGTGTACTTTGGGATTTGTTGGTACACCCTTTTTCCCACTTTGGACATGGCACAATACCTATGGGAATTTAAGTTTAGGCCCTAACCATTGTATTCAGGAAATTTGGTGTTATAGAGTTGCCCCTTGCCTTAAGAAATGCCCTATTGTTATCACCAACGAAATGATCACCTGGCCTTTTCTCCCTAGGTTGATCGAAATACACCATGTAGTATTAATTTTACCACATTAAATTCACTTTCACCATGGAAATAATTTAGTAAATTTTTTCCTAAATGATTTATCATTAAAATCCAAAAAATTCCATGAGAATAATTAAATAAATCATTTTTTTTTTTTACAAATTCGGTTGCTAGATGTTTTCAAAAAAGTAGGGGGAGACTAAGCTTCGGTGTTACAATGGAAGAGCTCACAGTATGAGCTTGCAGCTAAATTACATTGTGACAGTTCACAAGAATGATTTTACAATCCGATTGAAAGGTCCTAATACAAGTACAAATTCTGATAAATTGGGACAAAAGCAAGCTGACTTCATCTAGTTGATACTTATGTGGCTGATTTGCCGAGCATTGGAATCCTCCGGGTGGCTGTCAACTGCTGCTACTCTTGCACTAGAGGAATTGGTGCTTGGACCTTTTGGACCGTTGATCTTGTCCAGCATAAACTTCAGAATCTCAACAGACTCCTGGATGTGCGCACATGTACTTGAAAGAGCGCTGAATTGCTCTTGCAGAGAAGAGATGCGGTGCAGGAATAGGTTGAGGTCGACCTCATATTTGGCTGTGATAATCCTTGTAGCAGCATCGATTTTTTCGTCCAGTAAGTGCTGATGCGTTTTGACTTGTTCTAACCTAGCTTGAAGGTCACGACAATGCAGGCAATCCTCACTTCGATCCATCAAAAGAGCTCCAAAGCTGAATTGAAGCGGCGCTGGAAGAAAACTCACACTAAATACCGCGACAAAACTATACACAGTTCTATAGAAATTATCAGTCTTGGAACCGGGTGCTGTAGCCAGGCAAAAGGAGTCGCTAAAGATCACAATAGGGGTACAGTGGAGTAGAAGAGCGGTTCTTATTAAGTCGATGAGGAAGGATCGGTCGAGAGGGGACCTGTAGAAGGAGGCGAGGCCATAGATGGAGATCGTCGGCCAACTGATAGTTGCTGTAGAGGAAGTGAAGACAGCTAAGAGCTTGGAAGAAGGGGCTTGGAAATTAGGATGAGGCTTCCTGAGATAAATAGTAAGCAAGAAGAGGCTTGATGAGTACCGGTTCACATGGAATAGGCATGGGCAATCACGGTTCTTACAGTCAAGGATTTGATTCGTAGTATCAAAATATCCTGTGGTGTGATACGAATGGGTTATTAGGGATTTGCAATAGCATACTTCAGATTTACTTTGGATTTGGTCAGAGTCCTTTTTAGCAATAGCACAGTTCATTGGAGGAAAACGATTTGAAACAATCATAGATTTCAGGGTATGAATTGATGTAGGGTCGTATTGTTGCATAGGATACTTCCTTTTGCCCGTGAGCAGGCTTGACTAGCCCTTTTGTCATCGTCTTGATTGTTGGAACATAGGACGTGATAGAAGTGGTACTCCTGGTCATGAGATAGCAGACTTTTACATCGATTGATGGTTTGTTGTAAGAAAAGATTGGAAGCTTGCCTACTACTATTCATTAAGCTAATTATAATGACGGAATCACCAAATATGAGGGCTTTTTTGATCCCTTGGGCATGAAGCTGAAGGATGCCTTGGTAGAGGCTCAGAGCTTCGGCTCTGTTGTTGGATAAGATTCCCAATCCCCATTCATAAGAGGATATGGGATCACCTGAAGGATTATAAATGATACCCCCTGCTCCCGCTGCTCCTGGGTTAGATTTAGATGCTCCATCGAAGAATAAAGAATGAGAATTCCTTGATTGAAGCTAGTTGCTGAATTCGTCCTGTTTTAAGCGTATTTTCCAACTGAGACTGTTTTCTTTGCCCCTGAAATTGTTGATTTTCAATGTTGAAGAAATACTGGTCTTGTCAAGTAGGTTTCAAACGAAGTCTCTTTCCTCTGTCCAAAGACTGGCGGTATCTATTTTTTTTGTTATCTTGGAGGCTATGGTTTCAGTAGCCAGACTTTTTGCTTTGATGGAAAGGCGCCTGATTGATGTTTCTTTATCTCGAAATATCAGGCTGTTTTGAGCAATCCAAATCCGCCATAAAAGAGCAAATGGGAGGGCGTTCCATACTCTTTTAGCGAGATTATGCTTCATGGATTTCCAAAGGTAGTTCCTCTTCCAATTATTTAGAGCTTCGTCGATGGAGTGCTGAGAATTCCAAATGGAAGGTGCGGAGGGGATGACACTATTCCATCATGAGACTACAAAGGGACAGGAGATAAAAAGATGCTGTATGGATTCCTTTGCTACTTTACAGTTAGGACATCTGGAGGGTCCAAAAATGCCTCTTTTTTTGATATTCTCTCCAGTGAGAATTTTTCCTTTCAGGAGAGTCCACATGAAAAATTTAATTTTTGGAATTGCTTCTGCTTTCTTTAAGATCTTCCAGTGTATCCATGTTGTCGTTGGGTGTTCCTTGTTGCTTAAGTAATCATAACCTGCTTTGATTGAGTAACTGGTTCCTGTAGGATCCCATCTGAACTCATCCTTATTGTTTTTGAAGGTGGGCGCAATACTATGTAGGTGATTGCAAAAGGAATCAAAGCTGCCTTTAAGATGATGGGGGATGGGAGGAAATTTCCATCGCATCCAAACTTTGGTTGATGCATCCCATTGAGAGATTTGGCCTAAATTACATATACCTTTACTTTGTAAATAGAAAATTATAGGATTCATGCCTGGGAGACTGTTTATGGGTGGGTTTCCCATGATTTTATCCGAACCGATGTTTACAGTTGCACCTCCTTTTGGCACTTTGGAGACATTTTACGCCATGAATGCAATGGTTTTTTTGCAAAGCTTCCATATCTTTGTACAATTTCTGCTGGGGATCTCAGTTGTGAGTAGATGCTACCTTGGTTGGTTGAGGTATTTTGCCTCCAGGACTTTTTTCCACCAGGCTGTTTGATTTTCCATAAGTCTCCATATCATCTTCCCACCAAAAGCTAAATTCATGAGTGATGGGGATCTTATGCCAAGACCTCCTTTCTCTTGGTTTTGGATAACATGTTTCCATTTTACTAGATTGAATTTTTTGTTCTCATTCTTTCCTCCCTAGCAAAGAAAGAATCTGAGAACGCTGTCCATTTTACGATGGAATGATGTTGGAGCTTGAGCCAGGGAAAATTGATAGAGGGGAAGAGAGGAGAGGCCCGATTTGAGAAGCACCAGTCGCCCAGCTGGATTGAGCCACGAAGTTCTCCATTTCTAAACTTTCCTTTTCATTTTGTCTAATGTTAAATCCCAAACACCTGCCCTTGCATTCCCTATACTCACCGACATTCCCAAGTAACTGAAGCAGTCCCAATTTAACTTACAAGGGACACCAAAAATGTTAGCAATACTATGGATCAGTTGAGATGAAGCATTCCATCCATAGATGCAGCTTTTGAGATGATTAATTTGACCCCCCGAGTATCTCATGAATTTATCTAGCAGGGATTTGAATCTTCATGCTATAATGGTGGTCGCTCCCCCAACAATAGAGTATCATCAGCAAATTGAGAGTGGTTTATATTTTTAATGCCATCTTCAAATTTAATGCCAGTGATGAGGCCTGACTGCCTCTTATGGTCAAGCGCACAGCTGAATGATTCTACCATTAGGATGAAAAGATATGGGGATAAGGGACAACCTTGCCTTAATCCTCTTGAGGATTGGAATGAAGGTCCAGGTCTGCCGTTGATAAAGGGAGCGATCCATGGGACAGAGATACAGGCTCTTATGATATTAAGAAGGAGAAGAGAGAAACCCATTTTCTGAAGAACTGCAAATAGGAAAGAATGCCTTACCCTGTCAAAGGCATTGGCCAAGTCTAATTTCAAAATAAAGCCTTTTCATTCCTTGAATGGCTTGAATGTATGGCTTCTTGAACCAAAAGAATAGAGTCTGAAATTTGTCTATTAGCCATAAAGCCTCCTTGGTTTCCAGAAATTAGCATCGGTAGGAGAGGTTTGAGACGAGAGGCTATGATTTTAGTGAATATTTTGTATGAATAATTGCATAATGATATTGGCCTGAAGCGAGAGAAATTGGAAGGGCGGTTCTCCTTAGGAATGAGGGCCAGATGAGTAGAGTTTGTATAACCTCCTATTTTGCCTTTTCTCTATATCCAATTGAAATATTTGATGAGATCCTTTTTTATCAGCTCCCAGTATTCTCTATAAAAGCAAATTGGGAATCCATCCAGTCTAGGTGCCTTGTTAGGTTGAAGGCTCCAAATTGCTTCCAATATTTCTTTCTCCTTTATCTCTTCTATCAAATTTTTATTTAAATCAGCTGTGACCTTGGTTCGCAAGTGCTGTAGTAGGTCATCATAGAGTTCTTCCTCCCATGTTTCAGTTAAGAGATCCTTAAAATGGTCTATGGCAGCCCCTTTGATATCTGCTTGTTCAATATGTTGGGTCCCTGCACTGTCTACGATGGCTGTTATGGTATTTTTGGTTTGTCGTGCAGTGGCTTGTTTGTGAAAAAAGGAGGTATTCTTATCCCCGCTTTCCAGCCAGATTTGCCTTGACTTAATGTGCCACTTTTCTTCCTCCTCTCTTTTGATTCTGCACAGTTGTTTGTAAAGTTTTTCTTCTTGTACCTTTTCATTGTGGAAATACTCCTTTTGTTCTATTGCACATTGAATGTCTTCGATTTTGGATTTCAACTCACGTTTTTTCCCTTCAGGTTCATTGTATTGCGTTTTGGCCCAATATTTGAGCGCTTTTTGCACATTTCTTAACTTATTCTCCCATATGAAATCTGGAGATCCTTCAATATGTTGACCCCAGGTGTGTTGGATGATATTTCTGGCTGTTTTATAATCGCTCCATATGTGATTATATTTGAATGGAAGCAGACCGAGGGGGCAGTGCATGTCCATTGCTAATATAATTGGGTAGTGATTTGAGGCTGCAAAGGGCAAAATGGAAGAGTTTACAACTAAAAATGAAGAGAGAAGAAGATGTTGACTAGGAACCGATCTAGTATCTCCATTATATTACTACTACCCAGTCTACGATTACTCCGTGTATATTTTCGATTTTTTGGAATGATATTTATCAAGTCACCGCTTTGCATTATGTTTTCCATTTGATTTTTGAATGGATTTGGCATAAAGCTTCCCCCACGCTTTTCATTAGCATGTAAGATAAATTGAAGTCGCCTCCTAGGATGATGTTACTGTTGTCTTCTTCCATTATGTTTTTGCTGAGAGAGTCCCAACAAACTTCTTTATACCTATAGTGATTAGGGGCATAAACATTAAAAATGACAATCTACTGTTTATTCATGTTATTTCTAAACACTGTTTTTATCCAATGATGTTCTATTAGATCAGCTTCGCTATTCCATTCATCCTGATTCCAGATGGTAGTAATTCCACCAGATGCCCCTCTGGCTTCACAAATACTTCCTTTATAACACTTATGCCTTTCGATAATCTTGATGATTTTTGGCTCTCTTTGCTTTGTTTCCTGTATTAAGATAATGAAGGTTTCTCCTGTGTTATAAGATCTTTTAGAGCGTTGGTTTTGGAGGGGTGCCCAAGTCCCCTGCTGTTCCATGAAAGGATTTTGATCATTTCAAACTTGTGATTTAAGGAGGTGCTCTGCCTCCCTTGTCTTTGCTTACTATTTCTTGATCTTTTGTGCCCTGAATGTAAGATTCTATTGGATTCTATAGTCCTAGAGCTATATCTTTCTGTGCATTCTCATCCCTATGATGTTTGGAGGTCTTTCTTCCTGGCTTCTTTTGACCATCTAGAGAGGATCCCTAGTCCTTGGAGTTGCTGCGAGTAATTCTAGGAGGGAGGGGATCAGATAAAAGGGGGGGGGAGAAGGGTCATAGAATGGGGGGAAGATGGGGGTTCAGGAATATTCAAGGGAATATGATCATCTTCGGGGAGGGAGAGGACATGGAAGGGGTTGGAGGATGGAGGATATTGAAGGGATTTCTTCATTCCAGCGGATTGAGGTCGATGAGGAGAGGAAGGAGGAGGGGATGAGGGTAGGGCGGTAGGGTTATGGGAGGAGGGAGGGGAATGAGAGGAAGGTCCAGTTTCATTGGGCAGATTGAGACCAGGGGCTGATTTTTTATTTTTTACCACTTCCCATTGTTGTTCTTGTGAGTTATTATCAACATTAATGAACTTAGTGCAGCGGTTAGCAAAATGACCATACTCGTGACATACCTTACACTTGAAGGGGATCTGTTCGTAGTCGAGCTATTGTATGTGTGACCATTCGTCAAATTTGAGCTTGATGGCTTCTAGAAGGCCTTTACCCAGATCAACCTCGACACAGATATGGGCACATGCCTGCATATTGTCTCTTGGCTCGCTCCGATCAATATATTTTCCATCTGCATTTCCAATGGCGCGCACTGATTCATCTCCCCAGCAATGCAATGGGAGATGAGGGAGACGAACCCAAACAGGAACCACATTAGGGATATCTAGCTCTGGATCGAAATCCGGCGTCCATTTGTTTAAATACAAACCTCTGGAGTCCATGAAGTAAGGGCCATTGCGAAATATCAGATCCTTGTCGTCGTTTGTCTCAAAGTGGAAGGTGAAGTATCCCTTCCTGCAGAATCTAATACCAATTTTCCCTTGAATTTTGTCTGTCCAGTTCCTTTCCACCCACCTCTGAACAATTTTTGGTGAGGGCCAAAGACCTGTAAATTTCCCTATTAGTCCCTTTTCTTCCAAAGCAAGAGCAACCATTCTAGGCAAGGTAGGAGGAAGAGAAACCTCCTGTATTCCCTCGATTTTTTTAACGAATTTGGAGATAGCAGGACGAGCGCGTTGGGGCGGTAAGGAGTTTATAAGTGCAGAAAAAGCCTGTTGTTGAGCTGCCTCCTCCGGTGGAGCCTTCGGAGGGGCCATTTGGGAGGAAACGGAGCGATCCAGATAATTAAATAAATCATTACTTATTTATATTCTCTAGAAATAATTATGAAATAATTATTTGATAATTATTTCTAGTCACCTTTTACTTAATCACATTGGAATAATTAAATAAATCACTATTTGTTTATTATTCCTTAATTTTATTTTTGGAATAATTGTTAAATCATTATTTAAGAATTATTTCAAATTCTCATCTTTCTTGATCCTCACAAAGTGATTAATAAATCATTTTAATTACTCAACCACTTTCTAAATAAAGATATTTGACCATTTTGCATATCTTTTCCCTTTCAAAAATATAATAAAGGATTCTCAACAACTAGATTTTGTTTTAGTCAATCATAGTTTATTATTTTCTAATTCCTAATTTGGCACAATACTTTGTTATAAATAGAGTTTTTCCATTCATTCTTCATCATGATCATTATCATTGTCACCATTATCATCTCACAACATTTGAGCTCCCACTTGATTTCCATCTTGCTTTTGGGTTTTCTGCATATTTGAGAGAGAAGAACAAGATTGTTGAAGCATAAGGACATCAAAATGACCCATCCCATGGAGGGGGATCTACAGATCCATGTTGTAAATCTTCCTCACCAGGTGCTTTAATAAAATCATAATTCATTTAAAGTCTTCTATTGGGTTATTGCACTTTTCTTTATTGCTATTATATGTTTTGGGCTCGTGTCAAATATTTGCTTGCAGGGTTATATCATTTATCTTGCATATCTAAAGCTTAAAATTGACCACATTATGTTTTTAGGGTCACTAGTCACCAGTGCCTTAAGTGAAGCATTTTCGGTACACATAATAAGAATTTCCATACTAACAAATGGCGACTCCACTAGGGAATTAGCAACATAGTAGTCAACAAATGGCGAATCCATTGGTGTAGTAATTTAGACCCTTGGTGACTACCATTTTAGATATCTTCAGTGTTTTTCTAGATATTTTTAGCACTCTCATTTCTATTTCTAGATCTCCTTTGTTTTTTCAAAAAATTTATCTTTTCGTTGGGATTCCGCATCTTTCCATAGGTCATAGGTACTAGCCGATTAGGAGATGAGACAATCTAGGTGAGATCATCTGAGCGAGAGTTGCAAGAAAAAAACACACTTTTTTCTCTATTTTCTGTGTCCCGACACATTTTTTAGGCCTTTTTCTGCATTCGGGCGCACTTTACAGGCCAATGCCTGTGTTCTGTAGTTTTCAAATTTTATTTTTATTTTTTTATTTTATTTTATTTTATTTCTTTTCCCCTGGAAAAATCGTAATCTTTCATTATGATTGAAAAATTACATGTTGTAGATGCTTTTTAGCATATGCTGTATTTGCCCTTTGCCACTGTGGGCATTTTTAAAAATGTTGCTCAGTTTATCAAAAACTTAGGATGCATATAGCATTCATCACCACACAGGGTGCTTAGTCACTGTTTGATATAAAAATAAACTATAAATATGTCAGATATCTACAATATTCCACATACAACACACAGGGTGATGTCTTTTCTATAGGTCTATATATATGAACAAGAAAATATAGTCTGGGTGAGAATATATACAATATATAAGCCATGCATATCCATCAGGTGAAAACCAAAAAAGAATCCAAATTAGGGGCTATCTGCCCTGTGGTAAATCTGATCATTGTAAGGCCGGTGATAATAGTGGTATTCATTGGAGCCTTTATGCTCATGAATCATCCACTCTCCTCGGGGAAGTACCGTGGCCTCCTTGGAAAGCCTGTCAACACTGCAGTTATGTTCCCTGTAAATGTGATGACATGCAATAGAATTAAACTGTGCTTTGAACAAGTTCACTTCATCCAAAATATTACTGAGTGTGTGTGAGTGACAAAAAGTAATATTATTGAACCAATTTACTATGATTTTTGAGTCACCATATATCTTTAAATCCTTGCAATTATGACCCAAAGAAAAATGTAGTAGATGTCGGAGTGTAATAAGCTTTGCGTAATTATTTGTTCCCTCACCAAGCCCCATCTTGACTTTGTAGAAATGTTGTTCATTAATATATAATATGAATCCACCACCACATCCATGGTGCTGTGCAGCACCATCAAAAAATGCCTAAGGAGAGTTTTTGTCAATAGGAGCAGGGTCATGCAGTCTATGAGGCCGAGGTCTGTGAGGCTTAGGCAACTTGTGATAGGCTGATATGATATGGGCTGATATATGCGGCCAGCTAACAGCTCTGTCCTCAGATATGATTTGATTTCGAGCCAGCCATAAGTGCCAACAGATAATTAAGTGAAGACATAATTGTTTTGTGCCATCGTGCAGATTGCACCAGTTTTCCCAGGCACGACATATGTTATCACCCTCCCATTTCCCAGATATATGAATTGATGAGCTGAGATTATTGCATTGAAGGAATAAGTGCACTATTGATTCAAAAGAGTTCTTGCATAAGGCACACAAGTGAGGGCCATGGAAAGAGTGGTGTGATAGTGATTCTCCCGTAGGGACTTTATTTTTGAGGATACACCAAAAGAACAGTCTTGTTCTTGGGGGCAATACAAGCTTCCAGATATTCTTCCACCATACTACTATCTGCTCCGGCTTTTTATGTGAAATCAAGTTGAGGTATCCAGCCTTTGGGGAATAAATGACATTCTCAGCAAGACTCCAAATAAGTTCATCTGGTCCTTCCTTAATCCCGATGTGTGATTCACACAATGCATTTATGTAATCTTGCCATTCCTGGTGCCACTGTGGAGGAATATCAAGCTATTGGGCAGATTTCCATCACTGTGAGAAGATGTTGGGATTCAATGGATCCGCTATGTGTGCCAATACCCTTATCTCATGAGAATTAAGGTGCTGGATGAGTTCTCTTGATAGCTGGAATCTACCTCCTCCCCCAGTCTAGGGGTCCAGTCCAATGCGGGCCTTTGATCCATCATTTATTCTCCAGACGAGATTATTTCTGATGCTAGGCAGAGAGTGTAGAAGAGCCTTCCAAACTGAAGATATTTATGTTCTAGGCTAGCTTGGCATCACCTAAAGGTTCAATTTACTTATTGGGTGCCCCTCTCAAATAAGTAACTAGCGCTGGTCGAGCGTGCTCCGCATTCCTCTCCTCTCCTCTCGATGGCGGCCTTCCTCTCCTTAACAGTCGAGCCCCTAAAGGTCCTCTCCTCTCCTTAAGGTCGAGCACCTAAAGGCGAACCCAATCCATAATTTGATGAGGCCTAATGTACTTGTGATATGAAATTGTAGTCCATAGATTTTTCCCAGCCAATAATGTCCAACCCATTTTTGCAGTGCGGGCTTGTGCAAATAGGGCCAGGTCTTTTAGTCCCCATCCTCCCCATTTTTTGGGCAAAGCAATCTTGTTCCAACTGACCCAAGCAAAGATCTTTTTGTCTTGATGGCCATTCCAGAGATATCTGCTACAAAGTTGTTGTAGTTGGGCCATAATGTTCCTAGGTATCCATGCTAATGCCATCCAGAAAACATGGGTGGCCTCAAGAATAGATTTGATGAGCACTAATCTGCCAGCTTTGGATAAGTATCTATGACTCCAATTAGAAAGCCTTTTTTCCAACTTGGTGACAAGCCAGACCCAATCTGCTATTTTCTGGAAGAGAGGCTTTATCCAAAATCCCAGATATTTGAAACCCCTGTCAAGGGGGATGATGCAATAAGGGAAGTGCTGCTGAGAAAGTTGTGACTCCTGGATGGAAGTGAGGGCTAAGGTAATGGTGGATTTCCCTTGATTAGCCTACATACCAGTAGCCTTCAAGAAGAGGGAGAGGATTTTGGAGAAAGTGAGAGTGTCTTGGATGCCCCCTTCAAGGAAAATGAGAAAATCATCCACAAAAAGGAGATGAGTGAGGTAGCAGGTTTCAGATATCTTGAGGCTGCAAAGGTTGCCATCTCTTTTAGCTTTAGCTAGTAGATGGCTTAGCCCATCCATAACAATCAGAAAGAGTAAGGGGGAGAGGGGGAAACCTTGTTTGAGACCATGCTCAACATGAAAGAAGTGGGAGGCAGATCCATTGATGAGAACACTGTAGGTAGGGGTGGTGATGCAAGCCATAATCCAAGTGATGAAATCATGAGGAAAGCCTAGGTGTATAAGGAGCAGCTTGATGTAGATCCAACTGACTCGATCAAAAGCTTTTGCCAGGTCGATCTTTAAGATGATTCCTTTTAAGTGTTTAGTCCAAATCGAGTGGATGGCCTCTTGGGCCGTGCCAATGGCTTCATGAATTTGTCGATGCTTGAGAAAGGCGAATTGCTGGGGGGAGAAATGGTGAGAAAGTATGGGCCGAAGATGATTTGCAATGACCTTGGAAATAATTTTATACAGACAATTTCATAATGAGATAGGCCTATAATCATTGAAAGAGGAAGGGGAATCAGATTTTGGGATAAGGGCAATGAAAGTAGTACTAACAACATTGTAAATGGATCTAGATATTCTACACTCTTCCACAACTTTTAACAGATCATTCCCCAGGATTTCATAGAAAGCAAGATAGAATTCTATCGTCCACCCATTCAGGCCAGGACTTTTGTCCTTTTTGAACCATTTCAACATTCCTTCCAGTTCACTAGTAGTAACAAGAGCGATTAGCTCATCGGCCTCATCATCATTTACAAAACGAGGAAAATGTCCGACAACATTGATGATATCAGCCAGGTTTGATCCAGGAGGGTTTTTAAAGAGATTATTGAAATGAGAGGTTCCATGATGGGAGAGTTTGTTAAAGGAGTCCGCTACTCCCCCATCAGGTAGGGGTAAGTTCCATATTGTGTTTGAAACTTTTCTGCCTTTAGCGTAGTTCTGGAAGAATCTTGTGTTGTCATCTCCCACTTGTAACCAGATAGCTCTGCTCCTGAGATGCCAAGATTCCTCTCTCTCCTTTAGAATCCTTGCCTTTTGGTTTTCTAGCTTGATTAGGTGAGCTTTGTCGTCAGCTAAAGTAAATCCCAGGTTGCGGTCATGGAGTAATGTGTTCAATTCAGCCTCGATTTGGGATAATGATAGCTCCTCCCCCTGATGTTTCTCTTTGGCCCATTTGATGGATAGATGCTTGAGCTGAGACAAGTTGTGACAAAAACCCTTTGTTAAGGATTCATGTCTATCAATATGGTTGGCTTTCCAATAATTCGAGATCGTTTATGTAATTAGGGTCTTGAAGCCAGACATGATTAAATTTGAATGGAGCTTTGGGTTTGGGATGGGGACCAAAGACTTCAAGATAAATGGGAGAGTGATCCGAGATACCCTCAGAACCCACCCATTGTTTGTAATGGTGTAGCTGATTCATAAGGGGAACCTTTATCAAAAAATGATCTAACCTCCCGGCTAGAGTAGCATCCCCCACCCTTCGGTTTCGCCAAGTAGGGAGTGGCTTATTCATGGGGATATCCACCAAATTGTGTTGTTCCAGAAGGTTTTTCATATAGCCAGTAATAGAGTCCACTTGAACTTGTGACCCCCATGATTCTCCAAATCCCATGGAGAAATTGAGATCTCCCCTAAGAATGATGTGATCAGGAGATAAGATCGATAGATTTAACAGATGTCTCCAGAAATTTTCTCGCTGATGGAAGGGACCATATAAATTAATGACCCTTAGGTTTAGGCCAAGCTCCACTGAGAAAATATCTAAGCCAATAAATCGATGGCCTCCCTAGGATGATTTTACCCTGATGGTGCAGGGGTTGTAGCCAATGGCTAGGCCCCCCAATCGTCCCGAAGCATCCATGGCAAACAATTTCCATCCAGGAAGTAAGGAGACTAATGAGCTAGTGATGAATTCAGCCTCACCTAGGGTTTCTTGCAGCATGATGATATCAGAAGGCTCAACTTCAAATAGTTGACACAAGGCTAGTTTCTTGGAGGCACTAGCCACGCCTCTACAATTGAATGAGAGACACTTCATGGGGGGACTCTGCCCGGGGTATTCAATGCTCTAAGAACCCCTTCCAAAGTGAATTGTCTGCCAGAGGTGACCTCTGCCCCAACCTTTTTGATGGCTATGGATAGATTAGATTTTCTCCCATGGGACAAAAGTATGACCGAACGAGGTTGGGTAAGTCCCAAACCAAAGATATGAGTTGGGTGACTATCAATGTGAGAACGAGAGCGAAGGTTGTAATTGTGAGATGAAGACCTCCCGTTAGATGTTGGGGAGGTGGAAATGGATGAGTATGAGGGCAAAGATGGAGCAGTGGTGGCGATGGATGGTAATGAAGGAGCCAGTGTGCAATGAGCCACAGATGTATTGATGTTGGATGAAACAAGTGATGAGCTATAAGCAAAAGAGGAAGGGCAAGAGGTCATAGGAATACATGAAGATTTTTCAGCCTCAGCTACTGCGCAAGCTCTAGTTAGAGGTCGCGATGGCATTTTGTGCTTTCCTTCCACCATCCTCTTGGTGATGATGCTTATTGGTGGATGTGGAACTGAACTAGGAGAGTGATTCAGAGCAGGTGCATCTGTCCCTATGGATGTAGTAGGTGCCCTCAGAGGATCCTCTGGTTTTTTGATAAGTGGGCATTCCTTAAAGATGTGCCCAACTCTGTGACATCTTCTACATTGGAAGGGGACTCCTTCGTAGTCCAGGATCTGCACCTGAGTGTATTTCCCCCATTGAAGAGTGATTTTCTCTTCCAATCCTTCGCGAGTGTCCAGATGGACCAGGATGTGAGCTAGGGTTCGGTTCTTCGATTACACGAAAGTTTTGTCGTGGTCCAGGTAAGTGCTGAGGGAATTTCCAATTCTAACGAAAACCTCCTCGCACCAATACTGCAGTGGAAGCCCTGGCAAGTGAACCCATAGAGGTCCTGCGCCAATCTACTCCCTCTCTGGGTCGAAAATGGGACTCCATCTCTTAAGGAGTACATGAGCCATCTCAATATGACAATATCTAGCGAGGACCATATCTGTGTAATTTGCTTTTGCAAAATGAAGAGAAAACTAACCCCTGGGCAATACCTGCACCTGAGGCAGTTCTTTAAGCATACTTCCCCAAATATCTCAGACCCATAAGGTGAGCTAGTCTGCTGAGTATTCTCTGCCTCAAACATGTCCAACCAGTATAGTACTAGCCATGTAAGCAGCCTCCCCAATAGTAGTACCCTCATCAAAACGTATAGTGATGTCCTTTGAGGTAACCTTCACACACTTTATCTTCTATTTCCCAGTTCATGGAGCTGATGGATGGTCCGACAACGGATCTGGTGTGACCGAGCCCTCCTCAGGTAGATGAGACGCTGATTTGACATTCACCGTAGGGGTTTTGAAACAGCCCGACGAAGAGTTTACAGAGATGGGAGGATTTTGTCCACTGGATGCCGGGAGGTCCTCAGGTGGAGTTGAAAAAAGTGTCGAGCTAGACGAATGGAGGTGGTTAATTAGCGGATTCAGATCAAAAGAGGGCAAAGGTGTAGTGTTTGCAGTGAGAATGTGAAGAGTGCCCGGTGATAATGGAGGGAAATAGAGGGTAAGAGAATCAATGGAAAGAGACCCAAAGAACAACGGAGCTATACTATGACCAAGATAGGTAACCACCGACGCAGTGCTTGATGAAATAGAGATGGACGAGAGAGATGAGCTAGATGCCGGTGAAATTAGGTTAGGGTTTCCAAAAATAACTCGGTCGGGAAATGGTTCCTCGAAGTAATCAAGCTCCTCGACCTCCATGACATTGCCCATGTTGATAGTTGTTAATCACCAGCAGATGGAGATAACTGCAGTTGAAACAGAGGAGAAAAGAGAGTACTGTTGGTCGTCCAGGTCCAGGTGCCTGCAGGAGGAGCATTGTGCTGTAGTAAAGCTAGGGTTTTTTACCCTCAACCCTTACGATGTCTTCTTCCCTTTGTCCTCATCTTGCTTTTGCCTTCTTATTCATTTTATTTTATTTTATTTCAGATTTTAGATTTTTAGATTTGATTTGATTTATTTATTATTATGTTATTATTATTATTATAATTTTTTTTAGAAATTTTCCAGTTTTTTTTGAGATTGTTGCAGGTGTGTCGGGGAGGGTTTATTATCTTTCCCGTGTCACAACGAGGCCTAGATCCACTTAGGAAATTCTTGTTGAAGAAGGAAAAATCCCCCTAGAGTTTAGAGTAGACCTCTATGAGTTAGGAAAAAAGTTTCTAGAGTGAGGAGTCTAGTTTGTAGTAGTTTCAACCGCTGTTTTTCATTCTTTTTGGAAAGTTAGAAAAATCACCTTGGAAAATTTTTTACAACACTTTATTCCACTTTTAATCTATTGTTGAATTTCCTCCATAGGATCCCCTTGTGTATCCTTCATTTTGCAACCATTTTTCTTCCCTTTACCAACTGTTTATCCTCTGTTCTCTAGTGGTTTTCTACATCATTTACAATAGGTTGTTGCCTGTAGATCCCAGTTCCTTTGAATTTTGATATCTTGGGCCATAAGTGTGTTTTTGAGTAGCTTTATTGCAACCTCTTTCTTTTCTTCTTGTTTTCCTTTTTGGGTGAGGGTTTGGGTGCTTGAATTTGCTGTTCATTTTATTGTCCATTTTCAACATTTTACAGTTTTTTAGAACTTTATTTTCAGCAGCACATGGAATCATAAAAAATTCTCAATAACTCATACACTGAACACACTTTTCACACACACATGCACACCCTAAGCGAATGTGATCTTGGTTAACATCGCCAAGCCAAGAATTTTAACAAGCCACATAATAATACCTTAACACACATAGGTTAAGCCCACTTGGGAACCAAGGCCAAACAATATGTGAGTTAGGTGTAGAATCAGTGGGATAGGATTCCAAGAACACCCACCGATCACTTACATTGAGATGTAGCTTGTTGACATATTAGGGAGCTTAAAATCCTTCACTATCCCACGGTCCAAAGTTAGAGTGCATTATAAACCCAATTCAGAGGGGGTTAGGATAAGTCATCGTGTGAGTGATTCTCCTAGTGGCTACCCAATTCGTGTTAGGGAATCTAGTGCTTTGGATGATCACAAAGGTAACCGTAGTGACCAATCATAGGAAAAAACCCTATAGGACTAGCTGTGGGCGGCAATTGGTTCTCTACCCCACCATTCTCTAGTCAACTTTTCTTGCGGGGATCATATTCTATCAAGTAAGAAGTCTCTTGGAAGGAAATCTGAAACAATAGATTTAGGACTTCTTTGAGGATTTAAATCATCTACAAGCTAGAAGTCATTTTTTTTACAGGACATGTTTTCTTAAACTAGAGTAACATATTAATACAATTAATTTACAGTTGGCACCACTGCACTAGGTGTTTGCTTGTTATTTGTTGCTCTTTTTCTCCTATCATCATCCTGTAGTCTATTCAGTCATCTTTGTCTTAACATCATTGCACCCCTAGGTGTTTTTTTGCAAAGAATCTGTGGCCTTCACCCCTAGTTTCCTTTAGGACATGTTACTCTTCCCCGCTGAGTTCGAGTTCATCCTCCTAGTCCTCCATTAATTCCCCATATTAAGTCTAGTTCTTATGATTCTTCCAGTTATTCCTTAATTCTACATCTTCCAAACCCTGTACCACCACGATGTTAGGAACCAACGTGGGTGTGGGAAACCAAGGTGGTAACTAAGGTAAACCCATAGGTAAAACCTCCATCGATATGGTCACTAATCTTCCATTGATTCCCTGTATGGATGGTTTGATCCTTCCTAATTTCTGCTAGCTCATCAATGTTCCTCTTCTCCATGACACTAATTGGCCTACTAGCCTACCAATGTTCCTTCTGACATCCCCATGTTTGAAGGTAATCTTGGAGAAGACCCCAAAAACCATGTTCACTCTTTCCATATGTGGTGTTCATCAAATTCCATCACTGAAGACTCCATCCATCTTCACATTTTCCAACACACCCTTATTGGAGCTACCACCAAATGATATGTGGACCAACCACATGCCTCCCATTCCACCTTCTTGACTCTCAACAAAGGTTTTCTTTCCTATTTTCAGCTACCTCACTGATACGACATAGGTACTAAACTCTTGACCTATTTTCTTCAAACTTCTGCACCCGTCTTTCTGATCATGTCCAAGGATAACATAAAAGGAGGAGAATGTATAGAGCCCCTAAATTTGAAGACTACGTCTATATGGATTAGTTCCTTAGAATGATTTTCGTCCACATAGGTAAGGATGTCACCTCTCACTTCCCTTAGTCTGAGGAAGAAGCGTTCCAAATATCTTTGAAATATGAACTGATCTTTGCACAATCAAGTTATGTTTATACTATCCTTCATGACCTGCCTTGGCCTGGTGCAGCCAATGCACTAGTGGCATCTCATTCCATTGATGGTATCATTGTATCTATCTCACACACTCAACCATCACTATATCCTCAACCTTCTATGAGTTATGGTCAACCCAAGGGGGGGACTAGTTTCGCTTACACCTATCCCCCTCCTGATCCTTTGCATGTCAATGCTTACCAAGGTACAAACACATCATATACATATCCCCATCCACATTAGTCGATTATAGGGCCAGTTGTATCTCCACCTGGTTATCCAAATGTTTTCACAAATCCTTACTATCCTTATGCATCGCCCAATTCTCCATCCCCTCCAACACTAAGACCGCAACCTCCCATTCCTCCTCCACCTCTGCCTCTACAAGAACCACCTCCTCAAGGTCAACTATAGGCCCAAAAAATTACAACCAATCCCCCCAATGCCAAGAGAAGGAACAAGGGGAAGGGAAACCAGAACCAACCATCTCAAGGTAACCAAGGCAACCAACATCCAACACCTAACACCCCTAAGGGTGACTAGCCTAATCCCGCAACCCAACAACATGGTAGACAAATCAAGCAAAACAAGGCTTTTCGAATGAACAAACCTTGTGCAAGTTGCAGAGTATTTGGACATTATACTCACGAATGTCCCCTTTTACCTCATGCACCAAGCATGGGAAGCTCAAGCAACTTCTTCTAGAGGACCTCAACCCATTGCTCCATCTCCTCCCCCTCTTGCTTCATCACAACTGGCTGTGCTTACCAATCCTTTTCCTCATCAAGGATATGTAGATGCCCAACCCACATAGGGTAATGCAACCCCTCAATCTTCACAATCTAGCCAGAACAATTACTAGATGCTCATGATGAATTTCAAAGAAGTCAACACTGAGCAAGTCAACCAATAGATTTGGTCACGCCAATATGACAAGCGCCCTGAAAAGTCAACGATTTATTCCCAACCCAAATTTTCCATTGACCCTCTGTCGTCACCGAATGGAACTTTATAGATCCGTCTACCTAAGGTATAGGTTCCCCCAAAGATCTCTAAAGGTCCATTATGTTGAAAAACTGCCTCTTATAATGCTTCCCATAACTATAGCATAGTAGATGACTTGGCACAATCTCCTACTGCCATGTCAATGTTGGAAGTCATCCATATGTGCCCATCCCAATGGAAATCTCTACTATCTGCTTTAGGTACTGTGGATCCCTCTAGCGATTGTTTGATTGTCTTTGATGTTGACAAAGTAGATCATCCCCTCCTTCCTTCATCTGTTTCCTTTCAAATACCAATCTCCATTAAAAACGCCACTTTCGAGAGGTGTATAATAGACGAAGGAACCTCCATCTGTGCGATGACAACTAGTGTTTGGAAGCAACTTGGTTCCCTTGACCTATCCCCATCCACTATCATACTCCATGTTTGGGACGGTCACCCCTCGCAACCCCTCATTTTATATTGCAACTATCCCATTACTATTGCTGGCAAGATAATCTTGATTGATATCAAAGTCTTTGATGCCCCATTAGATTATAACATCCTCTTGGGTAATAGTTACACCTATGCCATGTATGTTGTCACATCTACCATCTTTTCCAAGATGTGCTTTCCTCACAATCGAAAGATCATCACTATCGATCAACTCAATTACTATGAACCTCAGTCTTAGACCTCTCCTCAAACCACTATCTCATCAATGACTGGAAATAAGACCATCCCTTCCTTAAATAATGTTTCTCCTGGAGTCTACAAATATTCCATGCTGCTTGGGGCTTATTATGGCCCATCGCCTACTCCTTATAAGCCTAGCTCTTCAAGTGCTTGCATGCTTTAAGAGTCACAGGCTACATGCAAGTGGTCTGATGTGCCTTCTTAGCAGCCAGGTCCTCCGCAATCTCCTGCTCCAGGCTAGTTTCCTTCTGCTAGTATCTCCCCCATTCTTTTTCCACCCAAAACCATTCCCCCAGGTCTTTCCCATCCAAGATTAGTTCCCTTAGGTCATTACCCCTCTCATCAGATACCTTTGTTGTTCCTGCCACCAAGAATATTTTCTACCTCTATGTTGGCTATGTTAGGTCTTCTTAACATCACCTTGGGGATCTCGATTTGGTACATTGATCCTCCCACAAACACTCTTCCTGACCACCTCAAACCTTATACAACTTTGACTCTAGTTCAACCCATTGTAACCAGCCCTTTCTTTGCTTCAGTTCCTCAACAACCTCAACAAACCACCACTCCTATTCCAAAATCATCTGGTGAGGTGGGAAAAGCCCAGAAAAAGGGAACCAAAGACAAGGCAGCCCAAGCAAATCCCACTCCTCCTAAACCACCCAAGCCTTCTCCTTCGTTCGCTTTTTGTGATGTTGTTGGGCATGACACCAATAATTTTCCCAAGCTCCCTCAAATCATGAATGTGCTCTTTGATACCTTTCCTCACTCTAACATTCTTGAGGTCCATGTCACCTTACCTGAGCCAGTTAAGAAAAAAAATCTTTACACACAAATCAGCCTTGTGTTTTATGTGATAACTATGGCCATTATTCCCATCACTATCCCTGTCTCAAATATTTTCACGATACACTTCAAGTGCTTCGAGAGTTGGATGCTACTTGTAGCGATTCCACTTCTCCTCTACCTGTAGGTTTTGGCCCCACTACTTTTCCAGAACATCAGGTTTCCCAACCCACCATTTTGATTCCCCCTCTTGCTGTCGAGAAGATAGATAGTTTCATCCCTATTATCTACTTTTCGTCATCCACGGGATTGATCTATTTAGAATCTTTAGGAGTTTCCTATTGTGCTTCTTTCAAACCTTATTAGGAAGACACTTCAGTCTTAACATCAGTAGATGTCACATCTACTAGTAATACATCTAACCCTTATGATAATCCGTATGTGAATGATGTCTCCCATGATGATGATTGGTTACATCACCCCTTACTTTGAACCCATGAATTCAAACCACATACACCTTGCGGCCATTACATTACCACACAATGTTTGGGTAAAGAGGCATCCAACCCTCCTAGTGCATCTGGTAGTGTAAACTCTAGTGCCAATATTATTCCCTATTTAAAAGGACCTCTAGAGTCCCATATCACTCCATATAACCTTAGGAATGATACACTTAATCATTCCTTCATTTTACATCAACAACCTAGTCCCTTAGACATTGTTGTTGTCCAACCACTGTCTTGTTTAGGTGAACATCAATTCATTATATCTAAAGCCAATATTGGTATGGTGACACCATGTATGTGAACCTATAAATTAGGTCTATTTGACTCATATATGTAGTACCAAGCGAAATGGAAAATCCACCATTTCCTTTCTATAAATGTATTAAACATTCTTCCCACATGAAGACAACCATAAACAAAAAATGGAAAACCACATCATCAAAATGTGTTTAGAGTCCACTACTCTAAATACATCTGGCATGCCCATAACATGCTATAACCATTCATACAAAACTGGGGGGCACATACACCACTACATATCCTCATCACCCTCTGGAGGATCTCTAGAGAATTCAAAGTTTGAAGTTCGGGGTTGCAGGTGCAAATCGAATTCATATCATACTTCAAGGTTGGCCAATGGCATTCTATGGCTTGAGACTCAAGTATGCCTCAAAAGGTAGATTGAATTACATAGCATGGAAAGATAGAATGGAGGCTGTATTAGAAGACAATGGCTTGAAGGAATTCATTGATCAAGAAATCCCAAAGCCAACTTCAACTAATGCACAAAAGTTGGCTGAGTGGAAGAAGTGTGTGGCGAAGGTGAGACGGATCATCCTTGAGGGAGTTTGAGACCATATTGTCTCGAGTCTCCATGGGAAGGATACTCCATTTTCAATGTGGAAGACATTGAAGGACCTCTAGCAGAATAGTAGCGACCAAAGGAAATTGGTGCTCAAGGATAAGCTTCGAAGAATCAAGATGGAGAAGGGCGATACTATTTCCACATATCTGAACAAGATCACCACCTGCAGAGATGAGCTTGGCAGTGTGGGAATAACTATTGTCGAGATGATATGGTAAGCCTCGCTCTCCTTGGCCTTCTAAAGAGTTGGAATAGCTACCAGTACTATGTGAATGGAAGGCAGAAACTGCCGGATTGGGAATGATTGCGGTCAGATCTTATGCAGGACGAGCACATGAGATGGTTCTTCATCCAAGAATGATGATGAATAAAATATGGCCGTAGCAAGTAAGGCAAGGAAAGGGAAGGGGAAGGGGAAGGCTTCCCATTTCAAATCGAATTCTTTTCATGGAGGGAAGAAGGGTGATATGTCTAGTAAGATGCTTTAATTTTCACAAGATGGGACGTTATGCGACTAATTGCACATCAAAGAAGTCCAAGAAGGGACCCTTAGAAGGATTGGAAGGTAAGGCATTAGCCTCTCAGTTCAAAATGGAATTTATCCTCATCGCATGCATGGTGTCATTGATGGTGGGTTGTGTTTGGTATCTTGACAGTGAGCCTCATTCCACATGACCAATGATAAAAATTTATTCAGTGCCTTGGAGGAGAAAGACCTCAAGATGTGCATAGAGATTGGTGACGATGGAAGGTATAGTGTTTCAGGAGTGGCCACGGTTTATTTTTAGAGGGAGCATGGAGCTCCTCTCACCTTAACAGATGCGTTGTTTGTGCCTGGACTGAAGAAGAACTTGGTATCAGTTGCGATGTTGGGGGACAAAGGCTATGATGTTGTCTTCAGTAAAGGAAAGGTGTTCCTAAGACACATAGCCACGGGTCAGACCAAGAGGATAGAGATTCAGGTGAAGAATCTCTATAAACTAGAGATATATGACTGTGCAACATTGAGTACGAAAGCAGAATTGGTGCAAAGCCAAGGCACTGGTGAGTTGTGGCACAGGTAGTTGGGCCATTTGCATCATGGGGCTTTGAAGATAATGCATTAGATATCTATATGACTTCCCAAAGGTAAACTTGAGCAAGTTGACACATGCAAAGGTTGCACCTTGGGAAAGTACACCAAGTATTCCTTTCATGATCGAGACAGTCGAGCGGAGGCTATCTTAGAGCAAGTTCATACTAATTTTTGTGGACCATTCTCAACGACATCCACAGTGAAGCAAATGTATTATGTGATTTTCATTAATGACTGTTGTCGTAAATGTTGGATTTATTTCATGTAGAAGAAGGACAAACCTTCACAAAGTTTTGTGAGTTCAAAGATTTGTTCGAGAAAGAGTCAGGGAAGAAGATCAAGGCCTTGAGAAGCGACAACAGTGGAGAATATGTCTCTCAAGATATTAAGGACTTCCATGCAGTGGATGGAATTAAATGAGAGTTGATGGCACCTCATAACCCATAGAAAAATGGGGTGGCTGAGAGGAAGAACAAAACTATTGTAGGGGCAGCACGGACAATGCTACATGACCAAGGCCTACCACTTCACTTGTGGGCTAAGGCATGCAACACAATGATCTATTTGAAGAATAGAAGCCCACATTTCGTACTTGGGATGAAGACACCAGAGGAAGCTTTCTACTGTAAGAGACTAGATGTGGGTCACTTTAGGATCTTTGGCTCATCGATATATTTCCATGTGACAAAGGATGCACAAAAGAAGCTTGAGCTGACATCAGAGTTGGGGATATTTGTGGGGTACACTGATATACATCACAACTATTGGGTGTACTTTCCTACCAGTCGGAGGATAGTGGTTCACAGAGATCTCAAATTTGATGAGCAGAAGGCCATGTGAGTTCCAAATATAGGCTGTGGAGGAACTATTGGTTCCTAAGGAGGAGGAGCCTCAGACTGATGCGGAATAGCAGCATGTAGAGGTTCCAGAAGTGAAGGCGTCCACTCAAGCAGAGTCTTCCAGAAATGGAAGAAAGCGTACAAGAGAAGTTGACAGATTGTTGGAGGATGCGAGAGAGAATGTGGGAGCACCATCTTCTCAGCACATACAGAGGAGGTCACTTGAGAGGCACACTGGATACATGGCCCTTGCTGGGTAATGTGTTGAGACCGAGCCATCTTCCTTTGAGAAAGTAGTACAACAACTGATTTGAGTTGATGCTATGGTGGAGGAGTATGAATCCATAGTTCGTAACAATGTTTGGGATGTGGTTCTGAGACCAGAGAACAAGTTAGTTGTGAGTTCCCGTTGGATTTACAAGGTAAAGCAAACTGCTGATGGTAGTGTGGAGAAGCATAAGGCAAGATTTTTTGCCCATGGCTTTTCATAGGTGAGGAGGATCATGTTGCTGTAGTATATTTCGACAGAGGAGCAAGATGCCGACATTTTGGCAAAGGCATTGTCAAAGTGTAAATTCGAGTTCCATAGAGACAGGATCGGGGTGGTAGATAATCCCTTTATTATTTAGAGGGAGTGTTGAAATATGATAACAAGAATATTCCAATTTAATTTGTCCTTGAATTAAATTGTGAATTAAAATCAAATTTAGTCTTAACAGTTATTTGGAAATAAATTAATTAGTTGGAGAAATTCAAGTTAGAAGACTTTCTAAAGTCATGTAAGAGTTATCCCTTAAATTAATGAGAGAAGATTGAGTTATATTTGAGTTGTAATTAGTTGACTTAGTTTACTGACTTAAGTCCAGTTAAATTAGTTCCAAAATGTTTGAGGAACTAATAGTGAGTTAATAGTCAGTTGATGCATTAATGCACTAGTGCTACTCCAGGCAACTAAAGATTCCCTCATCAGAAACTCATGCATGTCTATTCTGAGAAAGACCCAGTTGAGATTAATGTTCAAGGATAGTGTACTATCAGTTGCACATATTTTCTCATGGAGAAAACTCATCATGCAGTCAAAGATTCATCCTTGAGGATTGCACAGTTTTGAAGGCTTGTTTTTCCACTTGGTAATAGGCTAATCATCCACAAGGAACAACACAAGGAAATAGGAGCTTGGAGGGCAGAGAGGAAGGCTGGAGAGAAGCCAAGATTGTTTGTGAGCATCTGTGAGGATTGTACTGAGATTTGGCTAGCTGTGAGAGCTAAGGATTTTTATAATTCCTATGTATTTCCACCATGTATGATAATACAATAGCGTGGGGATTTTATCTGAGACATTCCCCAAAGTATTTTCATGTGCATTATGCGATTGATTCTTCTTCTTCTTGTTATATTGTTCAACTCGATATTTAAGCTTCCGCAAATTGATAGTAGAAGTAGGTTATAATATTCTGCTCTGATTTATATTGCATTATCGGGTTAACCTATACTAGGTTTTCTACACACGAACCATCCTTCCAAGAAGCATTAAGGCCATTTTTGACAAGTAAGGCCACCTATTTGAAAGTCACAAATCTGAAATCTGATGGTTGGTTTATCCACTATGATCTTGTCAAGATTTAAGGCCTTCTCCTCCTCTCCAAATCCTCCAACAAATCAATGTGAAAATGAATTGGAATTGGGGGCAAGAAGCCCTTTTATAGGAAAATCCCTAGTTTTTCTATCGCCCATTACGACCAAACCGTAGCTCGGTTTGATGAACTGTTAGCACCATTGGAAATATCTCACCGAGATCTATAATGGTATTCCTTCATTTTTGATCATTTAAAACTTCGCCAAGAAGCCATTTTTTCCAAGAGGTCTCACTTCGTTGCCTATTAAAGTAAAATTTCTTCATATGAGCCACCTGTGCTCTATTACCACTCTAGCTTTGCACTTTTTGACTCAATTGTCAATTTTTTCATGAGTAACCATTATTTGCTCATGTTTTTATGGTATCCTTTGGGCCTCCCCCATGTGGCAGCATCATCGAGTCACCCTTGTTTAGAGAATCCAAGATGAGTCACCCTTACATCCATGGAGTTTGTGTAGAGTCCCATTAAGTCCTGTTACAGTGTATCATCCATATTTTTATTGCATTCATCCCATCTGCTCATTTTTTACCTCCATCTATATTGATCTACCATTCCAAAGCCTCCATATGAGTAATTTACCATCCACCCTGGAATCGAGTCAGTCACTGCGAGGTCAACCACAAGGGAAGTCATTAGTCCACCACTCATATTTTCCCTCCATCATAATTCTTGGCATCAATCTCTCAGTCACATTACTATGATCCTTGTGCCTTTGTTGAGGAATCCTCATTGCCTCAACTCTGGCGGGCCCTCTTCTGTCGAATTCAACAAATTTATTCCAGTTGATTGGTCTAGAGGGATGTGTACCTTGGTTCTAGCCTTCATCATTGTTCAATACCTCAGATCAAGTAAAGGGAATCATCATTTCCCTTTGACTTGGTTGGTTCTCACGTGCTCTACTTCAACTCATTATCACATGATTGAGAATTGTACACTCGATGGTCTAGTGATCCACCAGATTGTACAAAACTTTCCTAGGTGTGTGATGGATGTTCCATACCTCATGAGGGGCTATACCTTTAGGTATCCCCCCACATGCTCAAATATCAGTAGTTCATGATCCAGCCTCAGATGCAGTTCTGTAGATTTGACTAGCTCAATTTTCTCCAATCACAACCCTCACAACATGGTTGCCTCCTTCATATGATCCATTCAAATCTTCAGATCCCTTTCTTGTTTAGCAAGGCTTATTTGGTTGTGATATCCCCTCACCTTGTCAACTTGAGGGGTATTATGTCTCATGTAATTAGATCAATAAATGTTATTGTATTCATTCCTCGCCTCTATTTTCTAGACATAATATGTAAATGGGACTTATTGTATCATCGTATCATTTTCTGGCCCATTGATGCTAGAATGTCATGTATTTTGTAGCTCAATCCCACATTGTTGGGAAAACCATATTATTTGTACTCAGTTATCTCGACAGGTATGGGCATGTCTTCCTTGCCTCATTTGAGATCATGTACTCCAAAATAAAAGGACTTATATCAGATTATTAGGTCTCACCCCCCCCATTCCTCAGTCCTTCCTTGCCTTTCTTCAACTCTCTCTCTATCTCTATCTCTCTCTCCATGAATCCCCTTTAGTGTCTCGTGAAAGTGAAACCTACAACATATTTCGGTCATACGATTTGCTCCTAATGCTCTTACATTGGGGGGAAATATGTTATCACCAAAAAATGATCACCTAGTCATTTAGCCCTAGGTTGATCGAAATATACCATGTAGGATTAATTTTACCATAATAAATTCACTTTCAACATGGAAATAATTTAGTAAACCATTTTTCCTAAGTTATTTCTTTTTAAAATTCAAAAATCCCTATGAGAATAATTAAAAAAATTATTATTTATTTATTTATTTTTTCTCTAGAAATAATTATGAAATAATTATTTGATAATTATTTCTGGTCCCCATTGACTTAATCACCTTAGAATAATTAAATAAATCACTATTTATTTATTAGTCCTTACTTTTGTTTTTGGAATAATTGTTAAACCATTATCTAATAATTATTTCAAATTCACACCTTTCTTAATCCCCACAGTGATTAATAAATCATTTTTATTTGTTAATCACTTCAACCACTTTCTAACTAAAGATATTTGACCATTTTGAATACTTTTCCCTCTCAAAAATATAATAAAGTATTCTCAACGGCTAGATTTTGATTTAATCGATAATATTTTATTATTTTCAAATTCCTAATTTGGCTCAATACTTTGTTATAAATAGAGGGGTTTTCTGTTCATTCTTCACCATGACCATTATCATCTCACAAAATTTGATCTCCCACTTGAGCTCAATCTTGATTTTGGGTTTTCTGTATATTTGAGAGAGAATAACAAGATTGATGAAGCACAAGGATATCAAAAGGGCCCATCCCGCAGAGGGGGATCTATAGACCCATGTTGTAAATATTCGTAACTAGGTGTTTTAATAAAATTATAATTCATTTAAATTACTATATTGGGTTATTGCATTTTTCTTTATTGCCGCTATATGTTTTGGGCTAGCTTCAGATATTTTCTTGCAGGGTTTTATTATTTTTGTTGCAGATCTAAAGCATAAAAGTGGAAACATTATGTTGTTAGGGTCACTAGTCACCAGTGACTTAAGTGAAGCATTTTCGGTACACATCCTAAGAATTTTCATACTAACACCCATATTTTCCTTTTTCCCTCTTTCTTTAGAAATTCTATAGTAATTTGGTGATCCAAGATCTGGGACATGTAGGGAGTAGTTCCATGTGTAGTGGCTTGGATTCCCTCCAGGGCCAAATTTCTCTATGCAAATTAATTTCACATCTGGGCCAGATCTCTCTATTCAAACTTATTATGCATCCAAGATCTTCGAATTAGGTGGTGGCAAGGGCCATTACTATTGCGTGGAGGGTAGATGGCATTAGGCCATATTTCCCCTATTTACATGTCACTGCATTTGGGATCCAGGGATTTGGTGATGGAAAGGGTCATCGCTATTGTGTGGAGGTTCGATCACATCGAGCTAGATTTCCCTTATTTACTTTTTGTTGCATTCATTATTTGGGGATCTAGTGATGGAAAGGGCCATCATTATTGTTTGGAGGTCGAATCATGATTTGAATTAATATTCCTTTCCAAAGGCAATTGCATTAAGGAATCCATGGATATGGTGGTGGAAAGGGCCAATCCACTTGTGTGGAGGCCAAATTATGTCAATGCTAGATTCCATCCAAGGCTAGATTAACCTTATAGATGTTCACATAAAAGGATCTGAGCTTTGAGGGTGGCGAGGGCTATCACAGAGTTGAAATGACCGAATGAGCATGAGATGAGATATAAATTTGAAATAACACAAAATTCCATGTGGTGAAGACCTGATGGACTCCATGCCTGTGTTGACATGGGAGTGCCAATGGGACTAGGTAGGTACCACATGTTGATGTGGCCTAATATGATTTTCAAAACTTTTGATTGAAATAAATTTCAATCTAGGATTCATATTGAGGTGAAATTTATCTTGACGAGCTGAAAGCGATGGTGGAATTTTATTTTAGATTTAAGTATATGAGAAAAATAGGTTGTGTGACCCCATGTTGATAATTGACCTTGGGGATTGGGTCAAATAAAACCAATAACACCTCCAATAACTTGAGATAGGACAAGGGGGTGGGAGGGAGTGTTACAAAGTGGTATCAAATCTCAAGTTCAACAATGGACCTAAAGAGGCTCATGAACAAAATTTAGTACAACTATTAAATTATTGTATATGCAAGTTTTATTTGGATTTACAATTGATTTAGTTACTAATATTGATAGAATGTTGTTATCTCATAACTAACTTGGGGTTTTTATTACGTGAACAACTTCAAATCAACATGCTTAGCGTTGATAAACCAAGGCAATAAATTACTATATGTATGCCATATTTAACTAAAAACTGCATATGTGTGAGAACACATAAGAAGACACAGATTCTAGCTAGAAATATAGGAATGAATAGTAGAATGGTAAAATATAGCACAAACATATCCCTTTATAATCAAGAAGAGGACTTACTTGGGAAGAAGTTATAGGAAATTTCCCCTGATTGGATGGATACTCTTAGAAGCCTGAGGGATAAATTGAGAAGTCTTAAAGCATACAATGTAAATATTGTTGGAGCAAAAGAAAAATAAGTAGAGGTGAATGTAATGATTTTGCAGATCATGTCAAATCTACAAAGGAAAAAAAACATAAGCTTGGTTCCAACTATCCAGGCAGACAAAAATCCAAGCAAAGTCCATCTAAAATACGATAACACAGATTAGAGACTAATATGGAAGAAGACAACAAGTCAAAGAAAATACATAGACATGTAAGTGAAGCCACAGTGAGGGGACAAACCCCACTCAACACTTTGAAAAGAGAGTCGAGAAAAAATTACTAGTTGTCTAGTGCTACAACCAGAAGAAACCACTAACAAAGGAGGAGTGAGAAAAGCTTAATGTTGAAAGAGCTCATGAGAGAAAAACCCCCTACCTTTGATGGAGACATTAAGAAGGTTGAAGAGGAAAAATCCTAGTTGTTGGGAATGAAGAAATACTTTGGATGCTTATACTAGTATATTTTTGGAGTTGCTAAATTATGTGCCATATATTAAGGATGAGAAGGTAAATATTAAAAGGTACCTCAATGGGTTATCATAATCCTGCAAAGAAATAATTGAATTTGATGATCTAATTGTTAGAGTCAGTATTTTCATACTGCCACCAGTGATCAAATATGCTCTTATAAAGTGGTGTTAGGGTAAAAAAGTCAAATTTTTTCATTTCAGTGAGTCTTCAAGTAAAAATTTGGTCACTAGGTATTAGGTCTAGGATTTGTTTTCACTACTTCCAAAGTCTTCCAAGTTTTAGTTCATGTCACCATTCGACTGAGTGTACCATCATTCAAAGAGTTTTCATCATTATTTCAAGTTCTAATGGGTCATTTTACACCTTGTTTGTGCTTTAGTTGTGCTTAGGTAAGGCTCATTTCCCTCTCCTAGGGTTTTGAAGGTAATTTTTCTTGGATGGTAAAATCATCAACAAAACATGTATCCTGATGCTCATACACCTTCCCCTATCTTTAATATACCTTATTAAACACTTCCCATCACTTATATCCCTCAAATTCATCATTTTCCCACAAACACTAGCCTATTGCTACAATTTGACACTTTTCTAGGTTAGGCCTGTGCTTTTCCCTTTTGGACCCCTTCCCCTCACTCAATCCTTGAAATTCCACTTTCCCCTACTTCCTAACATCCCTCCCTACTTTCCAAAATTTTCTCAACAATTTAGAAGCCCCTCATCCCCTTCATTTCCCTTCATTTCTACAAATCCTCTGTTCCACACATTGGGATAGGTTTGATTCAAATGATGTTTTTTTTTTTTTCTCGGTAAACTATTTAACTATTATATTATATGTACATATGAAAGATTACAGACATAGTAGCATGATTTGACAGGACTTCCATGGCCGCCAGCGGCGCCATGGGTGAAGCAGACTGACCCAAAAGCTCCCACGCAGGGGTAGCATCCACCATGTTTCTCTTAAGCCTCTGAAGGACTGATTGAGGCTCAAAACCATTCCAAAAAACCAAAACAGACGCAGACTATCCAGTTTGCTTATAAGTAATCCAGCCCACGCAGGGGTGGTCTTCAATGACCAACTGGGGACTGATATTAACTGACACATTGACACTGAACATGACCAAAATGAACTGGATATTTTTAAAAAACAACAGGGGAACAGACCGAATTCTAACCCGCACCATGTAACCCGCATCAGACTGAGTTCTGTACCGGAGCTGAGTGAGGATGACAGCAACTGGAGCCCGCACTGGGAGGCTACTCGTTCTCAGGAGGTTTCTCCTCCTCAATTGTGCACCAGCCCTGACCTTCAGGGATCCCCTCCCACATGGCAGCCCACTTGGCTTGCGCTTCGTCTGTAACTTTCGTCCTCTCGGAGGTGGAGGGGTCGGCCATGAACGCCTTCCCTGAAGTTCCTTCCCCGCTTGGTGGAGGTGGCAAGGGGCCAGCTTGTTCCGAGCCTGCAGGGGGTGGATCCTCCCCTCATGGAGGCGTTTCCTCTTCAGCCTCTTCCGAATTTTGGGTAAAGAGCACGGAGACATGAGCGCAGATTCCTTGAATGTCTCGGGATTTACCCAGGGTAAATACCACCGAGCCGAACGCAGGGAGGGCTGGCCCCTCATCACTCGCCCCACCAACCTCCAGAATTTGCCCTGCATGGAGAGGCGTGACCCCTGCTCGTCGATAACAGTAGCAACAGCAGCAGTGGTGGTGCTCCCTCTCTGCCCCACCACGACCATGACCCCGACCCGAACCGCAACCATATCCTTCTGCAAGGCTGCCTATGTCGAAGCCTTGCCATGGGCAATTCTCTTTCACCTGTGCTTGCTTGGAGCGAGTCGCGTGGCCTCCCCGAAGCCAGAATTCGACGCTTGCCCCGTCCAAGCACCACCACCACCTTCGTATTATCCCGAATTTCCCCTGTTGCCGACCCCAAATCTTCCCAATTCTCCTCTTGCGTCTCTGAACTAGCCAATTTTGCTGCCAAACCCGTTGAATTTGCCCCCAACGCCTCTGAAATGCAGACCTCAGAGTTCGCCACCCGAACCTCTGAGTCTGCCACCCTGCCTTCCAAGGAGCCTTCCGAGTTCTTAGGGCCAACCCCGGAGTCGGAGTGTCGAAAGGTCCAGAGGGCAGCCTGTGATGGCGTGCGCCTCGCCCAGCAGCAGGCCTTCCTCTGCAACTGATTTCTCTGCAACAAGGCAACTCCGTGACCAAGAAAACCGGAAAACGTTCGCCTGTCGCGATCTCCTGCCTGATATTTATCATCGCTCCATTGATCTGAGCGCCATCTGAATTCTCCCATCCTTTCAAACTTCTCTGCATTGAATGCAATGAGCTCGCACCCAGCCATACTAAACCATTGACGGCCGCGGTCCTGTAGAATTTATTGCGCATGGGGCAGCACATGGTGGCCATGTGGCTCAGCCCACTGTGTCCTGCTGTCACCCGCAACCGGGGTGATTCAAATGATGTTTCTAAGCAAGAAAAGATGAATTTGACAAAAGTGAGAGAGTTTTTTTTCCATCATAGACCCAAGAAGAAAAACCTCCTTTAGTTTTTACACAAGACTCATAGTTTGGGAGAAATGTCCAAACAATCATTTGCCACAGGAGAGTTGCTGCACTTCTGGAGTGACCTTGGGAAAATCAAGATTTCTCCTAGATGGAGTTCCAAAATTACTTTCTTGATGAGTCAAATGATAAATAGACAAAAATATATTTCTAATGAGCTATCATACATTCAATTTGTAGTTAAGGAAGACCTCCAAAAGTTTATTTCAACAACACTCTGCATTTTGGTAGCCTCATTCTGCACATTTTTACCAGTCTTGGGAGATTGAGCTTTTGGCAAGGCAAATGAGCTCCAAATTGAAAAATTAAAAATGTTATGGAAGTATATAGGACAATATTTCTAATGAGCTATCCCAAACCTAATGTTGACACCGGGAAGGCAGTCAAAAGTCGTCTTGAAGTGGTGCTGCGCGTTCAGGCCGGAGCGTTGCTCGTAGGCCAGTTTTGGCAGTGTAAAAAACCACTACGTTGCGCGTTCAGGAGGGAGCTGCGCACCTGTAGTAGGCACTATGCATTGAGCCAGTAAGGGCCAAAAATCCTCTAGCTATCTAAAAACGTCAAAAATCACCCTCTCTTCCCTCAAGAAAGTTTCCTCACTACTTCATCATTGGTTTGCAATTGAAGTTTTTAAAGGTAATTTACAATGGCAAAAGTGAAACCCTAGATTCTTCCTTAATTATACCCTAGAAACCCTAATCCCCAATATTTCTCCCATCACCTATCACTAAAGTCCTGAACCCCTCCCCTATATCACTCTATAACATTTTATATTCCTTTGTCCTTCATCCCACAAGCTATACTTCATAAAAGGGACCCATGCCCCTCTCCCTCATTTTCATGATTCATACCCTCCCATTCATTTCCTAGCCCAAAAAATACCTCATAAGGTTATCACCCATTCCCTTATTCCTAATCACTCTGTCTCACTCCCTTCATCCCTTTCTAGGATTTCACAGTCTCAATATTTGCAAACATGGACAGAGAAGACAAAGATTATGAGGAGGAGGAAAACACTGGCACTGACAGTTCAACATATAGACCTAGGCATCAGAGAAAACCACACAAGGGAGGTATAATTATTAGGGAAGAGCCATCAAACCTTAGAGAGTTGCAGGCCTCTCATTTGGCTATCACTTGTTTCAGGCATATAGGGTGCTATGAGTTCTGTGAGCAGGTAGAGAGATTTCAACACCACCCTGAGCTCACCAAGCTTTTTGTAGCCAATATTCGGGACAACAAGGTGACTCTTGTTGGGGTGACATTTATAGTTTCACCCTCCATTATTGTGGATGCAAGTAGGATTCCAAATGTAGGGGAGAAGTGGTACAAGGCACAAGACCTGGATGAACACTATTATGAGCCTTACATCAATCCCAGGTACAAAAATGAAGCAAAAGGGATTTTTCCTTTTAGGTTCCTTGAAGACAAGTATGCCCCCATGATGAAAATCATCATGAAATATTTCACTTGTGAGGGCAGATTTTCTAGATTTTACGACTATCACATCAGGCTTCTCATGCATTTTACCAGGGTGAGGATGTTAAAGCTCCCTTATTTCTTGTTCAGGAATATTGAGAAGATGGCCCACTTTGTGTAGAAAAAGCCATACCCTCATCAGATGAGTAGTCTTTATTATTATTCCCTGATCAAGATGATTGTGATTCATCATCTTAACCTCCTCAACATCTCCTAGGAGACATTTATTGATCATGACAGCTTCAGGGGTCCTCAAATTCCTCCACTAGTGTCCCAAGAATTAGGAGGACCTTCTAGCAGTGCTCAGGTGAAGATAGATGAGAAGGCCAAAGAGACTAGAGCTACTGAGGTGCCCGAGACCTAAATGACATACAAGAGGGGTGCACGAATAATGTTTGTAGCTGAGAGGCAAGTGTTTGCTCCACCGGATGTGGAAGGGACCTTGCCTTCTTCATCAACTGATAGGAAAATGCTTGCTCCATGGGATGTGGAAGGGGCTTTGCCTTCTTCATCAAAACAATAGGAACAAGTGCAACAACTACATAAAGGGAAAGAAAAGATGTAGGTGGAAGATCTTAATGATGAGGAGGAAAGAGACTTTGACTTAATGGAGCATGATGAGCCATAACAACATTATATTTATCATGGCATAGAGACAATTGTCTTAGAGGCTCAGGATGAAGCAATAATAGAGAACATCATCATACAGAGAAAGAGGCTTAAATCCAAGCATTGATGGACAATTTAGAGAGAGCCAAGTATGTCATTACATATCTGGAACAAGAGAACAAGCATCTGAGTGATAAGTAGGTCCTCATGGAGCTGGAACTTCTCAAGATAAAAAGACAAGGTGACAAGGGTAAATTAGCAATGCAAGAGGAAGAGGCATGTACAACCCCGGAATAAAAACATGTAATTAATTATATTAATCATGCAATTTATAATCAACACACAATTTATCAACTAATTAACATCAAATTACAAAAATATGAGTAGAGATAACTTACATGTGGTGATGATGTTTCTCACTTGTGATTTCAGGGTTGAACGCTAGTTGAATTTTGCTAACTACAACAAATTCTTGGGGATGACTCTCCACCCAACCATAGGCTCAATTGCACAAAATCTTGCTACAACTGGCCACCCCTAAGCCCTCAATCAACATGATACTACCAGGGAATCCTTTGTCTCACAACACTATTCTCCCAAGAGAAGGGATGGTGGAATCATGGAATGATGGAATGCCTCTCATCTTCCTCCCCATCTATTAAATAGAGAAAACATTGGAAGGGGAACCTGCAACTTTACTCCTTTCTTGTTTTATTCTTTTGTTTTTACTTTTTGATAGCTTTACTGATTTTTACTGCTTTCTTGTTTTATTTTTACTTTTTTGATAGCTTTACTGATTTGTACTATTTTTCTGTTTATTCCTATTTATATTTATTTAGAGCATATAATTAATTTATTATGTATTTACTATTACCATTTTTTTATTTATCGTTTATAATTTATGTAATATTATATTATATTATTTATTGTTAAGGGACATTACATACTCTCCCACTTTAAGGAACTTCATCCCAAAGTTAAGTTTTTATTATTTATTATTCATTATTAAGGGACATTACATTTATTTTGTTATTTATTACTTCATGTAATAGTCAAGGCACCTTCTGCTGAACTAGTATAACCAACAGGCATCGAAAGTTTTGCAACACCTGGGAAATCCCAAGAAATCTTTGTCCTTTCTCCCACTTTCGGAATGAGGCATAAGCCTCCTCGGTCTATATCCTAGTCCAAGGTTGGCTTCGAGGCTCGTGCCTGACTTAGACCTCATCTGCCCCAAGGCAGGCATTTGGTACAGTGCTCAATGTCACCGGGCATCCCACAAGGTTGGCCCACTTCCTCCACAACTCACTAAGGCACACAACCCCAGGCATCGAAGTCCTTGCACCCCTACTAGACTTCAGCATCCCAATACAATACTAGGCACCTAGCCTTCAATATCAGGCACTTGGTCTCCTCAAGATGGTCCCATAGCCCTCAAGAGCTATCCATCAAGAGCCATCCAAGACAAAGGAACCACTAGCATATGTAGTGTTGATTGAATTTGTCCCCAACCCATATGGTGTTACTTATTCTCCCTTGTGCATATGGGCTTGCAAGAGATCATCAAATAAACCGACCCTCTCAGCCCATTTGTGGAGTCTTGTCAATCATCACACCTCAACATGCAACCAATGCATTAGCTATACCATCATAGTATCATAGAAAATAATCCATATGCCAAGTGTTGCATGTCATGATGAGAACATTCATCATTGTTAATCACAACACTATGAATAATAACGAACTGCATGCTCATGCATGTCCTAAATTTGTACGCAACTATCACATGCTTCACCTCATGAAATACCATCATAAGTTATAACATCGACATATTTGCATGACTTCACATAATAAATGAACCACATGTCAATAAACCTCATATTATAGCATCATAATTCCTATGCCACGTTATGCATATCATATCCATCATGAGTATTCAACATTAAATACCTATGAATATGTCAATATACCTCGATATAACATCATAATGCCTATGCATATCATCATCATAAGGATACATCATCTCTATAAGAACCACATGTGCATCATTATCCTCCTACCATTATATCACGAAATCTCATGTAACATTATACTCAACATTATAACAGTTAATTAAACTAAATTGAAATCATAGTGTATGATTTAGATGTATCATAAAGTTTAAACAATAAAACATGATTTAGATGCTCCATAAAAGTATCTGTCTTAGCTAAGTAAGCACTCCTAATTAGTTCACCACATCTTAAACATCAAGGATTTGTTGTCATCGTTAGAAGATCATATTCAAAGAGTTGTGTTCTTGCAATAATAGACTAGAGAAACGCCAAGCAAATTTCTATCACTAAAGGACAATGGGAACAAAAATCCAACCCAAATAAATAGTGAATAATATGATCAGCATTCAAGGAATGTTATCTCTGTTTTTTTAGCTCAGATGGAAACCATAAAATAATGAACAGATGCCAATGGGTAGAGTCAACAATTTTGCCACATAAACAACGATCATCTAAAGGTAATAAGATATCATAGTTTATACCATTGTGAATTGGAACAGATTTCACTATTTTTAGACCACTTCTAACGGTGACGATATTACAAATGTCAACATCAATTATCCAAATACTTCAAGCACTATGTAAACTGTGCTGTAAAATTGAACCGGTGGTGAGTAGTTAAGAAAATACACCAATATTAAAGATTTGTTCCTCTACAAAAACATGCTAGTATACCATATCAATAGTGCTCAAAATTTTTAGGGAAAATGCCATCTAATGTGGGTCAAATCATGTCAGTTGGCGTATTGTTCAATCACAAGAAATGAATGTTTAGGATGTGAAATTCTGTTGTTTACAATGTTCAGAAATGACAATCATTCAAGATATGTTTAACATCATAGCATGGTATAATAGGATTCTCAAGGCAAAATTCATGTGAAAATAAGCTGATAGACAAAAAATATACCGATCTTTCAAAGAATTATACATTGACTGGTTGACACAAATATGCATTCAAAATTTGAGATCAATTCTCACATAGACAACTGAAAATAATAATTGATGTGAGCTGATCAACATGATCTGCAAACCAAATTACTTTTAACAATGTACTGGATTGTAAGAGCTTTGCCACCAAAGTGTTTATGCCTAAGGAGATTTATAGTTGGAAGCTTTACAATATTATAATCTCTTCTTTACAACCAATGGTCAAGATGTTCAACAATGAAAAGATACAAATAATATGATGTATGCAACTCTATAATAATAGCTTGAAGTGGGGTATAATTCAAGATCTCTTTCCATAGATAGATTTTTTGTAGATTGAACATATACAGATGATTCAAATGCACTTTATCCATCATGGAACAATCCTTCTATATGTATGATTAGACAAACCACATTCAGACTTGACCATAGACATATAAACCATATTTCTCAACTCACCCAAGCAACAGAGTGTGAAAAATCTTTTGATACATCATTCTTTCAACATTCTTAAATGTAGGTTCCCAAATTGTAAGTCCCATACTAAAAGGAATGTAAGAATAACTTTACTAGAAAAAACACCACTGACTGAATCATTTTTTGCAAAATGAATTTACATAAATGAGTGAATTCTTTGAACTCTTTGCTCTCCGTCGATTACACCCATATGTAGTTGAAAATAGGCTTACAATGAAAGGAATCTAATGAAACCAAAAGATGGCCTTCAAAGCCCATAACATTGAGAGTGCGTCGACACAACGATTGCACATTCCCACAAATAGTGTGTTTTTGTCAGTTCCTAAGTCCAACTGTACCATGACCCTTCATGACGGAACATACATTGAAAAAATATTTAATAACACTATTAAACCATGCATGTAGAACACACCAACACTAATAGATAGTAATAGAAATATTGGAATACTGGATCACTTTTCAAGATCACACAGTAACTTTTCAAGGTCATAGAGTAATTTGATGAGGTTAATTGCCAACTACAACATAAACGGCCACAAATTTCTCAATTGGGTTTAGCTTGGTTAGTTGGGTAAAATAGTTATCTTCCCCACTTAGATTCAAAACCCATAAAATGACATATTAAGCTCTTGAAAAAAATAATCTATGTGGTGCTCTTAAATGAGTATATAATAGGGTTTTCTTGCACACTTTTTATTGTTGGAAATATCACACAGTCAAAGCTTGTATGCTAGCAAACTTGGTGTATATCTAGTTCGAGTTATATCAAAAAAGGTTACACTAAAAGTTGCAATTGTCTAACTTATAACCAGATTTTAACAGGGTGTACTTACAACTTACTAGGACATTATTCGATGTTGTTTCTAAGTTCTATGATAGGCCTCACCCTCTATTTGGTGTTGACTTTAATGTTGCAGTTGTGAGCCTAATACTCTGTTTTTTTGACTGGAAATTCAAATATTGTATGGTAGACAAAAGTATTGTTGATTCAGAAGAAATTATAATTTAAAGACTAGTATTGTAACTGTCTAATTTGACCAACAAGTGATCCATCCATGAAAGTGCTCTTGTATGGTTCTTATAAAGAAAATTAAATGAAATCATTTAACCATACCTTTGTAATGAAGATGCCCTTGTGAAAATGGGGCTTGCGAGTGAGGTAAATAGACTATGGTGTTCATATAATGCTGGGCATAAGATTGGTGTTGCTAATACCTGCATTTTTTTTTTGGAAAGTATGTTGTCTACAAGAGCTGAAAATGAAGTTGTTCAAGGATTTGTTGCCACAGAGATGTGATCCTGAATTTTATTTCAACAAGTATACAACAATAGTAAAATGTCTCTATTATACAAGCCATAGGTTCAGATCATTCTTAGCCCTAACTAGTTTGATTATCGTTTTTTCTGCATTGGATTCAATTTATGAAGTGGTTTTCCATAGCAAGGGAACCAACATTTCGATGTCATACAGTAGTACTGCTTCCATTTGTAACTTCTATCTTGCTATAGGATGACATATGCACTCTATGATGATGTTCAAGAAGAACAGGTTACTTACCATTCATCCATCTAAATTTTGGTAAATATTAGACTGTACTTTGTTAAAAAATGGCTAACGTTTAAGATAAATTATTGGTGAATGAAAATATTTTAAATCCAACTCCCAAAAAGAAAAATTTGGCAACAAACCCCACAGAGCTCTACCTTCTTACAATATAATCCCGATGTCATCTATTCAGTGCAATGACACTCACAAAAGCACTTTTTGCTTAGTTATATTTCCATCAGTTCCTCTTTGATAGCTTGTTGACTCTCCATTATTGTTTAACATCATTTTAAAGCTTTTCTCTGGTTCTCCTTTACTTCCCCATACTTGTTATGTAACACAGAATTCAGTTCAAAGTACCTTTTTGAGCCTAATGACTAAGCTGTATTATCTAAACATGATTGTTAAATCACTGAATCAATCAAATACAAATTTAATTTCTTTCTTTGTAACCTTTCGACATCACCCATACATAAATTGTCTTCATCAGAAAAACTCGCATCTATATATTATGCAATAGGATCTGCGAACTGTGCAATGTTACACGAAGTCAGAATAAGGAAATTTCCTTTTTCCTTTTAATATGGATGCAAACAAAGTGTTATCTCGAATGAAATATTAACAGGAATAAAAACTTAAGTCTCTTCTTCCACTCTAAGACTTTAACCTGTTATAATATTAGAAGTTAGAACTATTCCTTTTAGTTATGTTAAATTTTAGTAGTTGAAATGTCGAAATTCAGATCTACGTAGTCAAATTCCCACAAGCACCTCAATTTAGTCATATGCCTTTCAAGGAATGAAAAAAGAATATTCAAATGTGTAGATCCAGATAAGTATTTATTAGGACTTACACTTGGGAAGGCTTATCCAACATTAAACTTTCTGACCATAAGGAATTCAATTCTTGAGACTGAATCAGGATAAAGAAAAGATGGACTTGTAAGAGACATAAAATGAGAAAGCAACACGAAGAAACATAACTTAGAGGACGAATCCAACAAAATTTCTGTAAACATTTAAAACAGATACTTGTGCCTCATTCTGGTGACCTTCATGTGGTCCTAGCCTCAATATATGCAAGAATATGAAGGCATTTAGGCTTTATTACATGCCATTAATGAATGTATAAGATGCATATATCAAAAGGACAAAGGGTTGAGTAGTTATAAACTCAAGTCAGTTCAAGGATGTCAGACAATTGGCAATTTTAGATGAGGATCTAGAAAGGACAAAGTAGCAATAATTAACTATATGTTATTCGTTATCCCTTAACTGGAAACCCTTATGTAGCCATACAATCAAACTGAGAGGGGTTTCCACATTGTAATACAAGAGGTAAATCAAATATCCAAATATCATACCAATTGATTCTCACTGCTATTGATTATGACAATCCTAGTAACAGGATATTATAACTTCATGAAGCAAATTTTCAACTTCATAAAATCATTATGATGTTAGAACACGGTCGCTCTATTACTACTTATAAATTAGTTTTAACCAACCTTCTCGGTACGATACAAATTACATCATTCTCTGTACTTCGATAATTGACTTATTCTACCATTTTTTTTTATGAGTTTCAATTAGCATCCAAGAAAATGAAAGGCATTGAATCCCCTGCCGAGAACATGCTACTGAAACCCCCAAGCATCAACGGATAAGCTACGGTGTTTCGATTACGAACCCCCCAACTCTGAGAGTACCACGCAGAGAAGACTATAGGCAGGGAATTTTAAACTACAACATAGGTCCATCTGGATGCAGTCTGGTGGTTGAAATAGGTTTTCGCCACAATAATAATGACTCAAATTCAAACCTCCGCCAGCATAGATTCCTGATTATGTGTATGAATTGGCCAACATTGACGATCCTCAATTAAAGTGGATTTACCACATACAATAATACAGAGTTGAGTTCATAAGTACCCCACATATATCTATGAAATATGACATGAATAAAAAATTTAAGCATTGCATAAAAGAGCAAATAACTCCTTATAAAATAAATTATATAGGAATCCTTCATTTCCAAGACAGGCATTTCAAAGGCCGTAAACTGTGACCAGAATTTAGATATGTCAAATGAGGACGTTAATGTTAAAATGATGAAATTTTATGCCCGGCCCAGAGACTAAAAAAAATAATCATCCGAAATTCTTAAGGAGGAATTGATTGATGTCATGAGTTCAAATCGTTCAACTCTCATTAAAGCACCCTCAACTTCTATAAGCGAGCAGGTCAGAGTTTGATATTATCCACACACAATGAAGTGAACTGGGTCCAAAGAGGCATCAATTCAAACAGAAAATAATTGACAAAGCCATTCAAATGCAACAAAATATGCACACGCGAGTCAAATGAGTAAAATGAATGGCAGAGAAATGCCCTAAATTTAAACCGATAGTCATCGATAGATTTTATGTGAAGGCAAATTCCAGGAACGATGCTAGATTTCCGACTTTAAAATACCAGAGTTCAGAAAGTAATGGAGCCCCCCTATAATTTTCGAATCTATATTAATAGACTAGTCCTCGCTAAGTGATGTACCTTGCTTGACTTGTTTTTTTTCTTTTAAATTAGTACGTCCATGCATATATATATATATATATATATATATATATATATATATATATATATATATATATAGTAAAAAGAAAGGTTAGATTTGTATTTATTTCTCTCAAGTTTAGTTCGACTAAATTTTTCTTGATCACCACAAACAAAATAATTGAAAAAATAATTTAGTATTTTTCTCAAAAATTTTACTTAGAGGTCACACAAAGTTGAAACCCACTCTGATACCATATAAAAACATGTAATTAATTAGATTAATCATGCGATTTATAATCAACACGTAATTTATCAACTAATTAACGTCAAATTACAAAAATATGAGTATAGATAACTTACTTGTGGCAATGATGTTTCTCACTTGTGATTTCAGGGTTGAACGCTAGTTGAATTTTGCTAACTACAACAAAGTCTTGGGGATGACTCTCCACCGAATCGTAGGCTCAATTGCAAAAAATCTTGCTACAACTGGCCACCCTCGATCCCTCAATCAACATACTACTGCCAGGGAATCCTTTGTCTCACAACACTATTCTCCCAAGAGAATGGATGGTGGAATCATGGAATGATGGAATGCCTCTCATCTTCCTCCCCATCTATTAAATAGAGCAAACATTGGAAGGGGAACCACATGCACACACTCCATGTATCAACATGCAACTTTACTGCTTTCTTGTTTTATTCTTTTGTTTTTACTCTTTGATAGCTTTACTAATTTTTACTGCTTTCTTGTTTAATTTTAACTTTTTTGGTAACTTTACTGATTTTTACTATTTTTCTATTTATTCTTATTTATATTTTATTTAGAGCATGTAATTAATTAATTATTATTTACTATTACTATTTTTTATTATTATTTAATATATATTATATTTTTATTATTTATTAGTTATTATTTTATTTATTAGTTATTATTATTATTAATAGTAAATAAATAATAATAATAATAAATTAATAAATTAATTACATGCTATAAATAAAGATAAATAAGAATAAATAGAAAAATAGTAAAAATCAGTAAAGCTATCAAAAAAGTAAAAATAAAACAAGAAAGCAGTAAAAATCAGTAAAGCTATCAAAAAGTAAAAACAAAAGACTAAAACAAGAAAGCAGTAAAGTTGCATGTTGACACATGGAGTGTGTGCATGTGATTCCCCTTCCAATGTTTGCTCTATTTAATAGATGAGGAGGAAGATGAGAGGCATTCCATCATTCCATGATTCCACCATCCATTCTCTTGGGAGAATAGTGTTGTGAGACAAAGGATTCCCTAGCAATAGTATGCTGATTGAGGGCTCGGGGATGGCCAGTTGTAGCAAGATTTTGTGCAATTGAACCTACGGTTGGGTGGAGAGTCGTTCCCAAGGCTTTGTTGCAGTTAGCAGAATTCAACTAGCGTTTAACCCTGAAATCACAAGTGAGAAACATCATCGCCACAGGTAAGTTATCTCTACTCATATTCTTGTAATTTTATGTTAATTAGTTGATAAATTGCGTGTTGAGTGGTGGCACAATACTAGTGACCTTACTCTTGCCTTCAAGCTAAGAGGAAGGCCGATTTATTTTCCTTCTCTGCAGGACTTGGGCCATCAACCAACAATTATGCAGAGTTTATGGCTCTAAAGCTTTTACTCCATCATGCTTAAGAATAGGAGGTATCTCATCTCCATATCTATGGATATTCTCTGCTTATGAGAAACTGGATGAAGAGTTCCTCCAGGCTTCAGAATTACAATCTCTAGCCATGTTTCCAGAATATTCAACATTTGGTCTCTTCTTTCTCAAATATCATTTATGATCATGTTTTCAGGGATAGGAATCAAGTAGATCACCTCTCAAACACTGGCCTGAACTTGGACCCCAGCATTTTTCAACAAACAAAGAAGGTCACCGAACAAGAATTTTTCATAACTGATGGTTCTAATTAGGAATACGGTAGCAAGACTGATCCTGAAAACTTTTCTTGCATCATCGAAATATATGCAAACTATAGGCTACTGTTTTTTTTCTAAAATTATTTAATGCATGTTATAAGACTGCATTTTCAATGAAGTGATTTTATAATGAATGATGTTATATATATATATTATTATATATATATATATTTTTTTTTTTTTTTTTTTTTTTTTTTCCTCCCCCTGTCTAATTGGGCTAGCTTCCAGGGGCTTTTGCCTATCAGGAGTGCCATGGCAATATGGATATTTTTATATCTAAAAAAAAATAACATGATTTTTCTCTGGTAGAAAAAAAACACTTTAAGTCAACTTGTTTTCATAGTCCTAGTTAATCCTGGCTAAACTTAAAAGGAGAAAATAATTAATGTTAACTCCATGATAAACATACCGCCAACGAAATGCTCATATGAATTTGGACAATTAAAAGTTCTCAAATTTTATTCTATAATGTAATGAAAACATGGAGGATAATATTGACTTTGATCATATAGCTACCTTATGTGAAGGAAACAATGGTTCTGAATCCTAATATAAGATAAATTTGCAAGCAAGCAACATATATCCCAATCATAGTTGTTGGATCAAGAAAAGGTTGGTCGTCTAACTTCTTAGAGACCAAGATCCTTGAGGCATTTAGATTTGGATAAAATCCTTTGTGTTTCAAAATCATCCATGGCTGTTGCAACTAAGTATTCAAATAGGAGGGAATATGAATTATAGTCAAAGTAGGGGCCATCAAGTAAGTATTCAAACATTAGGCTATCCGATTTTCTGAAGTTTTTGTTGTGTTTGGTGAAAATTCTCGTAGAACAACTCCAGATCTTGAAATAAAGAAATATATTACTTTGAAAGATGTTAGAAAATTACAGATTTGAAAATGTCAGAGAATATGTATCTCATACGTGTCCATGATGAGTTTTCCTTCTATCCACTATAAAAATATTTAAAGGGTTAAATTCATGTCAGAGGAAACAACGAGAGATGTAGACTCTATGATTGATAATTGAATTTCTTATAAAAACTTTGAGATAATAGGTTTTTCTTGCACACTTTTTATTGTTGGAAATATCACACAACCAAAGCTTGTATGCTAGCAAACTTGGTGTATATCTAGTTCGGGTTATATCAGAAAGGGTTACACTAAAAGTTGCAATTGCCTAACCTATAACCAGATTTTAACAGGGTGTGCTTACAACAGCTTACTAGGACATTATTGGATGCTATTTCTAAGTTCTATGACAGGCCTCACCCTTTGTTTGGTGTGGACTTTAATGTTGCAGTTGTGAGCCTGATACTCTATTTTCTTGATTGGAAATTCAAATATTATATGGTAGATAAAAGTATTGCTTATTCAGACGAAACTATAATATGAAGACTAGTATTGTAACTAATTTGACCAGCAAGTGATCAAACCATAAAAGTGTTCTTGTATGGTTCTTATGAAGAAACTGAAATGAACTCATTTAACCATACCTCTGTAATGAAGACGCCCTTGTGAAAATGGGGCTTGCGAGTGAGGTAAATAGACTATGGTGTTCATATTAATGATGGGCATAGGATTCGTGTTGCTAATGCCTGCATTTTATTATTATTATTATTATTTATTTACTATTACTAGTTTTTTATTTATTGTTTATTATTCATTTAATATTATATTATATTATTTATTATTTATTATTTATTATTAAGGGACATTACAAGGCACCGGTCACTTTGACTCCAATTGAGAAAGAAATTGAGGGTGATAGAGAGATTTGGCTTGAAAGAGTCAATTTGCACTTAAAGAAGCTATTGTAAAAGGCCAATAAGGACAACTAGATCATCAAGCACATGGCCTAACACTATAGGACCTGAAACAAAATTTGCAGCATGATGGTCAAACAGATGAAAGCAAGGCTAAGACAGGCTCTAAAAGGAAAAAAAGAGGAGGATAGGCTTAGGTTGCTTGCTGAAGCTTCCTTGGCTCATCAAGATACTTGATGATGGTGCTGCTCACCAATTTTGGTTAATTTTGGAGGAGTTTTTGTTTTTTTGCAAATTTTGAAAATTTCAAACACAGAAAATATGGCTCAATGCGCAGCGCCACTGGCATTGTGATTTTCCTAGGGTCACCCAATGGACAAATGACTTACATTTTTGGATTCAAAGTGATGAGTACATGCACCCTATGCATTTTCTAAGTTTTTGGGGCAGAACTAGTCCATCAAAAAGTCAAAAAACACCCTAAAAATGACCTTTCTGCCACTTTTTGGACACACATAAGCAGTCTTGGGAGGATCAACTTTTGAGGGGTCAAATGAGCTTCAAATGAATAAATTCCAAGTGTTTTGGAAATTAGACTTGAAGATATTTCCAATGAGCTATCATGAGCTCAATTTGGATGCCGGGAAGGTTTCCAAAAGGGACCTGAAAGTGGCACTGCGAATAGGACAAATTTTGCACAAGATTTCCATTTCACTGTGATGATGGACGTTCTCTCATGGAGGATGTTTTACTAATGTAAATGATGACTTGGCTTATAAATATGATGGACAATTAGTAGTAGAGGGTATATTCATTAGATTAAAAGTCATTTTGAGCACAAATGAATTAGTTTCCTCACTTTTAGAGGCAAGTTGTTAGGATGCCTAGATTCCAGTTTCTTGTTTAGTGTTGGTTAGATTAGCTCCTCATCTTAGGGATTAGAACCCTGAGGATGGGATGAGGTTGAAACAATGTATATATCTTCTTCTTCATTCTCATTGTAAAGGGTTGGAATCAGCTGGATGCTTATGCCTTGATTGTACATCATTTTGTAGCAGTTTAGTAGGAGATTAATAAAAATTGCACTATTTCTTTGGGATCCATGTGGTATGAAGTTTAGTTCAGTTTCTTCTCTTGTGATCATACGTTAGAATGTTTTGTGTACTTCATTAATCATTTCATTGCTTCTAAGTGAATGGTTTCAAGTTTATAGGCAAAATTCGTAACATTACTGCTCTGCTTTGGGGAAATATTCACCATTATATGTTTTCTACAGTCTAGGAAGGATCCATGGTAATCACATACTCTTCCTAACTTCTCACCAGTCTTAAAACACCTCACCCACCAATCCCTAGAGTGCTAAAACTTATGCCTACCTTGCCCCATTGAACACCCTGCAATTTTGACCTAATTCCCTAGCCCTAACTGTCTGGCTCCTCTTGATCCAGCAAAACCCCTTCAAAATCAAATCAAACCTTGTGCTACTATACCTAGCCTAATATCCTTTTCCTGATCCAGTCATCTTGGCTTAGATCCTTATGGAGAGCCCTTTCCTGGCCTAGTAGGGCTAGCTACTTGGCTAAGCGTGGTTTGCATTTACCCTGGCATTACCTTCCTTTAGCCTGAGGTTCAATCCAGGTGTTAACACTAATAACATTGGAGAACACCATATGGAAAGACAAGTATTTCTATAATCAGTATAAGCATAGGGATGAGTTTTGAAAGAATTGAAAGAAGAAGTATATAAACAATTTTAAAGGAAAAGGACCGAAATACTCTAGGCACAGGAAGATGGGGAAAATATCAAGTTCCCCACTCCTTCCAAGGGTGAATTTTGGTGAACTTTCCCTTTTTTTACATAGATCAGCATGTCAAAACATCAATACAAGGGCTTGGGAGCCCAAGAGAAAACCATTACGATGTTAGAGGTGCAAAGATAATGACACGTTGAAGGATTTCCCTCACCAACAACATAACAGTAAGAGGTTGTACAATGTCCAAGAGGTAGAAAAAATGAATTATATGGCTAGGAGTGTGCCTCAAATTATTGGATAATTGACAAGTGGATCATCAACCCTCGGTGATTGAAATGGAAGATGTGGTTGCCAACTAGCCTATTTCAATTTAATTGATATGGGTTATAATTTCAATTATATTAACCCAAGGATTGCAAAAACTTGTTCCTTGCAAAATAAATCACATGCCAATTGTTGGGCCTAAGAATTATCCTTAAAATACATCCACTTTCACTCCATTCACACATTTTCTCACCTCTATTCCACCACCATGTCACCACATCAGCTTCACTTTCATCATTAAATGGGTTACCATCGTGTTTTCCAAAACATTATTAATTCTTAGTATTTTTAAGTGAATTTGTGGTTAAAATTTAGAAAATAATACCCATATACTTATACCTAGCAATTAGAATGAGTTTGTTGACATGTGTAGGTACACAGGAAGCTTCCAAGGCATATTTATGTGGCACTCTATGTTCAAATTCGAATTTGAGGAGATCATGGACCTCATGGACCTCATGGAGGAGATCATGGAGGATAGGGTTATGTGTCACTATTGGTTGAGAAATATGTGGATCAAAGGAGGAAATAATGGATCTACATTTATGAGTTTGTAATCATAGCTTTTGTATAAATAGGAGTGTTATCTCCTTCATTTGTAATCTTAATCTTAATCTTAATCTTAATTTTTAGAATTTCAAAACCTAGTCCTTCATTGTAACCTAGTAATGTTAATCTAGATAGAATTTAGAATAGTTTTGGTTTGGACCATATGAGCTTATAGCCATTGTACTTTGAAAATTATGATGAATAAAATGGAGCTTCTTTGATCCTCTACATTTGACTTCTCTTTTGGTGTGCTTGTGAATCCTTGGAAGGATCCCCGTTGCCTAGCAAGTACACTTTTGTTTTGGTAAGCTTTTATTTTATGTTTGTTTGTGAATTTAATTAGATTAAATTATTAGGTTAATATGTTTGAAATATTAATGAATGACCTTTTGTAAGAAAGTATTAATGTTTCCTTCAATGAATCTGATTTGTTATTTAATGTTTGATTTCATTAGTTTAAGTTTCCGATTTATATGCTGGAGATATAAATGAATAGTCTCTTGAAAGAGAGCTTTAACATTTCATGAAATCAATCAGAATTATGTTTAAGAGCTTCAATTTCATTAGTTTAAATAGTTGATTAGAAATATTAATGAATAGTCTCCTGTAAGGGAGCTTTAATATTTCTTCACCTAGCTTAGTTTAGTTTGTCTCTAAGTCCATATATATTGGATGATCCTTGACGTTTTACTTACCTGAGTTGACAATAAATGAAACTCTAATTTGCATCTGCATTTTAGACCCAACACCAATTCATGGATGGTTCAACTAGCCACAAGAGTGAAGAAGAGAGTGATAATGTTAGTGGAATCATGCCACCTAGAACTAGACAACTTTCCCACAAGAACAAACCTCAATATATTTTTGGTGGGTTTATATGAAATTTTAATTGGTATCGATTGGATGGCGTCCCAAAAAACCATTGTGGACTATTATAATAAATCGCTGAAGTGCCTTGGTGATGAAGGTGTAGAAAATAACATTTAAGGGTAGAGAAAAATTGTCTTAGTCAGGCAAATTTTAGTGCTGCAAGTGAAGAAATGCATCCAAAAGGGGTGTGACCTATTCATAATCTAAGTAACCATTGTAACAGAGGAAAAAAAACTCATAATTGAAGATCATCCTATCCTAAAGCAATACAATAATGGATTTCTAGAAGAAATATTAGTATTTCCACCTAGGAGAGAAATATCCTTTTCAATTGAGTTGATTCTCGATTAGTTTCTAGTTTCTAAGGCCTCATATCGCATGAGCACACTAGAGCTGGTATAAAGTTGAAAGAGATGTTGTCTAAAGGGTATATCAAACCTAGTGTGTCTCCATGGGGAGCCCCAATGCTATTTGTAAATAAGGATGTCATACTATGGTTGTTTATTGATTAACCAAAATTGAATAAATCTATAATGAACAACAAATACCCACTAACAAGGACTGATAATTTATTTGATCAGTTGAGAGGAGCCATAATATTTTCCAAAATATATTTAGGATTTGGCTATCATTAATTCATAATTAAGGATGAATATATTCACAAGACAATGCTTAAGAAACGATACAAGCACTATGATTTTGTGGTGGTGCCATTAGGGCTTACAGATTCCCCAAATACATTTATGTTCTTGATCAATAACGTCTTAAGCCAATACCTAGAAAAATTTGTGCTAGTGTTTGTGGATGATATCTTAATTTACTAAAAAAATAGAGAATAACATGAAGAACAATAGAAGGTAGTGCAGTTGTTTATGAGAGAACACAAAATATATGCTAAACTCAATAAATGTGAATTCTTTAAGTCACAAGTTCATTACTTGGGTCATATCATCTCAAATGAAGGGGTTGCTATAGATCCTGAAAATATTAAGGCCATAATGAAGTGGCACCCTACTCCCTGAGATGTTACAGAGGTTGCATCTTTCATTGGATTGGATGGATATTATATATATTTCATTCAATATTTCTCAAATATTGGACATCCAATCATAGCCTTACAAAATAAATGGATAAAATTCCAATGGACATTAGAATGCACGACTAGTTTTGAGAAAATCAAGCTTTTTCTCACACATGCACCTATATTGAGAATAACAGATTTGAAGAAGGATTTATTAGTTTACATATATGCCTACAAGGAAGGAATATGTGGATTCCTAATGCAAGAAGGGCATGTGAACTATTTTAAATCAATAAAATTAAATGAATGTGAAAAACACTATGTCACCCATGACTTGGAACTAGAAGCAATTGGGCATTCACTAAAGATGTGAAGGCACTACTTGCTTGGAAGAATATTTGTGTTGATGTTATATCATAGAGGGAATATAGTTGTTTGATCAACATAGATTGAATTCAAAACAAGTTTGATGGCTAGCCTTCCTTGATCAACGAGTTTGATTTCAATATTAAGCATATTAAAGGTAACGAAAATAGATTGGCAAATGCACTTAGCACAAGTCTACAAGTGGCTCACTTGGAAGCCATGAGCACTTATGAAGTTGACATCAAAGAAAGGATTAAAGATTCATTGATACACGATGACTATTTTCAACATATAAAGGAATATTTACAATAAGAACCAGAGGAAACAACCAAAAAAGACTACAAGCTCACTGATGATGTTATGTTGTTGTTTAAGGATATATGGTATGTGCCTTGTGTAGGAGACTTGAAGAAGATAATAATGGATGAGTTCCATAAAATACCTTATTCAGGTCATCCTGGTTATCAAAAAATGATAACAACCATGAAGAAAATGTATTATTGGTTGGGAATTAAGGAGGAAGTTGTTGACTACATTGCTAGGTGTCTTGAATGCCAAAAGGTCAAAGTAGAATGTAGGAACCCAACGAGATTGTTGCAACCAATTCCAATTCCTGAGAGGAGATGGGAATTCATATCCATAGGATTCATCATGGGATTCCCAAAGACACCCAAATAGCATGATGCCATTATGGTGGTAGTGAAAAAATTGAGCAAGATAGCTCACTTTATAGCTGTCATGTCCACCCATGAAGCTATTGATATAGCTCAAGTTTTTATGAAAGAGATATTTAGATTGAATGACATAACCAAGAAAATAATTTTGGATCGAGATGCAAAGTTCACACCTAATTTTTGGAAAGCATTGTTTGGTGGCTTTCAGACTCAACTATATTTTAACACAACTTATCACCCTTAGACATATGGTCAAAATGAAAGGGTGAATAGAATCTTAGAAGGAATGTTGAGAATGTATTTCATGAGTCAACTAAGAAGGTTGCAATAATTCCTACCATTAGTTGAATTTGCATTAAAAAATGGCTACCAAGAGTCATTGAAGATGACCATTTTGAGGCATTGTATGGCTAAAATGTAATACTCCAATTAACTGGGATGACACAATAAATATAGAGGTTCTTAGACCTAATATGATGAAATAAATGGAGTAGGAAGAAATTAATATTAGGTAGAAACTGAATTTTTCCCAATATAGGTAGAAGAGATATGCATATCAGTGGAGAATTCCCTTAGAATTGAAAGCGGGAGACCATTATCTCCACATTAGACCAACGTAGAGCTCACTAAAAGTGGGATCTTGTCCTAAGTTAGCATCGAGATTTTGTCGACAATTTCAAATTTTGGAAAGAGTAAGACCAATGGCTTATATTCTTGCCTTACCACCTATCGTGAAAGCACATTATGTATTTCAAATTTCTTTGTATAAAATGATATATGTGACATTAATCATGTGATTGATTGGTCTGTGATACAGGTGGAAATTGAGGGAGAATTCCAACTAGAACCATTGTGCATCTTGGACTGGGGAGCATCCTAAATCGAAGATAGATTATGCTTTGGAATCGAGTAATAGAGTAGATCAAGATATAGTGGAAGCACTTTGGACTAGATGAATCAACTTGGGAATATTTAGATCAAATGAGGGAAATCTACCCATTTTTGTTTAATGTGTAAGAGGATGTAAAAAACTGTAAATATAAAGCTAAATTTTTTCTTGTTCTCTATTTAAAGAACACTGATGATGATGTTCCTTTAAGGGGATAGGGTTTTTAACATCCCCTATTTTACCCCTAATTTTTCTAATGTTCAATTTAACTGTAGTACTAGTGTGGAGAACCACGACTGACTGAAACATCGATTAAGAATTTACTTATTATTATTTAAAATTAATTAAAACGATTGAGGGAAGGAAAAATTTATAGATCCTTAGTCCAAGGGAAGATACTTTCTTACTTGCATGTTTTGAAAATCCATACCCATTTGAATTTAATGCCGAAAGCCACTTGTAATTGGGAAAAACCACTACTTGACAAATTTATTGTGATGCGATTGGGGCAGAACTATATTTTGATGACAATCATTTATGAGATCAGAATGGGGTAGTGGAAGGAGAGGGAAGTAACCATTCCCCTTATCCCCTTGCATATTTAGGAGAAAGTTGAGGAATGACCATTAATACAACAAATAATGATTCAAGGTACACCCTCTAAAATGCACCAAAGAGCTAAGTTCACATTCACTCAGATACACAAAAGGGAAAATAATAATCATCTATATATATGCACAATAGAATGGAATCATTGTTGGTTGGATGCTATTTTATAATCAATTCATGCTAATGTTCTCAGGCTTTCATGTTTTCCTTTAGTTGGCTCGTGCTCTTTGTTTTAGATATATGGTCAATCATTGGTTGTGCATGACCATTGTCTCTCTCTCTCTCTCTCTGGTTCTAGCACATGGGCACTCTCATTCTCAATGAGGATAGAAGGAATTCAATATTTCTAGATGGTGTGGAGCTATGGAGCATGACATAAATGACCAAGAAGTGTTGGAGCTGATTATTGAGCTTATTCTCTCTTTGGGTGTTAATCCCTATGATTTTGTATTTGAGGCCATTAGCTTGTGTGTATATGCCTTAGTGGTCAATGGGAGGCTCAGTGGATGATCAAACCAATATGGTGTAGCTATATAGTTGTTAACCGCTTTGAAAAAGCAATATAAGTCACTGTGGTGTTGTTTGGAGAGATATTAACCACTTGGACAATGGACTACAGACCCCTATGGTGATTGCTATGAAAAGATAGGTGTGAGACCACCTAGACAATGGATTCAACCTCTCGAAATGAGAATATCCTCATATGGACCTTGGGCCATAGCCTTGCAATTGAACTTAGATAAGTAAGTGGGTCATTGTGGTGCTTACTTCCATAGAGTAGTTGATAAACCACGTAGATAATGGAATCTATCTCTTGAGTGTTTGACTAAGCCATTGGTGTGAATTCCCCTATGCAAGAATTTCATGACTTTATATTTAATCTTGGAGGTGGTTAGATGAGAGAGAGATGTAGTGTAGTTGGCCTATTGTTGGTTGGAGAGTGGAAGTATCTCCTTTAGTTGATAGCTATTATAACACAATTAAGTTGTTAGAATATTATATATATTACGAAGCAATGGAACACATAAAATATTGCAGAAATATAAACACAGAAAACGCACAAAACAAGAGAGACACAGATATACGTGGTTCACCCAGTTTGGGCTACGTCCACCTCGAACAACCAATCCTTCCTTTCTATTATCCAGCAAAATGAAGAGACACAACCTACAACAAATCCACTGTAATATCCTCTGTCTTCTCTCACAGTCTCACCTCTCTATTTCTCGCTCACGCAGAATACACATCTATCTCACAGCCTCAAATACAATGCCCTCATACAAAGAGAGGGGTTGCCTTCTAGGGAAAAAAACCATAAACTAAACACAATATCTACCGTCAGATCATCTACCTAATGAACGACCCAGATTGACTAGAAATTACTATACTTTTACAAGGCAATTTTACAACTGTTTTTAGCTTCAGGGGCGCTGCCCCCGAAACCCCCCCGCCAGGGGGGGGGCTCCCAAAGGTCGCAACTGCCCCCCCCTGGACCCCCCCTGGACCCCCCCTGCAACGAATATTTTACGGGCGGCGTTGCCGCCCCCATTTTGAACTGGGGTCCAATGTGGTGGTACTTTTGAATATAGAAGATAATCAGGCTCCACACCCAACATAAATAACTATAATGGTTTATGAATATTTGGATTATAATTATGAAAAATCTTTGCCACGTTATTAATTGATGTCTGGTATTGTATTATTCATTGAATAATTCTTGAAGTCACTATTATTCATGGTTGATAACTATCTTATATATCTATGGTAGTAATGAATGCTTGAATTGTGAAGGTTACAACCATACTCATGATATGCAAGTTTTTTTACTTGTTGTGATTTCAATGAATATTTAGTTTGTGCTAATGATTATTTAGTTCATGAATGATGTGATAAATATGTTGGTTTGTGACTGAGAACTGTAACCAACTTAATGTCTTGAGGTTCATACTATTTAAAATATGGTATGTAGCCCTATTGAGTGGTCACACAAACTTGTATGTCTCATTGAAGATGAATGAAGGAATCCAATTTATTTAAATAAGTTAACTGACCTACAACGGATAATAGAGTTGGATTGCCTTGCATATCTCACCTTGTATAGTGTCAAATTTTTGTGAATTGGCCTTTGGATCCACATCTTTCTCTTATTCTAGATTTGGTGTAATTTGGGCCTTGTTAGTGCCCCCTTTTTCTCACTTTGGACACTGTACAATAATTTTAAGTATTTAAGTTCAGGCCTTGGCCATTATCTTTAGGAAATTTGGAATTCTTAAAATTTCCCCTTGCATTAATAAATGCCTCATATTTCCTCTTTTCCCCTTGTGTTAGCACTTCTACAAAAAAATGATGATCTAGGGTTTGGGAATGGCATGGGTTTTCACTTGGTAGTGGTTTGAATTCCATCCATGGTCGAATTTTTCTGTGAAAATTCCTTTTTCGGCCAAGACACATCTCTCTTTTTTTTTTTTTTTATGCAAATGGGATTTGAGGATCCAGTGGTGGAAAGGACCGTCATTATTATGTGGAGGTCATATCACGTTGGGCTAGATTTCCCCTATTTTCATGTTGTTGCATCATGGATATGGGGTTTGGTGGTGGTGAGGGCCAACATTGTTGTGTGGAGGTTGGATCACCTCGAGCCAAATTTCCCTTCTTTACATGTTGCATCCGAGATCTAGGGATCTCGTGGTGGTAAGGGCCATCACTTTTATGCGGAGGTTGGATCATGCCAGGACCAAATATTACTTTCCAAAGCCAATCACATAAGGGATTCAAGGATTCAATGGTGGTAAGGGCCAATACTGTTGTGTGGATGCCATATTATTTGAGTATGAGATTCCATCTAATGTTTGATTAACCTTATCGTTGTTCACATCCGGGGATCTGGGATTTGGGGGTGGTGAGGTATGTCATGAAGTTGAAATACACAGACAATTGCAGACTAGATAAAACTATGAAATGACAAAACATTCTATGGGGTGAAGACCTAGTGCACCTAACACTTGTGTTGACATGGAAGTTCCACGAAAAATAGATAGGGACCAACTGGTAGAATAATGCTAACATGACCTAACATAATTGGCAAAAATTCTAATGGGCATAACTTCCAAACCAAGAGTTAGATTGAGGTGATATTTATATCACCAGAAATATCTCAATGAACTGAATGCGATGGTATCATTTGTTTTGATATTTGAAGTATTTGTGAAAACAAGGTCATGTGACCCCATATTTATAGAAAACCTTAGATATTAGTTCAAATAAAATAGGTAACACATCCCATAGCCTGAGTTATGACAAGAAGGTGGGAGGAAGTGTTACAATGGTGCTTTTGATGTAACATAGATTAAAAAAAAAATGTTTTGTTTTTCCCCGTTCTCTTTTTTGCTAAGGCAAGAGCGGATCCTTCTATTCAAATTAATAATAAAAGAAATAGTATACAAAAGGCTTAAGCCCCCAACTAGCCGTTAGATCTGGAATGAAAGATCCAACGGTTAAGAAACAAAACAAGTGGCTAACAAGCACACCGTTTACCAGGAGAAATAGACCCGATGGAGTCAATAGATATTAATTGATAAATACATCGGGTCCATTTTATACATAACCATCGTTTAGTTATACCTCCCGAAATCCGTCACAAGCGGGCGATTCTAGAAGAAACGTTCAAACAGCTCGAGCATTAACCCCCAAAACTGACCCACCAACTAGCTCAATAAATCCTGGCCATAGGTAGATCTTGAATGATCCAATGGTTGTAAACATATCACGTTGCCTTAACCCATTGAATTTTACTGCACGATGTGGGGCGGTATTTTCTACCCACTCTCCGCCATGTGTTGCATGGTGAGTGGAATCGCACCAAAATGAAAAAAAAACGCTTCCAACCTAAAAGCGGTGCGATACATCGGAAATCGCTTCAAGGGTGGTAAAGTCACCGCTGAAATAAAATGAGGTTTTGTAGCTGCTACGGAAGACTAGATTGCGGTGCCCAACCAAAGGAAGAAGAAGCTCCCTTTTTCCGACCATCTCCCTGACATTTTTGGTATGCGGTTGCCATTCAGATACCTGCACTCGAAAAGCATTCTTACAAGTGCCTTGATACTACAAAAAAGTCAATTAGGTTCCATTTCCGTTGCCCTATTTCGGAAAATATTATTGTCTTCTTCCGCCTAACCACAACACTACTCCTTTAGTATGTTCTAAGACATCTCTCGCCATATCAACTTGACCTTGTTTTTAGTGCATACTACTCCTTGATTGGCCATAATGTCTACCAATTTATTGGCCGTCCTTCTGACATGAGTGAACCTCACTGTGCATAGATCTTTGAGGTGAATTTGTATCCTTTGAAAGACATGGATAAGCCTCCAATGACTTGAGACTTTTTTCGGCTCTGATCCATAACATATTCTTTTAACTGAGTTAATGATCAAATCAGAATCGGCTTCAATAATAGTGTTCTGGAGATTATTTTGCTTCCAGAAATCTAAACTCTGTTCAAGAGCCATTAATTCAGCCATATTATTTGTAGCTCTTCCCTGATGGAAATGGAAGATAAAGGGAATACATCCATTCTCATCTCGAAGAACTCCTCCAAAACCAACAAGACCTGGGTTGCCCTTTGAGGCCCCATCAATGTTGAATTTCAGAAAACCCTGAGGGGGAGGATGCCAATAATATGGCTTATTAGCATGATTCATAACCTTCTTGACCATCCCCTGTGGAAAAAGCCCCTGCATCCCTAGCCGATGCAGAATCTGCATCTCTATTTTATAAGGACCGTTTTTTGGGGAGTTTTGCTCAATAGTGCCCACCGTCTCTTTGAGTTGTCTCAAGATCCTCTAAAAAATGAGATAGGTGGTGCTGCGAACTTTTTTGAAAATGATATTGTTCCTTTCTTTCCAAACATTCCAAATTATGAAGCTTGGAATTAAAACCCAATCCAGGTGAAGAAACTCATACTCAGAGAAGTTTCGTCTCCAGTTATTTAGGGTATTGCTAATGCTTGTTCTATCCCTATCCATCTGTTGAAAAGTTGTGGCAAAGGTGTCCCACAAACTAGAGGTAAAGATGCAATCATTGAGAAGGTGCTCCATTGTCTCCTCTTGAGCTTCATAGAGATGGCATCTAGAAGGTCCTAGCACACCCCTCTTTCTAATATTGTCCCAAGTCAGGAATTTTTTATGATGCACCAACCACATGAAGAGTTTGATTTTCATCCAATCTTGCTTCCTCCAGAGGTTTTGCCACACTTTGTCCCGTGCATTGGAATCCCAATCAAGCACTATCTTTTTGGCCTCCTTAATGTTGAAGGTGCCTTCTTTGTTGTTGCCCCATCTGAGTTGGTCTTGCCCTTCTGAAACAAGAATTTTCATTTGTTCCAAAATAGTCAGTAGTGCATCTGCTTTTGCTTTCAAGGGGTTATTATTCCCAAATTCTAAATCCTTCCAGGTTCTGCATTTGTCTTTTGTACTGGTGATCCAGGTGGATATTGGTGGCCACCCGCTAATTCGACTTGGATCCCCTCTAGTGCTTCGTGTAGTTTTTTTCAGTTTCCTTAATTATAGCACAATTTACTATTTTTAGCAGTTTTTCGGGTCCTAAACTTCCGGAGCCATTTTGAGGCCCTAAACGACGTTTTTTGGGAAATCTACCGCCAGCGATTTTTCGTGACTAAAAATCGTCTTTTCCGTCGTAGTCCTCGGAGAGATCTTTCCAACGGGCTATCATGCGCGTCCAACGGAGATAAGACGACCAATTCGCGACCCCGGGAAGTTGATGTACCAACCTACCCAAAAACGGGGCCCACAATTTGGCGTTTCATCTTCCAGGGTTAGGTTTTGGAATGTGAAGGGTTTTTCCATTGTTTCTCAACAATAAATAGGCCTTCGAGCCTCATTGTAACACAGCTCAGGGGCATGTAGCCACACATCTCTTCTCAGAGATAAGCTACCATCGCCTTAGCTGGTTTATTGCTATTTCCGGTTGTAATCATATTTCAATATTTTCCATTAATGAAATGAAGTATTATTTCCGCTGCATCTTTGTGTATATGGTTATCTCTGTATTTAATTGCGTTCCTGTTTAAATCTGGATCAATCATTGAAGATAAACCCTCTGAATCCACATTGGACCAAAGTCAACAGGTCGAGACGACAGTCGACCCTGTCTTATTGTAATATTCCTAATTAGCCATGGCTAATTGGAATATTAGATTTTGTTGAATTTTTGCCTTCTATAGTTATTTGTAAATTAAAAAAGTGAGGATGGGGGAAATAACTCACTTTTAGAATAAAAAGTCACTTCCTAGTAGCACAACGTTGTGACTTACAGGGGAGCCAAGGGGGCTAAAAGGGGAAGCAGAAATGGAGCCCACGCAGACACATGGAGGGACTACGCATGAGGGAAGAAACACATGGAAAGAGAGGAATCACACAGGAGGAGGTGAGCCTTGGGCTTGAGAGAGGCAAAGGCTATAAAGGAGAGAGGAGCCCCCTCATTTTGATCATTCTGGTTATGAGCATTTGTGATAGTCATTTTGACTTAGAGCACGCTAGTTGTTTAGCTAGTCTGCAGCACTGTTTAGTGCATTGAGTGTCTCCATTCGAAGATCTCACCCTTAGCCCTGGGGGACTTCGAGTGCCTGCTCGGGCAAGGTATTTCCATTGGCATTCTAGTAGTAGTTTCATAAGCATTTTAGCAACAGTTTTATCAAGATTTCTGTAGCAGTTTCATCAGCGTCTTTGAGGAACTGTGCACAACCCCAAGGGGGTGATTTTCGGGGGTTGGCCATTTCAGAAAAGCTTTCTGGGTTTTTTGAGTAGAGTCCGATTCCAGAGTTTTAGCCTTTTCTGAGGAGGGGAGCAACCCCAAATCCTCATTTGATTTCCAGTAGCAGCAGTAGCACGATAGTTTTCTAGCAGTTGGGATGTAGATTACTGTGAGGCCATTCCAGGAAAGCTTTTTGGGTTTTTCTGGGTTTCTTGAGTAGAACCCGAATCTAGAGTTTCAGCTTTTTTCAAGGAGGGGAGCAGCCCCAAATCATCATTTGTTTTCTAGCAGCAACAGTAGCACAACAACAACATCCACGCAGAGAGGCCATTCTTGTCATTCTGAGAATATTTCTTCACTTGCGTTGTGCAAGTCAAGGTGCCATATGTCTAATCACCTCTTGTACTCATTTATTGCTCAATATAATAAAATGGCTTAGCATTTCTTGTGTATCTGCTTATATTCCCAATTTACATTATTATATGCTATTCCACTGTTATTTTATCAGTTTTGGGTTATTATATCATTTGCACGTATTTGGTTGGAGTTTTTGTTGGGGTTTGAGGAATATTCTGGGTTAGGGATATTATAGTGGTATCATAGCATAGATCTGGCTCAGCCTATGGAGCTAGCAATCTATGACACCGGGGGAAAACCCTATATCTATTACAGAGGTTAGAGATACAGAGACACTGGGCGTAGGTTGGAGAACACTTACAGAGAGGGAGACTGTGTTCTGGTGGTGGACGTGGAGTAGGAGGAGCTTGTGGTGGACGCAGAGAAGGAGGATCCGATGGCAGATGATGACGGGAAGAGATTTGCGGATATGCTCCTTAAATCAGTGCATGATCTGTCGAGGCAGATTGAGGTGATGGGGCAGAGATTTACAGTAGTAGAGGCCAGACATCGTGAGAGCCCATGAGTTTTTTAGATTGGTGAGGGATTAGGTGCATCCCACCACTTGCCAGAGCAGCATGATACTGCGCAGCAGGTGGCCTCACATGCTCCTACACGCTCTACCATGCTCGCTTTCTTAGGAGCCGACACGGGGGCCATAGCCTAGCAGGAGGCAGAGCCCGAACACATGGGTGATTATTTTACAGTGTACCAGGCCTATGGGCAGGAGTTCAGGGAAGCCCTCTCATTCAAAGATTTTGTTTAGCTCCAGCGAGATAGTAGACGCCGCGACCATAACAGAGGGTACCAACATTACCATGATGGTGACACCCACCGTGCAGCGAGTAGATTCCACTTGCCTACGTTTGATGGCTCATCATATAGTTCGACAAAGTCTTGGGTTGAGAAGCTAGACATTTATTTCCAACTTAACCAGATGTTGGAGGCAGAGGCCATCAAGGTGGCAACATTGCATGCCCAGAATTGGTGGTTTCATGGGATGGTTACACTGGGGTACTCCATAGTGATGACATATGCCAAGTTTACCAGGAGACTGATGGATCAATTTGATCGGAGGGATCCAGAGCATCATTTCATTGAGCTGACGAGGGTCAAACAGACCAGGAGCTCAGAGACCTACGTTGCAGATTTATTGAGGGTCTCCGTGATGGTGCCAAACCTATCCATGACATGGAGGGTCTATATGTATGTTGAGGGGTTAGCAGAGCCACTTCGGGGTTTAGTCCGATCCGCTAAACCAGCCACACTCCAGGACGCTATTAGAAGGACTCGGGACTTACAGGATGTCTTACCCAGGACCCAGACACCTTACCCCCAGAGATAGAATTTTCAGTCTAAGGGGAAGGATGTGAGGATTCCTCCTCCAAAGGGGAATCCAGGACGAGTACAACTTGACGATGATGCCAGGAGGGAGCTAAAGAAGAAGCGGTTGTGCTTCACCTGTCAGGAGCCATGGGCACCAGGACATAGATGTGCTGCTGGCAAAGCACATTTCATTAAGGTCTTCTCCGAGAGCAGTGGAGAAGAAGATGACGAGGAGGATGTGGAGGTAGGAGATAGCCATGCCATATAGGGACCTTTGGCACCTCCACCACCAGCAGCAGGTGGTGCATCTTTTGCACCCACCGGAGGGGCCCTTGCAGTGTTGTGAGGAGTTCCCAAGTATCTGATGCTACGCGTACGAGTGACAGTATGTGGCTAGCACGTATTAGTTTTGGTTGACAGTGGGGCCA
>APFE031321406.1:113956-160790 GCA_000404065.3 Pinus taeda
TCCAAGCACTATAGTACCTCATGATGAACAGGTCAAATCTCTAAAACAAGAGGTATTTGAGCTGGAAGTCTTGAACTGGCACATTAAGCAGGAGAATGAAGCCTTGAAAGAACAAAGCAAAGTGGACAAAATGGTCCATGACAATACAATGCTTCACTTGGGTATTTGGTAGAAAAGGAATAGAAAATTGAAGAAGAAATGCAAGAAATTGAGCAAGGCTCTGATTAACTTGAGGTTTAGATGTTTGGTTAAGAAACCAAAAGTAAATTTGGCAGTGAGAAGAAAAAGGAGAAGGTTGGATGTCTTGGCAGAGGCATCTGATCATATAAACTGAGAAATCATGACAAGTTTTGGTTGCATGAGGACATGCAACACCTTCACAGTGGGGGTATGTTGGGCCTCAAACCTGCACTCATTTACCCATCCTCCCAACATCCTTTTCCTACTTATTTCCTTCTTTTGTCATCATTTCCTTCATCAACTTGTTCAATTCATTGCATTATAGGACTTTTTAACATGATTTGATAATTGTGCTAATGGTTGACTGTTGGTTTAGATTTTTGGTTCAAAGTGCTGCAATTCCGCAGCTGTTACAGGTTTCTGAAGCCGATCTCTGATTCCGCAGCCGATCCCATATTCCGCAGCCATTTTCTTGTTTGATATGATCCAGGTGTCTTCTAGAGAAAAGAGCCACATGGGCAAGTTTGTATGACTGTGTACATGGTACGTGTGCTATCAGCTCAGCCAAACTGGCCGTCTACACCCCTGGTCAACGCAGAGGTAGCTCTGGTCAAATGGCAAGGTTGCAAACGGTGGCATGGCTTTGCGTGTTTGGTTGGAGCACGTAAGTCACAGCTGGCTTCTCCTTTAGCCACGAAGATTGCAGGGGACAAGAATCCAACACCAGATTTATTAAACCATGATGACCGTTCCCTAGATTCGTGCTCGGTGCTGCTGAACGTGTCTTTTTCCTTGCTGTTAGTTAGCTTAGTTTACGTACAGGACAGTTGATGTTCTTGCTATAAATAAAGCGTTTCCACACGCTGAATAGTTAGTCTGGTTTAGTTAATATTTTGCTGCTATAAACTCTGTTTTGAAGACCTTTTTATAAAGCGTTTTACGCTTCCCACTGTGTTTATTATGAGTTGATTTAATTAAAAGAAGACAGTTCTGTTTCTATCCACGTAGATGATCTTTTACTTGGTTGAAGTGGATGGAGGGCCCCTATCTGCTACAACCATTGTACAGTAGCCTTTGAATTTATTTTCCTGCATTTCTTTTTCTTTATTTGATCATGTATATTAATGTACAGTTTTTGAATTATGCGGCTTTACATTTCTGTACTTTTCATGATTGATCAGTGTGTTTTTACAGCTTTGATTAGGAGCCCGAGATAGTGTGCTTTTACTTCTTTGCAACACTAGTGGCATCTGAAGTTGTCTTATCTCAACTGCTGACTTTTTGCTTTGATTTTCTTTAGTTCCTTGCTTAGTTAGTTTCTTTATTTGGTTTACTTTATCAAGTTTTGTCAAGTTGCTAATCTCTTAATGGTTCTGTTTATCATAACTCACTAACTTTTATGGGACCAAAACATTATCTAACTGCAGCTTGATTTATTTAGTTTTAGACTCATATTGCTAATTCATTCCTAACTCTTCTTTTTCACATGATCAACTCAGCTAAAGGCAGAATGTTAAGGTAGAATTAAGTAGTGTGATTTGTCACTTAATTTTTGGATTGCTAGAGTAGTGTTTTTGCTTTCAGTAGAGTTAATGTAAATATCATTTTCATTTCTATCAGCAGTAAAAGTATTGGACTAGTGCCATTAGTCTTTTGTTTAATGCTTTGCTTTCATTTGATGCTTTAATTCCATTTCAAGTAATTGTTCAAGTTTTCTTTTTAAAATTCAAGAAGCATTTAGAAATCACCACATACACACACATTCACTCACTTGTTTATAACTTCATCACATCATATTAGGAAGATAATTTAGACATCAACTAAAAACTAAAAAAAAAAGAACTAGGAAGGGCTACTTAAGTATATATTGTACACTTCACTTCATCAGCTTACGAGCCCCGGGTTGACAATTTATGATATCAATTTAGACAACACTAAATTGACCAAACAACATTGAAAGGAACATAATGAAAAATCAAGCTGGTAGTCCCAGTTTTGGGATCCAGGGGAAAATCTCTGTGCATATGTGTTTTATGTGTTATGCTCTCGCATTGTTTATTTTCTTTGTTTTAGAATTCGTATGCAGGTAATTTCTGTACAGGATTAAAACCTACACCCGAAACTCTTTTGGGAAATTAATGGAGAAGTTTCAAATGATTTATGGTATCTAATGTTTACAATATGTTTTCTTTTCTGTGTAACTTTATATTTGGGTTATTCTTCTTCTTAAACTTGTGAAATGAAGCGATCGGTTTATTTCATTAACATATTTATCAATTTTGTTCTAATAACTGAGATACCTATAATCTTTATTTAAGAAACCTTAATGAAGTGCTCCATTGTTTATACATCTCATTTTATTTCATTTCATGTTCTTTTCTAAAGATGCAATGCATAGTATTCCATTTAGTCTTGTGTTTTAAATCTCAAATTCCTTAATGTTCTTCTACACATACTACCACGTCAATTTTAAAATTAAAATCATAGATACGTAGGAAAATTGAACTTATTTGTCAATTTTCCCATGCACTAGCTCACATTACATCTAGAGGTTCTTCTTTGGGCAAAGATATCGTTCAGATGTATAGATATCGGTTTAAGCGGGCACTCTTTGTGGTTGTGTTTCTTTCTGCATATGGGGCAGTATATTGCCAAATTTTGCTCTGCTTCTGCTTGCTTTTGTTTAGCTTGCATGATGTCGAACTGTGTTGACAGAGTCCCTAGAATATCAATTTTGAAATCTTCTAGTAGATTGTCGATTTCTGCACGGGTTATACCTCCACCGAGGACCTTACTATCCCTTATGATCATGTCACGGTCTGCTGGCTTTAGTCTTGTGCTACCTCTCGGACTCCTGATACATAAATAAATGATGTCAACAAAATTTTCGTGATATATGTCACCTTGGCCCATAATGTTTAATGTTTCAACCCATTTTTCTTTCATCCCTTTAATTAATGTATTTTTTAACACATTGTCAGGCAAGGGTAAAGATGCATAAGGAGATCTCTGAAGATTGTATTGAAAGCATTCTACATATTCCTCTAGTGTTTCATTAGGTCTTGCTATCATTTGAAATATTTCATCCTTTAATTCTCTGGACCTACAATAATCTTGATATTTCTTTAAAAATCATGTTTCATCTGATCCCAGTCATTTGTAACACCTCCACCTAGCCCCATAAACCGTCGTAAAGCTGCTCCTTTTAATGTGGAGGGAAATAGTTTTAGTTTTTGGGGATCGGTGGTATAGTCATACCCCCAGCATAATACATCGAATTCAAACAGAAATGCATTTGGATCTTCCGATGTCAGGTGATGGAATGTAGGAATATGCTAGAGAGGAATGACCTTCATAGGTGCATTAACTACAGTGTCCACAATGGGAAATTGCAGTGTGGAGGTTTGAGGTGGTTGCTGGCTCTGGGCCATTTGATCAAATATGTGCCAATATCCTTCTGGGATTTCTAGGGAGTTATTCCTAGGTTGACTAGAAGGAGTAGGAATGGCCTTAACAACACTTCCTTTATCTGGGATAATGAGTGGTCCTTGTTGAACTATTATCTGGGGGAATTTTGTCTCTTCAGGTTCTTTTTTTTGTTTTGGATGATCTTAATAACACTCCCCTTATCCGGGCTACTGAGTGTTAGAACTATTTCGAGAGGGGATTTTGGCTCTTCTATTTCCCCTGTTTCTCCTCCTCCTTCGTGAAGATTACTAGAGTTCCCTTCTTGAAAATAAATTGGGTGAGAATTCTTAATTTCTTGAAAATATTGCTCAGTCTCTTATGTTTTACTGTGCACCTCAGCAAAGGCTATAGATGGTGAACCTGTGGGCCGAAGGGAGTTGGTAGGTTGTCTAGAAGCAACATTTCTAGGGCCCACTGATGGCTGAGATTTGGCCTGCTTAATGATATCATCTATGAAGGTTGATCGACCAAGGGTCACCAGTCCCTTGGCTTTGTTAGGTTTGGGTAGCGATTTTGGAGTATTTTCAAGTTTTTTCTTCTTAGTCATACACACAACTCAAATGTTTATTTCTACCCACAAAAAATTAACAAATCTGCTAGAAATCGAGCGAGGGAGCAGGGCTGTTACATGCTCCATACACAGGTTCTTACCTTCCATTCTTAATACCCAACTCTTTCCTAGCAGGCACTTATCAGATGCACACTACTTTTTGAAAGAAAAAAAATGGCTACACTCTCCCTAGAAACGACGCCAAAATGTTGAGGTATAAAAGGTGTCTTTTCAACTCCTATTTATCCTACATTAATTATCAATCCAGGAACGACTTTCTATTTCAAGAGTGTACAGTCCAGGGCAACAATTTAATCCAAGAGTAATGTTTTCCAATTTGCAGTACAATGCTTCAAATACAAGAGTAAACAGATGCTTGAAATAAAACCTATTTGCAAATAAAAGAAACTCAATGCTCTGAAACTAAATCATTCACATAGGAAATTAGCAACAACTATCAGTCAAGGATGCGGTAGAAATAACTCTTTCATTTGTCAATTGATGAAGATTAAATCAAACATAAACAAGATCCACAATTTGAGAACTCTAACAATAGTAGCCAATGTTCTTTACAGTTGTTGATCTCACACTCCACACTAAAGCGACTAATGAGAAATGGCAAGGAATCAAATCAACAATGCTGCCAATGGAATAAATGTGCTAACTGTAATGATGCTAAAAGGCAAAACCAAATACTTGTCGAAAAGAAATGAACAACAATGTTATCTAGTAGAAACGAACAACAATCTGCAACGAATAGCAAAGTCAGTTTATTGGAATGAACAATGAAGCTTTATAATTGAAATGAACAACATAACAATATAGTTTCTCAAGATGATAAACTTATTATGATGAAAAAGGAATGACAACGCGATTCAGTTACAGTAAGACAATTCATAAACTATGGAAACGAAGAATAGTAAAGTAATGCGATTTAAATGAATGAAAACCAAACCAAACCACACAACTGCGATTGAAAGTAATGGTACAAATAGAAAGTGGATCCACCAGGGCCAGGCCCTTAGCCACTAGTGAAGCACCACCGAACTACTTTAGTATAAACGAATGGAACAACAACCAACTTATGTATTAATCATATGAAAATTTTATAGGCAATCGTACTCTGTTTTAAACAATGAGAGTCGATAATCAAAGTAGGAATACAATAGTGAGTTCTGAATAATGATAATTGATAATCCATCCCCTAATATTTACAAGCACTGTCCCTTTCATAATGGGTAGGCGGATAAAACAAGGAATAATAGATAGACTGTAAAACAATGATCCCTCAGGATCAAGAGATCCCGAGGGATACACTCCATCTTCTAACTCCAGTCAATCCCTTTGTCTTCTTGCACTGATGCTACGATTTTGCATCCTTATCCTTAATTGTGTGCTCTGATCCTGATCTACTTGTTTGGATATGGCTTCCTGGTGAAGGAACAACAGTTACTCTGTTTTGTCTTTTCCTTCAAAATGGTAGTTTTCCATTTATTCTATTTTCTGCATGGAAAAAGACAATAATTAACTAATTCACAATAATCAATAACTCCCTAGTTTTCACTATAATTCTTTGATATATTATCATCTTAGGAATAAAAAGAGTTATGATAAAAGGAAAAGATAAGGAAATAAATGGAAAATTCATACATTTTCCATAGCTCAACAACAATCAACTCCTATCCTTTCATCAAACAATGGTTTGAGGATGTCCATTGCTTGGAATTTTGAAAAAGGGTGAGCGAGGTGGGATTTCATGAGAAACTAACAAATTGGGTAGCAACACAACTAAAAGGAGAAACTGTTGTCATTGTTGATGTTGAGTTCAATTTCGCAGTGGCCTCTATCTCAATTGCAACTAGGTTATCGGACAATGGTGAATATTGGTTCAAAGGAATTAGCCTAGATCTTGAATACTACAAGCCTTTCTTGAAGATGCCATATAGAGATACACATACTCACCTCATGCCTTTCAAATATTTATGGGAGAAATACACCCCTTTGATGAAAATTGTCATGAGGTTCTTCACTTGTGAAGGTAGATTCTCCAGGTTGTATGCCTATCATATTCTCCTCCTAATGCATTTCACCTCTCAAAAGCCATTGAACATGTGTAATTATCTATTCAAGAGCATTTCCAAAATGTCTGAAAAAATAAAATTAAAGGAAAAAGTGTTGGCATTATGATGCATGGGTTGTACTTGATGGAAACCCACTCATAGAAGAAAATCTCAATTCCAAAGGGGGAGATTGTTGGCATTATGATGCATGGGTTGTACTTGATGGCAACCCACTCATAGAAGAACATCTCAATTATATATAACTAGATGAGTCTACAGAAGAAATATCAGATGTGACAGAATACATGGGATGTAGGACAAAGGAATCAAATGACAAACTATAGTGCAACAATGTTATTTTCGGGTTCCGCAGGTGCACCGATAAAAAGGTGCGGACATCGACAAGTTGCGTAAGAGAGTTGTTCACAATCTAGAACATGTTCGTAGGTGTTACGCACAAAATGTGCGAACCTAAAGTGCACAGACTTTCATGCAGAGAAAAATGCTCACGTGGAAAATCTTATGCTTGGTCCATGGTATTTAGTTCGACGTTTTTGATCCTATGGTTTTGGTCCGTGGTTTTGTATCTAAAATATTGAACTCAGGTTTTGGGTCCCTAGTTTTGGATCTCTATGGTTTTGGACCATGGTTTTAGTAACGCCTAGACTATAAAAAGGAAAGGAGATCATTTGGTTGGTGATAGATGAGTTGAATATCTTTAGATAAGCAAGATTTGAAATAATTGTGATCGGTTGGTGAGTTGGACCAGAATCAAGGAGAAACCTGAGTATTGCAAATCAGATCTACTGATGGGTTGAGATCTCTTGGCGCAGGATCAGATCTGTAAATATGATAGTCTGGGGCATAATTAAAGACTGATAAATTATCTATACCTGGAGGTGCACAGTTCAGACACAACGCAGGTGCGAAGGTGCGCAGGTGAGACACAACGCAGGTGCGAAAGTTCGTAGCCAAGCCATAGTGTAGTTGCAAAAGTGCGCAGGCGAGCCGCAGACGCAGGTGCAAAGATCCGCAGGCTCAACATGGTAGAAGTGTGGATATCCGCAAGTTTTCTCTTGATGAAGTTGCGAACTTCTCTGAAAATATGTCTTAGCTGATTTTGTCTCTTACTGCTGTGTTCAGGGTTCTGAATTGATGTCTGGTTGTTGTGTATGTTATCACTCAGGTTGTTCCCCAAAACTTGTAAGAAAAGGGAATATGGCCGAGGTAACCACTAACCAATCTTTTAGATGCAATTTCTAGCCAAACTGCATCCAAAGAGGGCTCTCTCTTTATAATTTAAATTTGTTTTTTGAAGTTTTATTCTAGATATGATGTGTAGAGGTTTGTTTCAAGTTTTTTTGGATGGTGATTTTAAACAGAGCTAGGATGCAAGTCTAAAAGAGATTATTCCATTGGGCAATGGAGTCTATGAAGATGGACTGCTGAGTGTGTTTCTGTGATGAGGGGCAATACTACATAGCAAGATAATCAGTTTTGGAACAATATTGAAAGTTAGTGATTGATGGGATGTAAGCCACGGGGTAAAGGGAAAGTCAAGAATCCTTTATCATGGTGGTAGAGGGAAGGTGCATGAATATTTTCAAGGAGTGGCAAAGAATTCCTTGGCAATTTTTCAAAATGAAAGAATTAGTGGAAACAGAAGCATTTAAGAATTTCTGCTATGCTAGTTCTGAAGAAAACATAAATAACAGTAGGAATTGAACACAGAGTGTATTTAAACAAGTTCTGGGCTATTAGTTTTCCCTGTTGTTAAGATTTATGGAACACACATGAAATTTGGAAACATGGAAAACACAAAAACACAGTTTAGAATCACTTATTGAGCCAAAGAAAGACACAGGAATTCGGTAGCAGAGTCCAGAATCATCAAATCCACATTCAGAAGGCCCAACAACAATGCATTTCAACAACCTTTGTATTAATAAATATTAGAGTTACAACGCAGTCCAAGAGGAGAATCACCAACCCCGAATACATTCCTTGGGCGGGGGGGTATTTATAAAAAAAACAGAGTTACAAAATATCTTGTGGATAAGATAAGAAGCAATAACTTCCTTTAGCTACTCTGTCAGAAATAAATATAGAAATAAAGGTAGGAGTTATTGTGGCTGTGCTGGCTGCATTAACTGACAAGATATTTTAGACTTTTCAACCCAGGAATTCGGCTGATATTTGTGTCTTTAATTTGCATTCCTGCGTTGTTTCCTTGATCTTTTCATCTACTCTTGATTCATCTTTAATGTGTCCTGATCCTCGCTTGAGCTCCTTCCTTCATATCTGCCACGTGTCTTGCTATTTGACCAAGTGTACATAGGTAGAAAGATCCAAATTACCTAGGAAAAACTTCCAGCATACTCTGCCACCACTGTTCTATAGGCAACTGATGTCTTTGTATTTTTACAAGTATTTCATTAGCCTCAGTATACCTCTAAAGTTAGGCTTGACTTCAAAAAGATGATTTATTTCATGTCCTATAATTTTTTTTTTTTTCCAATTTGTCATATAAATTTTGTCCGGAAGGAGGCCCTGTGTCTTCTGAGGTGCTGGATGATGCAGTGATCTGATTTGTTACATACATGTTTACCCTAGCATACTGTTGATGTTATAACAAATTTTGATTGCTTGTAAGTAAACTGGGTAGACCCTTCTGTTGCAAGTTTGTGAATTTCTCTGTGAAGGCATTAATGTCCATCGACATTTCTTGACACTTCCTTTCCAAAGTCTGTCTAAAATTTCTCATTGTTAGCACCTTCTTCACTATCAAAATGGTGCCTGTCCTATCTGAGATGTCCAAAGCTACTAGCTGTTCTTTAGTATTGGTACTCAAAAAATGGATGAGCCTATTGGCCTGCTTAGGAATATTTCCTAATGATGCCCTGGCCCTTTGAATTTTCTCTTGTGCCCTTTCTATCAATTCAATTTGTTCATAGATTGTCTGAATTGGTAGCCATTGGTCAATAATGGACTGGCCAATCTTGGTCCACAAAATCATTTTAATGTCTGCCAGAGGTTTATGCAAGGTGAGATCCTTTTCCAATGATTTCACCTTGTTCTCCAGGGCCTTCACCTCTCTAGTCTTCTTTGCTACTGTTATTTTTTACTTGACATAGCTCACTTCTAGCTTGGCTAGTCTTTCTTTTGCCTCTTTGAGCTCTGATATTTGAGCTTCTAGCTCTTTCACTTCCTTCAGTATTTCTTCCATTCTCATGCTAGTCTCAGGCTCTGTTGTTGTTGCTTCTATGGCATCTGTAGTTCTTGTACATGTTTTTGATGTTGGCTGAGTGGGAGGGATCGTTGCTGTGTCTGTGGGGGGAGTAGAGACAATAGTTGGAGATGTTTCAGGTGGCTGGGAGGTCGAATCTCCCTGCTTTGCCTGCAATTCTCTCTCCAATTCTTGCTCTGTCTGCATTAGCCTCTGATTCATTCTCATCAATAAATCAATTACATCCTCTTCTTCTTTCTCTTGTGCTAGTTCTGTTGTTTGTGGATAAATGGTGACAGGCAGCTTCAATTGCTTTCTAAGGGCAACAATATCTTCATCCTTCTTTTTGATCAATGCTTTGATGCCCTTGGCATCCTTGGGATCATGTCCCAGCTTAATAATTATTTCTTCCAAAGTCTTTATTCGGTTGTCTTTGGCTAGAGAGGGGATCTTCTTTAAATCCAATTGGGCGGATGTATTACTCAATGACTCTTTTAATTGGTGGCCCAGCATTGCCTTGTCTGCTAGTGTAGCATAGACCATTTCACCCATTTTTTTGTGCAATTCTATTTGGTCCATTGGGTGTATGTCTTTGGCAAGGACCTCTAGATTGGTCCTTATGTAGTCAGCTGCAGACTGTGGCTGCAGAACCTTGGGCTTGAAATGACTTAAGATCATTTTCTCCTCCTTGATGTCATAGGTTTCCATTAGTCTATGCTGTTTGGAGGGTGTCATCTTAAGAAATTGATCATACAACTGAATACTTAATGACTCATTTTGAGCCTTGATCTACATAAATGATTGTTTGATGTCTAATCGTTTCTTGGCTTGTGACCTTGAGGAGGAGACTTCCATTCCATGCTACCTCTCCCCTTCTTGTCTGTGAGAGCTAGCGGAAGTATGTTGGCTGATGGCCCTCTCTCCTCTTATGCTTTCAGTGATGTCTTCCACAATGTCCTCTTCAGGAGGATCTACCCTTTACCTCTTGGCCTCTTGCTATTATGTTGACCCCCTTGCAGGTATGGTCTATTCCCGGTCTCTTTTCCTATGTCTCTCCTCAGGAAGAGGTGTCTGCAGTGTTGGTACTTCTAGTGCTTGTGCCTGTAGTGAAGGGGCTTGCCCTTGACTGTGTTCTTTTGAGGTAGTTGGCTATTCCTCCATTGTTTCTTGCTCTGCAACTACCAACTCCTTGCCCTTTTCTATCCATGTTGTTGGTGTAGTCCTTTCCTGGGCAACCTGTTGTGAAGTTGTAGCCAGTTGATGAGCTTTCCTTGGTTTGTTGTGGTATTTTGAATGACACCTGCTGAAAAGAATCTAAGTCAAGAGTTTTTTCTAAGTTTTTCATGGTTTGTTCCATTTTCTCTTCCTCAGTTAAGTCTTCAACTAGTGTGCCATCCACCCACATCTTGGTTGGCAAACTTTTCTATGTCAGGGATGCTACAATGTTCATAGAGTGCCAACCTATATTTTACCCTTCTTGCATTGATAAAGCCATATGGGTCATAGGGTACCCACCAAAAGATTCTCTTGAGTCTGAGTGTTTGACCCAATATTTCATCAGCATCCTTCCATCCCTCTTTCTTGTTCATAACAAAGGGGCCTAACTGGTCTCTGATTTTCAGTCGAGCCTTTTTCTTAGTGCTATGGAAGTGACTCAGATATGAATTGATGAATTGCCTGAAATATTCCAAGGCAAACAGTCTCATTGGCACATATCTGGGTAGCGTGTAGGGGCGTAGCTCACAACCATATATCCTCAGAATAGTGTGATTCTGGTAAAAGTACCAGTCACCTATTTTATAGTTTTTGGAGAGTTGTAGTATCTTTTGCATATCATGTGTCAGTCTAGGAGGAGGAGTTTTCATCAGGAGAGAAGAGACTAGGTATAAAGACAAATCAATAAACTCACGATAAGAGTAAGGAGAGCTGCGGACTTCATGAAAGATTGGGGTCCAAAAAATCACAGACCTCCTTTCCCCTTTATGGTCCAATTTTCTAATGGGGAATTGGAAGATATCTGGCTGGTAATATAAGATTAGATGATAGATATAGGATGAATATTTAAAGATTCCCTCCCTGTCTAGCCTCAACAATTGGTCATGTATCTTGTTGGAAATAAATTTGGCATAGTTGTATTTGACAGCAGGGGGCTGCCCTGGGGTAAATATAGACATCATAACCAATATGGTTTCATCAATATGCTCACTTTTCTTGAACCCTAGGACAAAAGATATCATATCCAAAACTAATCTACCCACTTCAGTGAAAGATGCATAGTGGAAAGGAGGTGGCTCCATAGGCTGGCGATCTGCTCTCATAAACACTTGGGCAATTATGGTTATCTCTAAGCTGGAGATTTTGGGACCTTCATCCAGCAAGAACTTCATGGTAGGAGGGAACTGGAGGTGGGTTGGTTTGAAGTTCAGCATCTGATTTATAGAGTCAGGAGTAATATGAAAAAGGGTAGTCCCAGATGGACTCTTAATTGCCTTGTTTGTGGGCTCATAGTTCTCACAACAGAGGTGAATGATCTCAGGGAATATATTCATTAAGGGGAGGTAGTATCTGGGTAGATTTGATTCCAAAATGCCATATACATCATTTTGATTTAAGTAACTATTTTTGAACTCACAGACTGCTTGCAGATGGTTTTGGTAGCCTACTAGGTCTTGGATTAGATAGTCCCTATCAGCCAAGGGAAAATGTTCCAACTCTTTGTGGGGTGCATTAACGGGAGTGATGTTCAAGGCCACTGGACCTTCCATGGCTAAGATCTGTTGCCTTTAAAATTGGAAATTTTGGCTCTGTGCAAGCAAAATGGGTGAAACAATGGCTCTGTGGATTTCTCAGAGATTTTCACTGTTGAAACTGGTTTGTTAGCTTTAATTTAGCTCTGTGGATTGAAGTTAACTGGAGAAACAAGACTTATGGGCTTCTTTGGCACAATGGGCTACAATTATGGGCAAAAGGAAGCTTTTGGGGTTTCTTGTAGAGTTTGGAGGGCCGAACGAGCTCAATTTGAGCTCACTGTGCAAATTTATGGTGGATTTAGAAAGACAGAGGTTTATGGGGGATTTTTGGGCAGCAACACAATGTTTTTCTCTTCAAATTATAGGTGTTGTGTCCAATTTTATACAGAAACTAATGAAAATAGGGTCGGGAGCAAATTGTTTGAAAATACCTGTTTTCTCGGTGGAATGGTCGATTTGCAGGCGACCCGACGAGCCAAGGGGCTGAGCTGTGGAGTCGAACTGTTGGGTGGTGGACTTATAGTGTGAAAATGCTCACTTGCACGTTAATTTGCATGCATAGGTTGCATACATAAAACAAATAGAAATGGGTAAAAACAACATTTTCACCCCTTTTTACTCGAAATTTTGATTTTGGCGGGTTTGGGGTGCTTTTTTCGGATGACATCAGCATGACGTCATTTTTTCATGTAGCAGGTACGGATGATGACATGGCAGGTGACGTGGCGGGTGACGTGTTAGGTGACATTAGCAGATAGGCAGGTAGCAAGTTGGGTGACATCATCAGGTGACATGGGCATGACATCAGCAGGGAGGCGAGCGGGTGGTAAGTGGTATTCCCCTCACCGCTTTTGGGGGGAAGTGGTTTCGGGGGAGGGGGCTCCGAACACGTCGGGCGTTTGACACATGTCCTCGGTACAACGGAAATACCACCCATCCCCCGGATGCTATCAATCGTAATGTTGGGGCTTCCGATATCGCCGACCACCGTCAGATCTGGCAGCGCCGATCGGACGGCTAGCGGGTAATAAAGTGGTGGCAGGTTAACTCTAGGGACTCGCTTTAATATTTCAGGTTTTTGTAATGTTTGCAATGTATTTTTGGACTTTGGGTTAAATGGGTTTTGTGGGTTTAATTTGCGGGTTTCAGCTATATTATTTAGCCAGAGGCTAAAAAAGTCCCGATGGGCACGTTGGAGGGTTGTTATTGGCCTCGGGTGGACCAATAACTCCCGACGAAACGTTAACATATAGCTATAGTTAGCGAAGGGTTGGGGTATTAGATTTTTTAGGGATTTTTTGTATTTTTACATAGTAAAGGAGGGGAATATACATAGGAGCTATATAAATAGGGTTAGTAGGTTAATATGACTATGTGGGATGGGTTTGTATGGTTTAGGCTAAGTTTATAGAGTGAAAACTTAGGCATGGGGGGAATGAAAGGATGCCAAGTGGTGAAGTTTAGGAAACTTTGGCAAAATGGAATAAAGACTTTTTACACAAGAAATGTGGCTTATTTTGCCTAGGTGAAAACACATTTTCACTTAGTTTTTCTATGAGATGAAGTGGACTAAAGGTAATGAGCAGATCTCATTGCCCTTGGGGGGAATTTTAGTAAGTGTTTCTTGGGAAAATGAGGATGGGAATTAGTCATGCTCCATTTGTTTTGTAGCCACCTTGCCATGGTACCTTCTGATTTTTGTGAGATGGTAACTTCATCCAAAGGAGAAAATTGCTCATAAACTATGCTTCTATATCATCAAAATTGCCTACCCAACCTAGTATACCTAGCATTTTCTCTTCATTTTCATTGGGTGCACTTGAACTAGAAAACCCTAATTCTTCTCTTTTATTTTAGCTTCCCTCCTATCTAAGTCTACCCTTATTTCTTCCAGGGCTCAGATTAAGCTGTTGAGACCCTTTGCTTCTCTATCTTACTACTTGTCTGCCAAGCTTAAACTATCTGTACAGACATTTATGCTCTTTTCTAAGACAAGTAAATTCAAACATGATCTAGCTAGGATTAGACTGTTTGGCTATTCATCAATTGTGGCAAGAGTCAACCACCTATACATAATGAAGTTATTCAAAATATGGAACCTTTGCAGCATGGAAAGCATGAACATATTTGGCATTTCTGCAGTCAATCATGAAAAATGAACCTATTGGTATAGGAATCTAATAGTGGCTCCACTTGGGGATGGATTTTCCTAGTGAAAACTCAAGAATAGTAGGTCAAATGGCCTTATATTCAGTTCTTGCTGTATTATGAAATTTCTCCTTTATTGTTCACAAAATGATTCCTCTGCAATGTCTGTATTTCTCATGAACTCATTCCAAAGATTGCAGCTCTGTTTTGGGTACTCTGTTTGATTGTTTCTCATCATTTTCACAACTCCTAAGTCTGCTTCTTTAGATTCCTCTGATAGGCTTAAAATGCAATACCCAAAGGTGGCACAATTCCTTGCCTTTTCCTCAAAATTTGCTGTAACTTATTCCCTATCCTATTTCTGTAATAAACTGCAGAACGTAAACACTACTATGTACAAATTAAAGTGTTGGTATTTTTAACAAAGTGGATCAAAATAATGCTTCAGCATTCTGCCATTGAATGGTCCATCATCTGCCTTTGTACCATCCATACTTTTCAAAAAGTAGGTGTTGTTTCCTTGTATAGTCTAAATGATAAATGATCCTCTCCATAAGAAATCAAATTTTCCATGTTTTCCCCTATCTTCTCTTCTCGAATCCCACTTTAAAACTTTATCCCCAATGAATAAATCCTCTGCTTTGGTTCTGTTATCAAATATCTTTTTAAGCTTTTCTTGTAGAACTTGGGCTCTGTGATAGACCTTCTCTCTTGTCTGCTGCAAGTGAATAGTTTGATTGATCCTTCTCTGAATATCATTAGGTTCTGCTTGTATCTCTTGTAGCAACTTTATCACTAGGATTCCCAAAGCAGAAGGGAATACTGCCTCCATTCCATAAACCAATTGATAGGGACAGGTCCCAATAGATCTCTTGGTGGTCAATCTATCTTCCCATAGGGCATTCACAAGCTTTTTATGCCAGTTTTTCTTGTTCTCCTCCAAGACTTTCTTAATGATGTTGATCAAACTCTTGTTGGAGGATTCAGCTAGGCCATTACCTTGAGGGTAATAGGTTGTAGAATGGCCCAAGGTAATGTGGTATTTATGACATAAATTAATCATTCTCTTAGACTTAAAGGCAGCAGCATTGTTTGTAATAATTTTCTTCGGGCAGCCAAGCCTAGACAAGATGTTGGTCTCAAGGAATTACATGATTACTGAGTCATTGGCTTGCTTGTAAGGGAAGGCCTCTATCCACTTGGTAAAATAGTTTGTAGCAGTCAAAATCCATTTTTGCTGGCCAAAGGATGAAGGGTGGATTTCCCCAATGAAGTCTAAACCCCATTGTTGAAATGGTTTTTCAGTGGAAATGGGCTTGAGGGGCAGAGGCAACAACTTTTTCTTGCCTTCAAAAATTTGGCATTTGTGGCAAGAAGTTACACATTTTTTCACATCAACAAATAGGGTGGGCCAATAAAATCCAGCCCTTAGGATTTTATCAGCAATTGATTTCCAATATAAATGTCCACCACAATCCCTTGCATGAAATTATTTAAGTACTTTGTCAGTTTCTTCTTTGATTAGACAATTTAATAAAACACCTTCATGGTTTTTCCAAAAGAGAACATGATCTAAAATGCAGTACTTGGAAGCTTTCATTTTCAAATATATTTTCTTAGTTCTGGATAATCCTGGAGGAGCTTGCAGGTTTAATTTACAAAATATATGTCAGCATACCAAGGTGATTGTAAAAAGGTTTGATTGATCTGTGGAGTTGCCATCTCCTGCTCATCATCCAGTTTATTTATGTCAAGGGCTCGAAAGTTAGTTTCAGTCATGAGTTTAGCTAGTCCTTGTCCTTTTATCAATTTTGTTGGTTTAATTTCAATGTCATATTCCAATATGGTAGCTATCCATTTGCCCCTTTTTCCTTCAATGCCTTCTTGGGTCAGGATGCCTTTAACAACAGTGTTGAGCACATAAGCAATCACATGAGAGTACAAGATGTAAACTCTGAAGTCCTTGATGGCCTTTACAAGTGCATATGCTTGTTTCTCCATGATTTGATATTTGAGTGGAGCATCTCTAAGGGCTTTACTGAAGAAGGCTATGGGTATTTCACATCCCTGGTCATCTTTTTGAAGTAAGATAGCAGCAATTATATGTTCTGATGCAAATGAGAATATGATAAAGTCCTTGTCAAAATTGGGGCTTGTGAGGACTGGTGTTTGAGTCAAAGCTGTTTTGATTTCTTCAAAGGCTTACTTAGTTTCTATTGTCCACTTAACCTTGGAGTCTTTTTTGAGCATGTTGTTCAACAACCTTATTAGCTCAACCAGATTTGGTATGAATATTCTTAGAAAGTTGATCTTTCTTAAAAAGGCTTGTAGTTCTTTAATGTTTCTGGGGTGAGGGACTTGTACGATAGCTTGTATTCTGTCTGGATCAATTCTAATGCCTTCTTTAGAGATGATATGGCACAATAATTTTCCTTCTTCTAGGCCAAACAATGATTTCTTTGGATTTAATGATATACCATATTTTCTACAAATTAAGAATACTTGCCTTAGATGATATAGGTTTTCTTGATCTGATTTGGAGAAAGTTGTAAGGTGATCTAGGTAAATAACTAAAAAGTCATGGATCTCTTTAGCAAAAGAAATATCCATGGCTCTTTGAAAAGTTTCTCCTGCATTCTTGAGTCCAAAAGGCATTTTCACATATTTGAATGTTCCCCAAGGGGTTGTGAAAGCAGTTTTATCTTGGTCATCAGGGTGCATTAGGATTTGATTGAAGCCTAAGAATCCATCTAACAATGATATCCTTGAAGCACCCACTACCCTTTGCAGAATGTGATCCATTTTTGGCAAAGGGTAATTATCCTTTAAAGAGACTTTGTTCAAATTTCTTAAATCAACACATAATCTTATCTCCCCTGTCTTCTTTCTAGTGGGCACTAAATTCGAAACCCATTCTGAGAATCTGATTGGAGCTATAATTCCATCTTCATACATTCTCTTAACTTCTTTCTCAATCAAAGGGAGTAGTACAGGGTTGACCCTCCTAAGTTTCTGTTTGAAAGGTTTTTGGTTTTCTTTGAGAGGTATTGTGTGTTGGATTACTGCAGTATCATAAGACTTTAGGTCCTCATAACTCCATGAAAATACATCTTGAAATATTTTGAATAGTTCAATATACTTGAGTTTTTGGTTAAGAGCATAGCTTCGGACAATTTTATCATTTTGGGAATTTCTGTAGTTCCTAAATTACAGTCCTCAATTTTTGCGTTTAATGGCTGCATTTTAGGTTTCCTAGAGATGTCATTTGAGTCAAAAATGTCCTCTAAAGGAGTGAGGCCTGTAGGTAGAAAATTATCCTTCAGCTCAATGACTTCACACTCTGCTGCAATTGCATCCTCAACTTCTTTTTCAAGTTCCTATAAATCTATTTTAGTGAATTTGGTGGGATGTAGAAGTTGGTTTGCTGTTTCAGCAGAGATATGTGTTTCAACTTTTTCCATTTGATTGCTTTCCTCTATAGTGTTGGTATCCATTTTTGTGCTTGAGAACTCTTCTTTCAAGGTCAGGAAATTGTTGATTTGTGTGTCATTTTCAAACACCTGCCAGTTTTGACATTATCTGGTACAACGAGTCTATGTTTTATTTCAGCAGTGAATCGGTGTTTGGGCTTAAATGGAAATTTTCAAGTGCTTGCAAAGGTTGCTAGACTATGGACATGCAGATTTTGATTCCTTGGAATCTTGGTCAATTAGGATTCAAGAAAGGCATTGAGAATTTCCATTGTAGCAGCTCTATATGACCTCAGCCTAAGATCATTTGTAATGAAGTTACCCTTTATTTGTTGAATGATGAGTTTAGAGTCTCCCAAAATTGATATTCGAGTTGCACCTAAGTTTTTTATCACTTTGATCCCTAAGAGGAGGGCTTCATACTCAGCCATGTTGTTAGTGCACCTGAAATTCAATCTAAAATCATGTGCCTCAGCGTGGTCATCCTTCACATTGTGTATCCAAACCCCTGCCCCTACTCCTAGCTTATTTATAGATCCATCGAACTTTAGATACCATAGGTTTTCTTGATTTGAACTGGTATTAGGAGCTTTTTCCATTTGCTCAGCAGGCATATTTGGATTTAAAGTCTCATAGGATTCTTTATGTGTGACTGTCAATGTATTGTTTTCCAAGATTTCTTGAATCTGAACTGTGGATTCTTTGTCTAGGAATTCATCCTGACTTAAAGTCACCATTTTTACATTAGTTTGGGTTTGAATCTCAGTGTTGTATAAGATAAAAGAGTCCACGTCTGAATGCATAGAATAAATGGGAAAGTTTTGGGGTTTTTCTTGACTACTTATCACATACTTCATCAAGGTTTCTCGGTATAACCTCTTAGGTTGGACGAAGACTGAGATAGTGGCATAAGACATGTCTAGTTGCAAAGATCGTTGTAGCTTGGCACCCCAGGATCTAGATAACATCATTCCATACTTGGGTGGAATATCAACTACCACCACATCCATGAGAATTGTCTTAGCTGGATATTGGACTAATGACACACATAGATCCTTGATTAAGCCTAGACACCGGACCTAACTGGAATCAAAGGAAAACAAGTCTTTGTATGGCCTTGTGATATCTAGGTCCAACTTCTCCATGACAAATTTAGGCATCAGATTATGTGAAGCTCCTGAATCAAACATTGCATTGTGAAGCACCTTGTCATGGATGTTTAAACTTACATAGAAGGGAGGGACTCCTCCATCAACTGATTTACCATTTGCTTCAGGGCCAAATATAAGTTATGGTTGATCATCAAGGATGTCCACCAAATCTTTGTTTTTTGAAATTTGTAGTGATCTGCTGATTTGTTCCCTAAAAACTTCATGTCTAGCCAATTCAGATAATGGGATGGATACTTTTAACTTACTTATTTCAGCTTCCATATTAAAGGGTTTTTCTTTTTGTGTTTTGACATTTTGGGCAGCAAGGTTGTGTCTTTCAATTGAGTTTTCAACAATTGCCTCTTTTACTGGAATGTTATGATGAAATAGAGTTACTTTCTCACCATCTTCTAAAGGTTCTTCTACAACTTCTTTGAGTGGAGAAATAGATGTAGGGTGTTGGTTTGATTTATCTTTGTCTGAAACATCTTCAACAATTGGACTATTTGGATTGGAAGTTGATTTAGGGATAATTGGAATATGAGAGTCCTTGATTCTAGTTTTGGTAGGTTTCTTGATTGTCTTTTGCTTGGGATCATCAGGGATGTCTATTCTCCTACTTCTCAAGTTGTATTGCTTGTGGACTTCATACACAGCTATTTCATACCCTTGCTTAAAATCAAAGGATTCCCCCGATTTCATTTGACACTAAGAGTATGAGCCTTTTGATCTTCTTGAGTTAGGAAAATTGGTTGGCCACTATTGAGACCCATTAGGTTAATGTGGGGGTCCTTTGTTGGTTCACTAGATGTGGAGGCTTCTGCATAGTTTTCTTGGAAGGGAGGCCTTATGTTTTGGTTTGGCCCAACTTTTCCTACATTGGGGTTTTCATTTTTTCTAAAGTTTGGATTTCTTGCATTGTTGTTTGGTTGAATTTCCCATGAAGATTTCCTCTCAATAGTTTCCACTCTATCTCCAAACCTGTCCATGCCTTTAATAATTGCATCAAGTTTCTGTTCAAATGTAGAGGGTTCCTCTTTGAAGGTTGTTCTTCTTTCGGATCTAGCTCGATTTTGTTTAGAAATTAGATTAGCTTCAACACTCACAACTATGCTCTACATATCTTCAAGGCTAGGAGGAGCTCTCTCCCTGAGCTGGTAAGCCATGTCTGAGTCAAATCCATCAGGGAATTTGATCAATGCTAAGTCTGGTGGTGGTCTAAGATTTATTGGAATAGCAAGGTATGTATTGTTGAATTTGGCACAATAATCTTGGACACTCTCTTGTGGGCCTTTTTTCAAGTTCTCATATTCAGTTAAGATGTGTAAAGGGTCCTTTTTATTTTCCCACATGTTTAGGAAAGTTTGATAAAGGGCATTTGGATTAGCTATTGTGTTTGCAGGGAGTGACCTAAACCACGCCCTTACATCACTAGTTAAGCTCTGGACAAAAATTTTCATCTTGACATCATCATCATCAATCTCATAGTTTTCAAAATAGTCTGTCATCCTCTTGGTATGTCGTTGACTAGTGTAAGTGCCTATACCATCAAAGTAGGTAATTTTTCCCTGGTAATCCTATGGCATAGCCCCTGGATAGGCAGGCAACTATAGGGGAGCATATATGTTGGCCATATTAGCAGGGAAAAGTGGGACGACTGGAAGCACGGGGATAGGAGCTGAGATAAGTGTTGTGGATGGATGGGTGGAAAAGAGATTTTGGAGTGATAAAGGTGAACTGGAAGAAGCTATAGCAATAGGAAGAAGGCCTTGAGAATTTGCTGTAGTAGGTTTAATTTGAATGGGTTTTTGTTGGGGTGTTTCAAGATTTGAATCAGCATAACTCTCTTAATTTTATGGTTTCCTAAGGCTCTTAGCAATCATATTTGGATTGTCAAAAATAGCTGGAGGATTTGGGTCTGGGTTTCACCTTGTGTATCGAGTTTTTTTTTTTTGGAGCCAACTTCTAAGTATGTTTTGGTATTTCTGGGAATATTTGGAGGATACAAGTTTTGACAATATCTTGAAGGAAGCTACTGAAATGTTGGAGGATTTGGGGCTTTCCTTCAGGGAGGTTTGAAACAAGGATAGCCAAACAAATCTTTGAGACAGTTGTTCAGAATCTAAAGCTAAACTGGAGTTAGACTGAAGTAGCTTTTATTTACTCTTGTGATAGCACAGCAAAGACATTTTCAAAGTCTGCCTGGCTGACTTCAGGCTCCATCTATAGCTTTAGAAATTAGACAGTAGTAACAGACATTCATTCAGGTCCCCAGTGGAGTCGCCAATGATGTTATCACTCAGGTTGTTCCCCAAAACTTAAAAGAAAATGGAATAAGGCTGAGGTAACCACTAACCAATCCTTTAGATGCAATTTCTAGCCAAACTGCATCCAGAGAGGGCTCTCTCTTTATAATTTAACTTTGTTTTTTGAAGTTTTATGCTAGCCATGATGTGCAAAGGTTTGCTTCAAGTTTGTTTGGATGGTGATTTTAAACAGAGCTAGGATGCAAGTCTGAAAGATATTATTCCATTGGGCAATGGAGTCTATGAAGATGGACTGCTGAGTGTGTTTCTACGATGAGGGGCAATACTACAGAGCAAGATAATCAGTTTTTGGAACAATATTAAAAGCTAGTGATTGATGGGATGTAAGCAAGGGGGTGAAGGGCAATCAAGAATCCTTTATCATGGTGGCAGAGGAAAGGTACATGAATATTTTCAAGGAGCAGTGAAGAATTCCTTGGCAATTTTTCAAAATGAAAGAATTAGTGGAAACAGAAGCATTTAAGAATTTCTGTTATGCTAGTTCTGAAGAAAACATAAATAACAGTAGGAATTGAACACATAGTGTATTTAAACAAGTTCCGGGCTATTATTTTTCCCTGTTGTTAAGATTTATGGAACATATATGGAATTTGCAAACATAGAAAACACAAAAACATAGTTTAGAATCACTTATTGAGCCAAAGAAAGACACAAGAATTCTGTAGCAGAGTCCAGAATCATCAAATCCATATTCAGAAGGTCCTGTAGCAATGCATTTCAATAGCTTTTGTATTAATAAATATCAGAGTTACAACGTAGTCCAAGAGGAGAATCACCAACCCTGAATACATTCCTTGGGGAGGGTATTTATACAGAAAGAGAGTTACAAAATATCTTGTGGATAAGATAAGAAGCAATAACTTCCTTCAGCTACTCTGTCAGAAATAAATGCAGAAATAAAGGTAGGAGTTATTGTGGCTATGGTGGCTGCATTAACTGACAAGATATTTTAGACTTTTCAACCCAGGAGTTCGGCTGATAGTTGTGTCTTTAATTTGCATTCCTGCGTTGCTGTCCTAATCTTTTCACCTGCTCTTGATTCATCTTTAATGTGTCCTGATCCTCGCTTGAGATCCTTCCTTCATATCTGCCACGTGTCTTGCTATTTGACCACGTGTACATAGGCAGAAAGATCCAAATTACCTAGGCAAAACTTCCAGCATACTCTGCCACCATTGTTCTGTAGGCAACTGATGTCTTTGTATTTTTAGAAGTATTTCATCAACCTCACTATACCTGTAAAAGTTAGGCTTGACTTCAAAAAGATGATTTATTTCATGTTCTATAAAAGACAAAATTTCCAATTTGTCATATAAATTTTGTCCAGAAGGAGGCCCTGTGTCTTCTGAGGTGTTGGATGATGCAGTGATCTGATTTGTTACATACATGTTTACCCTGTGAGCATATTGTTGATGTGATAACAGTTTTTGATTTCTTGTTAGTAAATTGGGTAGACCCTTCTGCTGCAAGTTTGTGAATTTCTCTATGAAGGCATTAATGTCCATCTACATTTCTTGACACTTCTTTTCCAAAGTCTGTATAAAATTTATCATTGTTAGCACCTTCTTCACTGTCAAAATGGTGTCTGTCCTATCCGAGATGTCCAAAGCTGCTAGCTGTTCTTTAGTATTGGTATTCAAAAAAATGGATGAGCCTATTGGCCTACTCAGGCATATTTCCTAATGATTCCCTGGCCCTTTGAATTTGCTCTTGCGCCCTTTCTATCAATTCAATTTGTTCATAGATTGTCTGAATTGATAGCCATTGGTTAGTAATGGATTGGCCAATCTTGGTCCACAAAATCATTTTAATGTTTTCCAGACATTTATGCAAGGTGAGATCCTTTTCCAATGATTTAACCTTGTTCTCTAGGGCCTTCACCTCTCCGGTCTTCTCTGCTACTGGTATTCTTGACTTGTCATAGCTCACTTCTAGCTTGGCTAGTCTTTATTTTGCCTCTTTGAGCTCTGACATTTGAGTTTCTAGATCTTTCACTGCCTTCATCATTTCTTCCATTCTCATGCTGGTCTCAGGCTCTTTTGTTGATACTGCTGTAGCATTTGTAGTTGTTGTACCTGTTGTTGATGCTAGCTGAGTGGGAGGGATCACTGCTGTGTCTGTGGGGGGATAAGAGACAATTTTTGGAGTTGTTTCAGGTGGCTGGGAGGTCGACTCTCCCTGCTTAGATTGCAATGTTTTGTCCAACTCTTGCTCTCTCTGCATTACCCTTTGATTCATTCTCATCAATAAATCCATTACATCCTCTTCTGCTTTCTCTTGTTCTAGTTCTATTGTTTGTGGATGAATGGTGACAGGCAGCTTCAATTGCTTTCCAAGGGCAGCAATATCTTCCTCCTTCTTTTTTATCAATGCTTTGATGCCCTTGACATCCTTGGGATCATGTCCCAGCTCAATAATTATTTCTTCCAGAGTATTTATTCGGTTGTATTTGGCTAGAGAAGAGATCTTCTCTAAATCCAATTGGGCAGATGTATTACTCAATGACTCTTTTAATTGGTGGGCTAACATTTCCTTGTCTGCCAGTGTAGCACAGACCATTTCACCCATTTGTTTGTGCAATTCTATTTGTTCCATTGGGTGTATGTCTTTGGCAAGGACCTCTAGATTGGTCCTTATGTAGTCAGCTGCAGACTGTGGCTACTGAACCTTGGGCTTGAAATGACTTAAGATCATTTTCTCCTCCTTGATGTCATAGGCTGCCATTAGTCTATGCTATTTGGAGGGTGTCATCTTAAGAAATTGATCATACAACTAAATTATTAATGACTCATTTTGAGCCTTGATCTCCATAAATGTGTTATGAAACCAGCTCAAGAAAAGATAGAAAAGATAGATCAATGCCTTATAATTTAGCCTCTTCGAGGGGACAACCTCCTTTACATTACATAAATGAACAATTCTTGGATGATTCAAATGAAAAAACCTCCTTTCTATATATAGGAGTCTAAGGAGCCACAATATAATCTAGCCGACCTAACAATAATAATATAAAGCCACAAAAATAACAATAGAGGGATTCTATGAGGCTTAGTAATAACAATATGGGGGAAATAGGGGCACGACAATATTAATAAGGGGTATAACTACAAAAGTAATGGGTAATCACTATTATTATAGGGACCCAACAGACTTCTACAAAACTATGTTCTCTAGCTAACTCTCCTAAACATATGGTGCTAAGTTCTCTATGGTAGGTAGGCCCTGCTTCTCCTCCTGATCCAACATGGAAGGCTCATAAAGTTTCAAATTCTCAACATCATTATTGAGTAAATGCATGTGTATGAGGGTACACTGCAGTATACTGGGCCCATTAGAGAATTTTGGAGGTTTAAAATGATCCTTCTAAGGAATATTATAAAATAATGGTGGAAATAATAAAATAAAATTAGATTACATCATGTCCACGGGGTCTTGAATAGTCGGTGATTGGGTGTCTGTTAAGGAACTCCTTGATGTGAAGTCACCGGTTCAATTCCCCGCCTTGATCGGGGTGATATATTGGACATGATGAAGATGTCGTATTGCCCAGATTACAAAAAAAAAAAGATTAGATTACATCATCAAATTTTAGAGGGAAAAAAGAAAAATTCATTTTTCAACTTGTATTTTCAACTTATCTCCCTATGGTTTTACTCAAATTCCGAGCAGGATTACTCATTAGATGCAAAATTTAATTCCGCATCCAAGGAGTACCCATGTTGCATACTTTTGATGGATCTCACTACATGAAAAATGAGAAATACATGAAAAAACGTGATTGCAATTACATTTTTTCATGTATTTCTCATTTTTCGTGTAAAAAGGTCCATCTAAAGTGTGCAACATGAGTACTTCTTGGATGATAAATTAATTTGCATTCAACGAGTGCTCTTACTCGAAATTTGAGTAAAACCATAGGGAGATAAATTGAAAATAGGAGTTGAAAAAAATAGTTTTTTATTTTTTAATCTTTTTACTTTTTTACTCAAAAAAAGGGTAAATCATCACCCATGGTTGAGATCATCATCTTAAATCCTATTGGTTCTTATAAAATTGATTTTGGTTGTACATTTTTGTTTTAAGGCCTATTTTTTACCTCAAAATTTATCTAATGTTTTAGTCCTTATCTCCCACCTTGTCTAATACCTAAAAAGGTCCATACTATAGAGCTTTGATCTTCTCACCAAGACCTTATAGTCTTCTCTTGTTCGAATGATTTCTTTGTTCTATGCTATTCATGTTAAGCCTTGTACCTTTCTTGTGAATTTTTCAACATCTCTTATACTTGTAAATGGATTTGCCTAATCTTTTCATTAAGCTTCTCTACCTTCAACGCTTCTCTTGAGATTTCTTCTCCATCCTCCTTGTCCACATACAACATCCAAAGGAGAAGGTAGTAAATACCCAAAATAAGTTTCAAAGGGGGACTTACTAGTAGAAGTGTGGATTGCTTTGTTATAGGAGTATTAAATATAAATCATATTTTCATCCTATGTCTTTGGATGATTATGATTGTAACTCCTTAAAAACTGCACCAAAATCATGTTAACTATTTATGTCTACCCATCTGTCTATGGATGGAATTCCATAAACCTTTTCAACTTAGTGTCCATCTTCTTTCAAAGTGTAGTCCAAAAGGCACTAAGAAATATAGTATCTCTATTCGACATGGTCCCCTTGGTATCCCAAAGTGCACTCAAACCTATTCAAGGAATATGTTTGTTGCTTCTTGTCCTTTGATGGTATTTTTACAAGTCATAAAAATGCACATTTTACTGAATCTGTGAACTGCCACAAATAAGTAATCATATACATTCCCTATTGTTGATAAAACACCCACAAACTCCATGGAAATGCTTTCCTAATGTCGCATGGGTACTTGTAAAGAATGGTATATACCTTGTTTCATATTAGTTGGCTTGATGGTACAACAAAGTGTACATGCTTTAATATATCATACTACATTTTCATGCATTTTGGGCTAGCACACATACCTTTGTAAGGAGAAATTATTATCCCAACACCAAAATGTCATGCAACCTTGGAGGTGTGAGTCTCTTCGATAAGTTGCAATCTTTCACCTTTAGGGACATAGAGATTGTCCACCTCACGGGGGAACCCATTTTGGAGATGATAGTGATCTAGATCTTTGAACTTCAAGGATGCATACAAAATTGCATATAAAAGAGCATGTAACCAAGTAACTTAAACACATGAAAAAGAAGCACAAATCATAAATCTACCATGAGATCAAAGGCACACAAATGATTTGATTAAGGAGTTCACCCAATGTGGGCTACGTCTCCAGACCCTACTCAAAGTGGGGAGGTCTTATTTCATTAAATGGTAGCAAAAATGAATTACAATCAACCTTACATAAATGACCCTTATACCCCCAATTTTGGTTATGGACGAAAAATTCAAAGCTTAGATGTAGAAAGGGACATCACCATTAGATTCATGGCGCGAAATGATGTAAAAATGACTTAAATTTACCTCGTTTTGACCCTAGCACTTATGGACCCCAAAGGAATCTTCTAAGAATAAAAAAAGATATCATGTTCCGCACTAGACCTCTGGCCCGCTCTCTCGCTATTCGAATGGTGATGGATTAAGGTTTAACTAATAAACTCCAACAGACCTACCAATGTTGGGTCATCGACTAGTTGGCAGCGATGGCAAATAACATGGGGGTGGACCAAGGTTGAAACCCACCACATCCCAAAGTTGGAGTAGAATTAAGTTTAATGGTTGGCAAAGTTAATTTTTGGGTGGTTGTTGTGATGGGATTGTTGCGTCCGGCAGACCGGCCACCTAGCCGACGCAGGTCCAAACCTCGTCGGTCCCGCTTTGGGTATTGGCCAACGATCATATCACAACCGTGGCTTTATATATATATATATATATATATATATATATATATATATTTTCATGGTCGAGCAGTCTCACCGGGGGTGGCCTGTCCACCACAATTTTTTAATACATATGCCATTATATAATGTCGTTGGGATCGTGACCCGCCACCCCAAATTTAATATTTTTTATTATTTTTTTATAACATAGTAGTTAAAATTTCGTTGTCATTTTTTAAGGGTTATTAGGCAAATTAAAGAGGCGAAAAATTCACCCTTTCCAACCGTTGTTTTCTATGCGTCATCCCTTCGCCAAATTGTTGCCTCGTTAGTAACTGCCACTTGGCATAGTTTGAACAGCTATCACTTGAGCATACGAACTCATATTTGAGTGTCATTCATGCCGTTGGAATTGGGATGAAGAACACTACGGTCTGGTCCTAGTTTCACTTCAATTTGATGACTTTTATTTTTGAGCTATTTCAAGGACACTTCTATTTCTGGAGCCACTTGGGTCATTCTTCCCTAGTAATGAGATTTTGGGCTGCCAAAAACTTTATCAGTCAATTGGCAAGTGAGGGTATTCCTCCCTCACTTTCTCGTTTTCAATTTATCGTGCCTTACTTGAATGCATTACTTTGAAACCAATACGAAGGTACTCCACATCTCCCCATCGTGAAGCCCTGGTCTTCCTATCAAGAATGATTTCCTCGGGTATTTTGTCTAAGTATTTGGGTGAAAAATTGTTCACTGTAGGAAACTGTCCAACTTCTTCGGTGTCCATGATCAAAGGAGGCTCATAAAGCTTCAAATTTTCAACGTTCACCACTAAGTATATATGCATGTATGGTGGCAAATCAAGACGGAAAGAATTGTCTCCAATCTTCTCTAATATGGTGAATGGGCCATATCAGATTGGTCTCAACTTCTTTCCTTCCTCTTTCATTTTGTATTTGTTGATGTGGAGCCACACTTTATCTCCAACCTGGAATTAGTGATCAACTCGTTATTTGTCACGTCGAGCTTTGCATTGAGCTTGACTTTTCTCCAACTGCTCCTGCACTGCCTGGTCAATCATCTGAATTCGTTGAATGAAATTCTGCTCTTTGTCTCTATCATCTTGCCCACTAGAATCTTCATCTCTCCCAAAGACCATGTCTAAGGGATCATTTGGAAAATATCCAAAGCATGTCTTGAACGGTGAGCTTTGAGTGGATGAAAGCACTGCCCGATTGTATGCATGTTGTACATAAGGAAACTGTTCATCCCACAACTTGGGATGCTTGCCACAATAGCCTTGGAGTAAGTGTATCATTGTGCGGTTGACAATCTTTGTTTGTCCATTGGTTTGCAGATGAAATTTTGTGATTCTCTTCAACTTGGTGTCCATCATTCTCCATAAACTCGTCTAAAACTCTCCAAGAAAGCGAGAGTCTCGATCAAACACAATGGATGTGGGCAACCCAAAGTGGACCCATACAAATTGGAAGAAGAGATGAGCAGTTTGCTTTGCAGTGAATTTATTTTTACAAGACATTAATACACACATTTTGCTAAATCGATCCACAACGACATACAAATAGTCATGGCCTCTCCTAGACAAAGGAAAACCGCCTACAAAATCCATTGACACACTTTCCCATGGACGACTTAGAATAGGGAGTGGTGTGTAGAGCCCCAATTTTATATTAGTGGGCTTGCTAACTAAACACAACACACATCCCTTTACATATCGAGTCACAATAATTTTCATGTGAGGCCAATAACACAACCTCTGCAAATGACACAAAGCTTTCCCTACACCAAAATGACCTGACACAAGAGAGGTATGTGCCTCTTTGATTACATGTATTATTTCATTGGTGGGGATACAAAGTTTTCCAAGGTGGTATAACAACTTTCCCTGCAAATGGTAACTATCCACCTGCGATCCATGAGTCAACTTTGCATAAATATCCTTAAAATCATCATCATCAACATAGTGTTCAACATAAATTTCAAAAGACAAAGAAGCATTTTCGAAAACTATAGATGCAAAAATAGGAGGGCGAGAAAGCATATTTTCCATTTTATTGTTGGTGCCCTTCTTGTATTTTATTACCAAGCGAAATTGCTGGAGGAATCCCATCCATCTGAAGTGATGTGCTTGTTGAATCTTGGTCTGCGACTAGAGGTACTACAAGAGCTGGTGATCTGTGTGAATGATGGTCTCCTTTCTAATCAAATAATGCTTCCACTTCTTAACGATTTACCAAGGCATACAACTCCTTGTCATATGTGGGATAGTTCACAACAACTTGGGAGAATGTATCTGAATGGTAACATACAGGTTTCCTTTGTTGCATCAACACTTCTCCCATGGCGTATCCATTGGCATCAGTCTCGATCTCAAAAGGATATTGGAGGTCAGGTAAGGCCAAAACTGGTGCGGTACTGATCTTCTCTTCCAGTGTATTTAAAGGCTTTTTGTTGCTTTCCTCCCCACTGAAATGTTTTCTTCACACTTGTCAATGCATGTAAGGGGGATGCAATGACAAAGAAGTTGACAATGAACCTTCTCCAGTATTGTACTGCACCCAAAAAATTATGAACCTTTGTAACATTGGTGGGTTTAGGCCACTTTACAAGCATGTCAGTTTTAGAAGGATCTATTTTTAATTGTCCACCTCCAACAATGTGATCAAAGTAAACCAAAGAGGTCTTACCAAATTCACACTTAGACATTTTAACATACAACTTTTTTTTTGAAAAACATCAAGCACCTTTTTAACATGTCTCGCATGATTTTCCCATGTCCTACTGAAAACAAGAATGTCATCAAGATACAAAAGTACAAAATCATCAAGAAAATGTTTGAAAATATCATTCATTACCCTCATGAATGTGGCTGAAATATTGCATAGTCTGAATGGAATCACTAACCATTCAAACAACCCCTATTTCGTCTTGAATGCAGTCTTCCATACATTATTTTCTGCAATCCTGACTTGATGATAGCCATTGTGCAAGTCCAGTTTTGTGAAATAGCCAACATTTTTCAATTGATCTAATAAATCATCAATGCGAGGGAGAGGGTACCGATTCGTCACCATTATTTTGTTGAGTGCTCTGTAGTCCACGCACATCCTCCATGTGCCATCTTTCTTTGGTGCCAACACAATAGGCAAACCGAATGGAGAATAACTTGGTCTTATGACCCCTTGGTTTAACTATTCCTACACCTGTTTCTTTATCTCCTCCATCTCAATGGCTAACAACCTGTACATACTAATGTTGGGTAAATTAGCATCATGCTACAAATGGATCTCATGCTTTGGAAGCAACCCACTTGGTTCCTGAAAAAGGCCATTATAGTTAGAAACAATTTCATATAATTCCTTTTTATGAGTGGGATCAAAACCTTGGAAATCTTTAGAAGTCTCGGCATCTTTTGCTCTCACAACCATGAGCATGCACCCTTTGTTGGAATTGATCAATCTCTTCATTTGCCCTGCACTTACAAGACTGGCACTGATTTTGGTGCGATGAGCTCTAACAATGTATTCCACATCATCTTTCGTGATATGATACTTGTTTTCATGGAAAATAAAAATTATTTCCTGTCATACAAATATGGACTCCCTAATACAATACCACATATATCTAAGGGTACAACATCAAGATCAACCTCATCTACAAGTTTGGATGCAATGACAAATCTAGCTCTACACTTCTTGGTTACATGTAATTTTGCTTTATCACACACCCAACCAAGAGGGTAGGGTTTTAGATGAAGCTTGGTCTATAATCCTAACTTCTTAACCAAGGATTTTGAAATCAAATTTTCTTGTGAGCCCAGATCAAACAAGGTTTCCACTTTAGTATGTTTCATTATAACTCTAGTGTGGAACAATTCAACCCTGTTTCGTTCACTAACAAGAGACTATTTGAAGAACTTGTACTTGCATGCAATTCAGAATTTTCATTAACATGAAGAGAAAGAGTACCTTGTGTGCCCATTGTTGTGATCAATGTCCTATCACTGGAATTGATTCCAAGGTCCCACTGCATAGTTTCACTGCCTTTTGCTTGTTCTTCCCACCAAATCTCTTTGGTTTCAACTCTGGATTCAACTTCCAACATTGTTCATCATCATGGCCTTTCTTCTTGCCATGTGTGCAAGATTTATTTTCTTCTTCCTCCTTCTTGGTTGTAGCTGCCTTCTTGTCCTTTCCCTTGCCTTTTCACTTGAACTTGCCATTATGAGGTTTGAAATATGACTTCTTTGGTTGCTCTTCTTTATCATTTTTTCCCCTACTTTCAAGGTGAATGACCTTCACACTAGTTGCATCAATAGTATTAGGCTCAAATAATAACAAAGAATGTCTGATGTAACTATGTAAAGCACAAATATAATTTGTTACAGTTTTTGGTGAATCAAGTGAAATGCCCAAGTTTAAAGCTTGTTTTCTAAACTCTTATGTGACGCTTTGTACATTTTGACCCTTTCCTTGTCTTAAATATTGCCATTCCATTAAAACCTTTTGTTGATAACTCATTAGATAAAATTGATCTTTTAATGCAGAAACAAAATTAGACCAATAAGAAAGGAGATTACCCAAGTTTTTGTTTCCTTTCTGCAACTTTCTCTCCCACCATACAAGAGCGGTGCCACTCAACCAAAGAGATGCTAATTGGATCTTGGCCTCATCTTCCATTATCTGTTGAATCCGACAATAAACCTCGATCTGTCTAATCCAATTTTTTAGTTTCTCTGCATTACGTTCTCCATTATACGTGGACAAATTAAACTTTACATCTAGCTTAAAAATGGCTTCTTACATGTATTCCTATGGCACATGTTAGAATGATGAGAAGAAGAAGAAGAAGCACTGTCACTAGAGGATGGAGAGGGAGGTTCATGAGGCTCTCCTCTTCCACCTTCATGATTTACCGATGCATGGTCATTTGGTTCTTTCTTCTTAGGCTTGATTGTCTTCTCATATTCTGCAAACAACTTGTCAACTTTCTCTGCCATGGTGAAGAAGATCTTGCGATAATTTCGCTCTTCTTCTGCTCCCGCATCCTCATCTTCCATGTTTCGTCCTCGTGATGCACGCCCCACTTCAGGATCAAACGATTTGAGTTTTCCTTCTCCTCTTTGGAGCTTGTTCGTGGTTAGCATTCACTCATGAAAATTGCATCAAGAAGACCTACTCTGATACTAAACTTGATCCAGATCTTTTAACTTCAAAGATGCATACAAATTTGCATATAAAAGAGCATGTAACCAAGTAACTTAAACACATGAAAAAGAAGCGGAAATCATAAAGTAACCATGAGATAAAAGACACACAAATGAGTTGATTATGGAGTTCACCCAATGTGGGCTACATCTCTAGGCCTTGCTCAAAGTGGGGAGACATTCTTTCATTGAATGTCAACAAAAATGAATTAAAATCAACTTTACATAAATGACCCTTATACCTCCAATCTCAATCATGGACGAAAAATTCATAGCTCAGATGCTGAAATAGATATCACCATTGGATTCGTAGTGAAAAGTCATGTAAAAATGACTAAATTTAACTTGTTATGACACTGGAACTTATGGACCCCAAAGGAATCTTCTCAGCATAAAAAAATATACCTTGTTTAGGGTTTCGCCCCCTGGACTACTCCTAGTTCCATATGGACCTTTGCTCTGCTCTCCAGCTATTCAAATGGCGATTGATTAAGATTTAAATAAAAAACTTCAGCCGATCTACCAATGTTGGGTTGTTGGCCCATTGGTGGCGGTGGAAAATAACATGGGGGGAGACTGGGTTCGAAACCCGCCACACCCCAAAGTTGGAGCAGAATTAAGTTTTATGGTTGGAAAAGTTAATTTTTGGGTGGTTGTTGTGATGGGACTGCCGCGTCGAGTAGGCCGGCCACCTGGCCGGTGTGGGTTCAAACCCTGATAGTACTGCTTTGAGTATTGGCCAACCATATCACAACCATGGCTTTATATATATATATATATATATATATATATATATATATTATATATATATTATATTATATAATATTATATATATATATTTCATTGGTCGGGCAGGTCCGCCGGGGGTGGCCTGCCCACCATAATATTTTAATACATATGATGTTATACAATGTTGTTGGGAATTTAATCATTTTTTAATATTTTTTATAACATAATAGGTAAATTTTCGTTGTCGGTTTTTAAGGGTTATTAGGAAAGTTAAAGAGGTGACAAATTCTCCCTTTCCGACTTCTGTTTTCTGTGGGCCGTCCCTTCGCCAAATTGTTGCCTTGTTAGTGACTATGACTTGGCCTAGTTTGACAAGAACTTTGACCGGCTATACTTGATCATACGAACTCGGATTTGAGTGGCGTTCACGCCATTGGAATCAATACGATGAACACTACGATCTAGTCTTGGTTTCACTTCAATATGATGACTTTTATTTTTTAGTTATCTCAAGGCCACTTTTATTTTTGAAGCCACTTGGATATTCCATGTATGCCACTTTATATGCATCATGGGTAAAATTAATAAAAGTTCTCAAAGATGAAATCTTGGTAGTGGTTGACCTTGATAGCATGCATGCCAACTTGTTAGTGTTGCAATTCTTATACTTGATGACTGGATGAAACTACTATAAAAACCCCATCCACTTGTAATGTTTAATTTATTGAATATTACTCTAGGCCTAGAAACACTGTAGAGGTTGGTGCTGTGTGTGGATGTTGGTTTCCTTAGCCATCAAGTAGTACTTCCACTTCTTAACAACTTGTACCAAGACAAAGAGTTCTTTATTATAAGTAGAGTAGTTCAAGACTCTCCCATGGAACATTTTCGAAAGATAGAACATCAATGTACCTCTTTGTATCAAGATTGGTTCCATAATGTACCCTCTAGCATCTATCTTCAATTTGAAAGGCTTTTGTAAGTTTGGGAAAATGTGAGAATTGGTGTTTCATTGATCATATGTTTTAGCTCTACGACGTCCTTCTGCTAGTTCTTCCCCATTGGAAACACTTATTTTTTATTGTTATGGTGTGGAGTCATGGTGCAACTACCACTAAAAAATATTTTATTAACTTCCATAAATATTATGTTGCTCCAATAAAGCTCCTAACTTTAGTAACACTTGCAGGAGTTGACCATTTTATGATTACCTGCATCTTTGTAGGATATATCTTAAGTACCCCCCTAACCATTCACATACCCCAAATAACCAAAGTTTGCCAAGAAAACTCACATGTCCTATATGTCTGTCAGTAGTTGGGGATTTTTTAGAGTTTCTAACACCTAAATGAGATTTGAGATGTGCTCCTTCCAGGTAGATCTATAAACCAATATATAATCCAAACATACTATAACAAATAAATTTAAATATGTAATACATCATTCATTAGTCTCATAAATGTAGTTGGTGCATTATCTAAATCAAATTACATGACCAATTATTCATACAAACCTTACCTTGCCTTGAAGGTGGTCTTCTAGGTGTTTTCTTCTTTTACATGTACTTATTGGTATCTTGATTTTAGATCTCACTTGGTGAAGTACTTGACATGTGGAAATTGGTCCACCAAATGATCAATCCAGGGAAGAGGGTACCTATTCTTGATTGTAATCTTATTCAACACTCTTAGTAGTTGATACATATCTGCCATGCCCCATCCTTAGACATGATAATGATAAGTGACTAATAAGGCAAGGTTCTTGCAATTTCTTCTTCACTTCATCTAATTCTAGAATAGACTACCTTTACAACCCAATATTTAGTAATTGGGAGTTAGAAAACAACTATATCTCATGTTCCACTTTCCTCTTAGGTGGTAACGTCTTAGACGCTTGGAGCACCCATATGTATGCCTATTGTAATTCCTCCAAATACTACTTTTTATCTTTAGTACATATCTTCAAATATTCTTTTTCCATTATTGGTTCATCACCAGGTTGATTCTCTCTTAAGAAAAGTAACACATATTTTCTATTGAAACTAATGAGCTTCATAGCTTGATTAGAACTAACTAGTGAGATATTTGGTTTACCTTTGTGTATGTTGATGATGTAGGATTTCCCATCTTTGATCAATAATATTGGTTTTCTCTTACATCCCTCATATACATGTAGGGTCTTCCAAAGACTACACCATCCATTTCAAGGAGTATTATGTCTAACTCAACTTGATCAATAAACTATGCACTGATGAAAAATTTGATCTTACATCTTTTCATGACCTTGATTTTTGCATCATTTTTCACCCACCCCAATGGGTATGGACTTGGATGATCATGAACCTCCAACCCTAGCTTGCTAACCAGGTTAGTTGGTATGAGATTGGCGTGCGAACAAGAATCAAATAGGCCATCTACCTTGATCTTCTTGATCTAAATCTTGATATGGAAGAGTTTTTTTCATCTCCTTCACTTCCTTATGACAACGACTACTCGAATTCATCTCCTTCTGCATTGAAGTGAAATAAATTTTCTCATCCACATATGATATTTTTGTCTACTTGATTACTTGAATTTGCATGCAGAAGGTTCTTCTTCTTGGCATCATTCTAATGATTCAAATTTAGATGTAGTTTCTAACATGCCTCTTCAATGTGACCATCGATATTGCAATGGTTTTAATGGTATAATGGATTCTTACATTGATGTGTAGTGGTTGTTGTCTTCTTGTCTTTCCCTTTCCACTTCTTCTTGCCCTCCTTGAAAGTGTCTTTGTGCTCTTTCTATTTGGAACCACTTGGATGACCCTTTTGTGGCCTATATTTTTTAGACATTGTGCTTTCTTAGAGGCCATATCAACTGTTATGGACTTAAAGAGCATTGTTTGTTTTCACAAATGACTGTATAGACCCCCAAAATACAGGAGAACATATGGGTTATTGGGATAAATGTCCAACATAATAGCCATCTTCTTGAGTTTGGTGGTCTTCTCTTCCACACTCTGAACCTACCTTTTCATGAAGTATGCCAATGGATCCATTGGTCTCCTACATACCCGATAAGGTGAACTAAAACTTAATGAGAGTTTTGAAATGCTCCCACTTAATTACTAGTAGATTTGTCTATAGTGTAAGTGTCTTTGTATGACTTTCTAACCAAGTTAATGCATGCCCCTCTAATTCCAATCTGGAAAATGAAATATTTCACTCTTATTTTGCATGGTCAACACTAAAATAGACTTCTAACTATTGCAACCAATGATTCAAATTTACTACATTGATCTCACCTTGTTATGGATTGATATCCACTTCCATTTCCATTCTAAATATGTACTATGAAGTGTTAATGGCATTGGAGCTTCGCCACTCTTTTACAGACTCTTTCCATAACTCCTTTTATGAGTCTTCACGATCTCCTAATTTCCCCTTTGATATGGTCTTTGAGTTAGAGCTATTCCCATAACAATTCGAGCTTGCTTGTTAGAGTTTCCATGAGGAGGGCCATATTGTTAGAGATATCAACAACTTGCTATTCTATCCTCATGAAATTCTCTTCTACTAATCTCGAGGATTGTTGTGAATAGACTCATCTACCATGGCTAAGGTTTTATGAATTTTTTCTTAATCCACTTCCTAGTTCTTGTAATTTCCCACAATAATCCAAAGAAAATTACTTTGATACCTGTTGGGCCATTGATTTGTCATCATCCTCACTTGTTTTTGTCATTCATTAATTCATTACTTCCAACCATCCATTGCACCATTTCACTTACTTGCCACCATTTTCACCATAATTCTTCATGATGTGCCTCTATATGTCTAAGTGGTTAATCAACATCGTTTTCCTTTATTTTTAATAGATTAAGAAGAAAAATGGATGGTTTACTAATGATAGTTTGGAAAATTCAAGTTTATACAGTTTAGTCAAGTTTCAGTAGCTATCTCCATGGTTGAGGTAGTAGCACCACTCTAGAAGGAAAATCGACACTTGGAATTGGTGTTGAAAATAGCAACAAGAAATGATAAAAATAGAATCCAGAATATTCCAATTTTAATTTGTCCTTGAATTAAAATTCAAATTTAGTCTCACCAGCTGCTTGAACAATAATTAATTAATTCATCTTGAGTTAATTAGTTGGAGAAATTCAAGTTATAAGTCTTTGTGAACTCATGCAACAATTATCCCTTAAAGTAAGGAGATTATCCCTTAATTAAGGAGATAAGATTGAGTTGTAATTAGTTAGCTCAGTTTAATGAGTTAAGTCCAGTTAAATTAGTTCCAAACTATTTGAGGAACTAATTGTGAGTTCAGTCAGTTAATGCATGCATGCATCCAACTAGTGTACTCCACATAACTGAAGATTCTCTCATCAGTAACTCATGCATGTCTATTCTAAGAAAGACCCAGATGAGATTAAAGATAGGGACATTGTACTATCATTTGCATGTTTTCTCCTATAAAGGAAACTCATGCATGCAGAAGGATTAATGCACAAGAGGATTGCACAGTTTTACAGGGTGTGAGATCAGTGTTACACTTGGTAACAGGAGGATCACCCAGAGAAACTGCACAAGTAAATAGGAGCTTGGAGGGCAGAGGAGAAGGTTTGTGAGAAGCCTTGTTTGCCTGTGAGCATCTAGGAGGATTGTACTGAGCGCTGCCTAGTTGTGAGAGCTAAGCCTTTGTGTAATATTAATGTATTCCCACCTTGTATGATAATATAGATAGTAGGATTTTAGCTAAGGCTTTCCCCTGAGTATTTTCTGTGTTTCATGTGCTTTGATTCTTCTCTGGTTATATGTGTTCCGCTTGATCTTGCTCAAATATTTTAAGCTTCAACTAATTGATTTTAGAAGTAGATTAAAGTATTTTGCTTTAGTTATATTGCATTATCAGGTTAATCTACATTCAGAATTTCTACATGGTATCAGAGCTAGCTGATCTATAGAGAAATTTCTACATGGTATCAAAGCCAAGTTTATTGGAGCAGTGAACAGTATACGAAGAAGAGAATTCGGAGTTTGAAGTTCGATGTTGCAGGTGAAAATCGAATTCATATATATATTATATATATATATATATAATATTTTATATATATTGAGATGGGACATTATGCGACTAATTGCCCATCGAAGAAGTCCAAGAAGGGATCCTCGAAAGGATCAGAAGGTGAGGCATTAGCCTCTCAGTTCGAAATGGACTTCACATGGTGTCATCAATGATGGGTTGTGGTTGGTATCTTGACAGTGGAGCCTCATTCCACATGATCGACAATAAAATTTTATTCAGTACCTTGGAGGAGAAAGACCTCAAGATGCACATAGAGATGGGTGACGACGAAAGGTTTAGTGTTTTAGGAGTGGGCACGATTGCTTTTCAGAGGGAGCATGGAGCTTCTATCACCCTGACCGATGTGAAGTATGTGCTTGGACTGAAGAAGAACTTGATATCGGTCACGATGTTAGAGGAAAAAGGCTACGATGTTGTCTTTAGTAAGGGAAAGGTTTTCCTTAGACACATCAACATGAGACAGGTGAAGTAGGTCAGTTCACGAGTCAAGAACCTGTATGCTTTTGAGGTTCAAGATGCATGCAAATCCTTGAGGAACAAGGAAAATGTTAGAGACTTGGTGGTTGAGAGGGAGAGTAAATTACCTCTCAACATACAGCCCCAGAAGAAGTCCTAGACAATTATGGAGGAGCCATAATTGGAGATGATGAGAGGAGACTGAGTGGAGACATCCACTCATGCAGAGACCTCCAATAGGGGGGGAATTTCGAGCCAAGTGGGCAGAGGGATCACATGCAACCATACCTCCAGGTGTGAGGTGGGGTGATGTGAAGTGATAGTCTCAAGAAGGCTGAAATTGGGCAGGGTCCATTGAGAAGTTTTATCTCATGGATCGTACCTTGCTACGGGAGCCCAAAGTACATAGTAGCGGGAGGAATCAGTGGGATTGATGCAGTCAGAGATAAAAGTGACAGAGGCTAGAGCAGTCAAATACTGAAGAGCGCAGAGAAGGATTGAAAACAGTGCAGAAAGGCTAACTTAGTAGAAGCACAGAGTTTTTCAGTCGATAGAGGCAATAACAGTCAGAGACTTTGATGACAGAGGCATCATTCTAATTCAGGTTGGATGTTTTTTTGTTTCTGAAGTTGCTGGAGCAACAACACTAGAGAGAAGTGTTGCAAGCATAACATTCCAAAGGTTCATGATTGGGATCGAGTTGAATTCCTTTCTTGTTGAGAGGGAGTGTTGAAAATAGCAACAAGAAATGATAAAAATAGAATCCAGAATATTCCAATTTTAATTTGTCCTTGAATTAAAATTGAGAATTAAAATTTGAATTTAGTCTCACCCGCTGCTTGAAAAATAATTAATTAATTCATCTTGAGTTAATTATTTCGAGAAATTTAAGTTAGAAGTATTTGTGAAGTCATGCAACAATTATCCCTTAAATTAAGGACATTATCCCTTAATTAAGGAGATAAGATTGAGTTGTATTTGAGTTGTAATTAGTTAGATCAATTTACTGAGTTAAGTCCAGTTAAATTAGTTCCAAATTGTTTGAGGAACTAATTGTGAGTTCAGTCAGTTAATGCATGCATGCATCCAACTAGTGTACTCAAGATAACTGAAGATTCTCTCATCAGTAACTCATGCATGTCTATTTTGAGAAAGACCCAATTGAGATTAAAGACAAGGACATTGTACTATCAGTTACATGTTTTCTCCTATAAAGGAAATTCATGCATGTAGAAGGATTAATGCACAGGAGGATTGCGCAATTTTACAGGGTGTGAGATTAGTGTGAGTGATCAGTGTTACACTTGGTAACATGAGGATCACCTAGAGAAACCATGCAAGGAAATAAGAGCTTGGAGGACAGAGGAGAAGGTCTGTGAGAAGCCTTGTTTGCCTGTGAGCATTCAGGAGGATTGTACTGAGAGCTAACTAGTTGTGATAGCTAAGGCTTTGTGTAATCTTCATGTATTTCCACCTTATATGATAATGCAGATAGTGGGTTTTTAGCTGAGGTTTTCCCCTGAGTATTTTCTATGTTTCATGTGCTTTGATTCTTCTCTGGTTATATGTGTTCCGCTTGATCTTGCTCAAATCTTTTAAGCTTCTGCCAATTGATTATAGAAGTAGATTAAAGTATTTTGCTTTAGTTATATTGCATTATCAGGTTAATCTATAGTCATAATTTCTACAATTGGTTTGTAGAAGCTCCAATATGGATTTATGTTGGTCAAAGTCCACCTAGCTCACATGTGTGAACCTCCAGCAAGAAATCAAAGGAAATACTTAGTAGTTTTGACCAGTCAACTTCAAACGCATTTTCTGAGCAAATGAAAACGAATTTCGAAAAATGAAAACATGGATTTTTTATTTATTTATTTATTTGTATTTGTATTTGTATTTGTATTTATTTATTTATTTATTTTTTTAATTTCTTTAATTTATTATTATTATTATTATTATTATTATTATTATTATGTTTTAGAACGAGCCCAATTAGGTTCCTTAAAAATGATTTCCTCAAATTTCGTTACCATTTGAGATATTTTCCAAGTTCTTTGGAGACCTAATTTGCCGATTATTGTGGATAAATGGTTTTCCAATTCACCATTCAATGCACAGTCGCCAAAAAGATTGGAACGAGCCATTATTTAGTAAATTCGTGGCAGGGAGATCATTCTGATCATATCTGGGCAGATTTTTGATCCAAGGATCCATCAAATAAGATTGAATTTTATTTTCAAAACTGATCTCATGACCAAAACTCAAGCAAGAAAATTCTGAATTTGTTAATTGCCTCAAAACTCTATAAATTGTAGTGTCTTTGATGAGAGGAGAGATTAGATGTCAATGATGAATATTAACTTGTAATTGTTGCTACTATTTTAAGAAGAAGAATTTTGTTTTTTCAGTGAATGTAATCTTTGATATGGCACAACTATGAATGAAATTGGTGATTTAAATCAATGATATGAGTTCATAATTCTTGACACTCACCAGGAGGCCCCCCTGTGGAGTTGTGAGATAGTATAGATGTCATTTTCATCTCAATTTTTTAGTGTTTTCAATATAGTTTGCTTACTTCATTTTTTTTGTCTATTATTGGCTGAGTACTCAATATAAACTTAAAATCCAAAAACATTAAATTCCTTGAAGTATTCTCCAAGAATTGCCTTCATTTTCATGTTTGTTCTAGTCATCATTTTCATAAGACATGGAGACTCTTGCACTTGAAATTTTGTCAACATATCATTGTTTTTCACTGCTTTCTAGAATAGTTCCCAATTCCAAATTTTGTAGAATAGTCGTGCTTTTAATTGATAGTTAGATTTCCTTTAATTGTTTAATAGAATAGATTTCAATTTTTGTTCAGTATAATAGATTTAAATTTCTTGTCCAATTAGAATAGATCTTGAAGTTTTGATAGCATAGTTTGCTTTAAAAGTTCATTTAAATTTCAAAGTTTTGAGTTTGAACTCATTGACCTTTTAAGACAAAACATGTGCATATGCTTATCAAAACTTAGTCATAAACATGTTTAAATCCTCATTTTTAATTAGATTAGTTTCTTTGAATTGAAAGTAAATTGCCTAACTCATACAATGCATGTATACTTTGCAAGCTCACGTACCTAGATTGACATATAAATGCAAGTAATTTAACAGTCAATTAAATTACCCAACATTTTGGCATTGTTGCTAGGAAAGTATACATCGGTGTTATATTTCAATTGCATCTCATCCTTAGTTGCATCCATTTAGTTGCATAATATTAATCTCATTTTAGTACATCATAGAGGTAGATTCAAAAAAAAAAAATTCAATCACCTACCACCCCCACTATATCACATGGTGCAGTAAGTGCCATGCATCCACATCATGAATTCCTAGTTTTGCAGGTAGAAGAAGAGGTGATAAAGGAGGTAGAAGAAATCGCTAGAGATGATGACAATTATGGAGATCCTTTTGGGTTTCCCATTCAAGAAAATGATATTAATGTTCATATGATCAACATGCCTCCATCTGTACTTCCTAACTTTAAAGGTATGAGATCAGAAGACCCAGAAAATTTTCTGTTTGAATTTGAAATAATTTGTAGATCTTATGGCTAGTACTCATTACGCATTCAAAAATTGAATTTGTTTCTAGAAACATTAAGGATAGAGCTCTTAAATGGTTCATGACTTTAGGAACAAATTCTATAAGGACATGGGATGATAGGAAAAGAGTATTTTTGGAAAAATATAAATATTATTGCATACACCATGACCTTAGAAATGAAGTCTTTAAGATGAACCAAAAAGAGGATGAAATCCTAGAAGATTTAGTGGAGAGAATTACTTATAATGTCAAAAGATCTAAATTGCATGATTTAGGATTAGACACATTAAAAACTCTCCTACTAAAAGCTATAAGGAATGAATGGATTGATCTTCTTAACCTAGTGGGCAAAGGAGATGTTTCTCAATTAGCATTTCAAAAGATTTGTGAACTGTGCAAGAACATATCAAGAGCAAAAGCAAAGTATGGAAGATCCCCTCAGGATCAAGTTATGGAAAGAGTAAGTAAGTTGGCATTAGGATTGGTAAGTCAAACTGAACTTAACAATTTGCTAGGCATTCTTGGTAATTTATATGAAAAAATTAATATGCTAAGAATGCAAAACAAACAAAAAGTTGAGAATGCTACTTCATTTATATTTTGCCCTAAATATAGAAAGAACATGCTTTGCATGAATGTCCACTTGACAACATTAAAATTTGTGAAATATGTGAAGGATCACATACTACTAAAGGTTTCCCATCATTACCAGGTTTAAAGGAAGTTTACCAGGGAGAAAATTAAACACCGAAACAATCGTGTTATGTAGCTACAAGAAGACCATGGCAGTCTCATCAACCTAGTACTCAATTTCAGGGTTACGCACAACAATCTCAAAGAAATTGGCGAACACCCTTGCCTTGGCAACCTTGGCCATCTCAATCTCCATTCTTTAGTATCTTCTGACATCTTCTCAATCAAGGTAGTTGGTCTCTCATATACTGGTACATATCAAAGAGTATCTTTCAAACCTGCATATGAGTTTATCTATCATCTTATTACACACATGGTTCCATTGGAAGTATTCATATACTTGAACGAGATTTATTTTCAAGTAGATTAGGACATATCAAAAAAAAAGTAAAGAGAAAAATAAGTCCTATTGTGAAAACAGCTTGCTGGTGCAATTGGATATGAGCTTTGCTTGAAAACCAGGCAACTGGCGAGCAATGTTCACAATAAGTTCTACAATTTCATGATGGTTTCAATATTTTATTATGGTTCTTCAAATCATTTTTGGTTATATGCTCGAGTTGGTTGATGCGAGATTCCTTAAGGCCCACCTTCCAATAGATCTTGTCCCATCGACCTCAACACCTTATCTGGGATCAAGATCAAAGATTATTTGGAGTGCCTTGGAACTTGCATATATCAATGGAAAGCCTCTTTGTTGACAACAATGTCTCTTGATTGTCAGATCTTGTAGGCGACTCGACTCAACACATTCATTTTTTCCTGTCAATATGCACTCAAGTACGTTGACACTCATTCACATTATCAGTGAGTTGTCTTGCATTGATTAACGCTTTCCATCATTGATCGATAATCCAATGATTTCTTTCCATGCTCGACTTTGGCACATTTATGCGCATGGTAAGAATTGCACCATGAATTTTGGTTTTGATGAAGACTATATGGTTTTATGGAATCAAAAACAACTTGTAGTAGTATACTTTATTAGTTTCTTGTAGCAGCATGTTCATCTTTTTGACATTCAGGAGCAACATGATGGCACCACTACAACTCTTCTTCATTTCATTTCATTTTCCGAGAAAATTACAATAATTTCAAGTCGTCATGCATTATGTTTCATGGTCTCTACTTCAGAATACATCACACAGTCCAAATTGGCAGATTAGACTAATAGAAAACGATTTTCCAAAGAAAAACAGAGACAATTACGGGAAGTTGTAGTTTCTACAACTATTTTTGTAGCAACTTGTTTTTTGCTATAGAAGCTTGTTCTAGAGGCAGCTTTGGCACAAAGATTATAAGAAATTGGAGTAGAAATAAAAAAATTCTAAGATAATAGGTTTTCTCAGAGTATGATAAATTGAGTAAACACGAGCATAATTCCAAAAAAAACAATTTTCCAGGACATTTCAATTGAGTTTCTAAGGCAAATTTTCATTTTTCACCATTGTGCGCACATCAAGACATAATTTGGTATATTTGTACAACAACTCTTGTTCGTCATCAAAAGTGGATTATGAAGGCATGTGACATTAAAAAAGGTAAAAATACATTGTTTCCCTTTTGAAGCACTCAATTTGGCCTTAAAATGAGTTTGTGGCATATGTTTTTGTTGCAACATTGGGCAGTGTGAAGGCTGAAACATGACATAAATTGATTTGATCATAACTTGAAAATTGTGCATATGTTAGTCCTGATATTTTTATGGTTAATGCATTGATGTAGGGTAAATAAATACACACAATTTCAAGAAATTCCAGTCTGCAGTTTTCAAGAAATTGACTGCTTTCACCTACAACCATTTCTCATTTTTCTTGAGATCCGTGCACCCATTGTTGAAAATAATACTGAGACGGGGGGTGAATCAGTATTATCTAGTTCTTTTAACAAATCTTCCTTATTTACACTTTGAATTATTTTTGCATATCAGTACCATAAAATAATGAGCAAGAAAAACAGACAGTCACATCAAAGAATACCAGATATAAGGTGGAAACCCAATGTGGGTGAAAACCACCTGCTGCAATATGTCTCTATCTTCTTTCAAATTAGAAACTCCTTTTACAATGGTCTTGTACTGGTGCAGTCCTTTACCAGTACGCAGGCTGCAACCTGCAGAGAGCTACAACTCTCTCTCGTTTTCCCGTCTCTCCTGGAAGGGAGCTACAACCCCCTACTTCTTTTCTTACAAGGACCACTTTTCATAAATTTTCAAACTGGATCCATAAGCATCAAATGATCATCAAGTATAAGAAAATCACCCAGTCAACTGTAGTACCTTGATCAACAATAATAGAAAAAACCCAGAACACAGCAATGATAAACATAGATTTCAAGAGAAGTAAGCAGCTTCACCCATGTACAGCCTCCTTATGGTACGCAGGTAACTCAACTGCTCACCTGCTTACCTACCCAGGTAATTGAACTTCTCACCTGCTTACCTAAGCAGGTAACTAAACTGCTCACCTGTTTACCTACGCACTGTGTCCTTTGATCTTCCTGTGTACCTCCACACCTACAACCCTTCTGTGCCTGCGTACCGGCGCACCTGCAACCCTTCTATGCCTGTGTACCGGCGCACCTGAAACCCTTCTCTGCTTGCATACCGGCGCACCTGCAACCCTTCTATGCCTGCGTACCGGTGCACCTGCAACCCTTCTGTGCTTGCATACCAGTGCACCTGAAACGCTTCGTCCCAGCGTATGTACGCACTTTTCTTTCACTTTACCTGCGTACCAAGACTTCAAGAACAACCCAAAGAGTCAGATCTACAGATCTGATCATGTGCCGAAGAGATCTCAATTCATCAGTAGATTCGCCTTATTTAGATCTAGACATTACACCCAAGAGATCATGATATTTCAGATCTAGCTCTCATAAGATGTTCAACCCAAGCACATGCATAAGCGAAATGATCTCCTTTGCTTTATATAGGCAAGCTCCTCCTAAAACCATGGATCAATACCACGAGCCAAAACCATAGAAACACAAATACCGTCGGCTAGTTAAACATAAGAAACCCCATGTGTGCTTTTCTTTGCCTTGAAATGTGTGCACTGGGGTACGCACCTCCTAGATGGCTTATCTGCGTATTAGGACACGGTCCCTTCACGGTGTACTTGCGGGTATGCACTTTCTGTAAGGTGTACCTGCGTACCCCTTATTTTCTTCCATATTTGATAGCTGATCATCAATCTCTGCTGCGAACTTGAAGTACTATGGTCTATCACCTGAATAGGTTGCCATCAAGGACAACACTTTAGCCATAATGCCAACAATCTCCCCCTTTGGACTTGATGGCAACCTCACAAGCTTCATCTTTATTCTCCCCCTTTGACATCAAGGGCAAAGGGTTATGCTCCCCCTAAGAACATGTTCCCCCTGAATATGAACCAGATCTGCAGCAAAAAAACCATAATCCACCATGAAAGAGATAGAGACATATTGCAGCTACTTCCATGATCTCCTTCTGCACATCCTCCATAATGCCAACAATGCATTATATGCTCCCCCTGAACCTGTACCATCAATCTTCAACCAATCAGCCACCCAGCTCATGAATGCATATACAACCATCAATCAGAAGAGGTTCAGCAATAAGATGATGCATCGACAACCCCCAGCTTTTGCCTGAGCTATTCAAAAGTGTCCTTGGGCAATGGTTTGGTGAATATATCACCAACTTGTTCCTTAGAAGGAACGTACTCCAACTTGACCTTCTGTTCAAGCACTTGTTCCCGAAGAAAATGATACTTGATTGGTACGGGCTTGGTTTTTGAATGCATAACAGGATTCTTTGATATGCTGATTGCACTTGTGTTATCACATAAGATGGGGATAGGTGGTGTACAAGTGATTTGAAAATCCTGCAAAGTCTGCATCATC
>APFE031321406.1:166113-179663 GCA_000404065.3 Pinus taeda
TACCACGGGCCAAAACCATAATAACACAATACCGTCAGCTAAATACCAAGAGTTAAACATAAGAAACCCCACGTGTGCTTTTCTCTGCCTTGAAGTAAGTGAACTGGGGGTACGCACCTCCTGAATGAACCCCACGTGTGCTTTTCTCTGCCTTGAAGTAAGTGAATGTACGCACCTCTTGAATGAACCCCACGTGTGCTTTTCTCTGCCTTGAAGTAAGTGAACTGGGGGTACGCACCTCCTGAATGGGTAACCTGCGTGTCTGGACGCGGTCCCTGCATGGTGTACCTACGGGTACGCATCTTTTGAACTGTTCTCCTGCGTACTTCTTAATTCTCATCATATTGAGAGCCATGCCATGGGTGTTTCCATCAAGTACAACATCTGTAACATATAACCATACCAGAAACATAATGCCAACACCCATTGGATGAGATTTTTTGTGGGAATATGCATAATATTCATGGTAACAACCTCAAAAAAATTTAGGAGAATCTGATTTACCATTTGAGAGAAATTACAAAAACAAGTCTGCTACATGAAAATGGTACATTTTGTGGAGCAAGGTCAAAGTGATGATACAGTGTACTTGAGGCAAATCAACATTCACATCGTGTTCTCTTCTCCACCAAGTTCTTCAAAAGGTAAACTTGAGGTAAAAAATTGTATAATACTTTTTAATTTATTAAAAATTAAGGAAAATGTGATAAATAACCACTTCAATTACCATTCATGCAATCCATCTTCTCCATCATTGACCTAGTCCACAACAACGCTTTTCATCATTGACTTAACCACTAAATCATATTTTCCATCATTGATCTATCCCTCATACCAAATTCATGTTGCATCCACAACCTTTTTCATTAAGAAACAATGTGCAATATATTCAGAAGTCATCATGCAAATATTATGAGTATGAAAGCTTGGCATGGCAGTGATTCATAGTAGAAGTCATCATGAATGTCTTACAGTCATTGCGTTTGAAATCTGATATCAATCTACTAGCTTTTGGAAATTTGAATATGATGTGCTTAATAGATAGATTCAAGTCAGAATTTGAAGGGTTTGGAGCAATATCTAATTGATGATATGTGCTTAGGAAATAATGAAGGCAGTGGTTGGTGGCCATCACTTCTATGATATATGTTATGAAATATATCTCAATGCCTAACATTATGACACTCTAATCCTACCTTCTTAGATTATATGTTGAAGACAACAAAGGTAAAAAAAGAGATGCTCTGTTTTCATTCCTATACTAGTCTAAGCAAAAGATGGAATTAGCAAAGGCATGTATAGCAATTTTAATTCACAAATATTTTAATAGAAAAAAGAGATCCACAAAGTGCTTCGTGGTCTGCACATTTGTATTAATTGTTGCACATTTTTTTCCTTCTATGAGTATGAGATCACAATGACGCTACCTTGCAAGATATGCAGCAAACAAGAACAAGATTTGAGTACAAAGTGAAAAAAATTGATAGCAAGTTCTTTTCATATCATAAAGCAAATGCAACAAGAGTTTAGCAACAACACAAATTTCTTTCTTTTCCTTACATATTCAACGCATATTCATCAAGACTCATGTAGAGGACATTGATACCTTATTTCAGCATGCATAAAGAAGGATTTGAGGCACACCTCCAAAAGTATGGTAATAAACATGATTCACATTGCAAAGAATTGAGTTAAGCCTTGGATGTGGTATGTTGTTACTCCTTTTTACTAATGCAAATCAGTTTGAGTCCGCTCCATGATTTCTCTTGAGTGGACACCTGCTAAAATTTTATGGTTCCTCTTCTTCATATTTTTCACTTTCCTCTACTTCACCAACTTTAGGATGATGTCAGTTGTTATCACCCTAAGTTACCACATTGATTCAATCATTTCATCAACCTTTTATTCCTCTTGGAATCTCTTCTATGGCTTCATTATTCTTTCGTGGAAAATTCTTGTACGGTGGAGATGGTTTTATTGGTTCAACTCCATTTCTTGGACACTTTATGGTCTAATTGCAACACAATTGGGTGATGTGGATTCTAAGATGAATACAATAGAAGGAAAATACAAAAATAGTATATTTTGAGAGAAGCTACTTTGGATTAGATATAACTTCTTGGGAGTTGTATTTTCCACGGTGTACATTCCTCTTTTATTTATTTTTTATGTTTCCTTTTCCATTGAAACATTCAACTTTCATATTTAGGCATCAAAGAAAAGGGTGTTGGAAAATAGCTTTATTCCATGGAGATGAGACTTGGTGTGGACTTCAGTACAGTGTAAAAAAAAATAAAAATAAAAACTTTATTTTATGGAAGCAATAAGGCAATTATCAAGGATTCATGCTCTCATGATGTTAGCAAGGAGAAATGATATAAGAAGAAATGATGTGATATAAGAAGAAATTCAGTGATAAGATCAACAAACATCTTTTAAAGCAACACTCTCCAAGAATGAAATAGGACATTGTTGTGTGGATAAAGAAAATAGGTACATTAGTTCATTTTTGGGACTCAATTTGCATGAGGACATGCAAAGATCTGTGTGGGGGAGATGTTGGGCCATTGATTTGTCATCATCCTCACTTGTCTTTGTCATTCATTAAGTCATTAATTCCAACCATCCATTGCACCATTTCACTTACTTGCCACCATATTTGCCATAATTATTCATGATGTGCCTTTATATGTCTAAGTGGTTAATTAACACCGTTTTCCTTTATTTTTAATAGATTAAGAATAATTATGCATGGTTTACTAATGACAATTTGGCCAATTCAAGTTTCTGCGGTTCAGTCAAGTTTCTATAGCTATCTCCATGGTTCAAGTAGTAGCACCACTCTAGAAGGAAAGTTGACACTTGGACTTGGTTTCTAGAAGCTCCAATATGGATTTATGTTGGTAAAATTCCACCCATCTCACACGTATGAACCTCCAGCAAGAAATCAAAGGAAATATAGAGTAGTTTTGACTAGTCAACTTCAAATGCGTTTTTTGAGCAAATGAAAACGAATTTCAAAAAACAAAAACATGGGTTTCTTTCAACACGGGCCCAATTAAGTTCTCTACAATTTATTTCCTCATATTCATTACCATTTGGGACATTTTAAAGTTATTTGGAGCCCTATTTTGCAGCTTACATGGATAAACGGTTTTCCAATTCGCCATTCAATGCACAATCACCAAAAAGACTGAAACAAGTTGTTCTTTAGTAAATTCGTTGCAAGGAGATCATTCTTATCATATCTGGGTAGATCTTTGATTCAATGATCCATCAAATAATATTGAATTTTATTTTCAAAACTGATCTCATGACCAGAACTCAAGGAAGAAAATTATAAGTTTGTTAATTGCCTCAAAACTCTATAAATTGCAGTCTCTTTGATGAGAGGAGACATTAGATGTCAATGATGAATATTAACTTGTAACTGTTGTTGTTATTTGAAGAAGAATAACTATGTTTTTTGTTTTTTGTTTTTTTTTTTACCAGTGAATGTAATCTTTGATATGGCGCAACTCTGAATGAAATTGGTGGTTTAAACCAGTGATCTAAGTTCATAATTCCTCACACTCACCAGGAGGGCCCCATGTGGAGTTGTGACATAATATAGTGTCATTTTAATCTCATTTTTTCAATATTTGCTTCGATTTAGTTTTTAATCTCTTTAGATGTTTGAATTCTATGTTTTCAATATAGTTTGCTTACTTGTTTTTTTATGTTTATTAGAGGTTGAGTACTCAATATAAACTTAGAAATCCAAAAACACTTTCCTTGAAGCATTTTCCAAGAATTGCCTTCATTTTCATGTTTGTTCTAGTCATCATTTTGATAAGACATGGAGGCTCTTGCACTTGAAATTTTGTCAACATATCGTTGTTTTTCACTGCTTTCTAGAATAATTTCCAATTCCAAGTTTTGTAGAATAATTGTGCTTTTAATTTGATAGTTAGATTTCCTTTCATTGTTTAAAAGAATAGATTTCAATTTTTGTTGAGTATAATGGATTTTAATTTCTTGTCCAATTAGAATAGATCTCGAAGTTTTGATAGTATAGTTTACTTTAAATGTTCATTTAAATTTCGAAGCTTTGAGTTTGAATTCATTTGCCTTTTAAGACAAAACATGTGCATACGCTTATCAAAACTTAGTCATAAACATGTTTAAATCCTCTTTTTTAATTAGATTAGTTTCTTTGAATTGAAAGTAAGTTTCTTAGCACATACAGTGCATGTATACTTCCCAAGCTCACATACCCGAATTGACATATAAATGAAAATAATTTAATACTCAATTAAATTACCCAACAATACCAATATGATATATAAACTTTGGTGGATACTCCAATGGAACAATTAGTCACAACAAACCTTATAATATTATGAAAATATTAGATTATATAGATTTATTTCCTTACATCCCAAATTAATTATTTACTAGTTTTGCATGAATTGTATGAAACCAATATAGATCCATCTTAACTCTACATCTACCAAGCACCAAGAAGGATCAAATATCTCAAGATGCAAATATTTTTTGATTGAAAAACTTGAAAAATGTTTACACCTCCAAAGATTTAGTTCTTCTTGACACTTGTAGATCCTGAGTGTAACATCCCTCCCTTAATAATAAATAATAAATAATAAGAACTAATAAAAATAATACAAAAATAATAATTAATAATAAAAAATAATAATAATGAATAATAAAAAAAAAATCATAATAAAAAATAAAAAATGATAAGTAATAAAAAATAATAACAATAGTAATAACCAAAATAACAAATATAATAATAAAAATAAAAAATAGTAATAACCAAATTAACAAATAATAATAAAAATAAAAAATAGTAATAACCATAATAAAAGAAGGAAATTATCCAAAAAGAAGGAAAGAAAAACAAGAAAGCTAAAAAAATCAAAGGAAAGTAAAGAAAAAGCAGCATGCAGACACATGGAGGGGTGCATGTGGTTCCCCTTCTGATATGTTGTTCTATTTAATGAACGGTGAGGAAGATGGGAGGGGTTCCATCATTCTGAGGTTCGATCTTCCATTCTATAGTTTACTAAGACAAAAGGAATACTGGCAGTAGTCGTTGATTGAGGGCTCGGGCGTGGCCAGTTGTAGCAGAATCCTGCACAATTGAGCCTACGGTTGGGAGGAGAGTCGTCCCCAAAATCTTGTGGTCACTTCGCAGCCGGAAAGTACAGGTATAATTTCATTGAAAGAATTGTTTTTCCTTTTTGACATTCAATTTAGTTTTACTTGTGCTGTTACATATGGTATCAGAGCGTTTAATCGTTAGGGCCTATGGGCATCCGGAATTATACTTTGTTGGAAATTTTAACTTGACTTGTTTGAAAGTACAGGTTGATTACTTCGAGGAGGCGGCATAAATTTTTTTTTTACCCTCATCTGATCTTGTGTCAGACCAGCCATTTTTAGCTTGCTTTAGTGTTTTTTTTTTTTTATATAAACTTGAGCTAAATTGATGACTGCTAAGCTGTTTTGCATTAACTGCCGTCTTATTTTAGTTTGTACAGGTCTATTTTATGCAAAATTCAGTAGCATTTCTAGTTTTCACTCATTTCTATATTAACAATTGAATATCTGTTGTGTATTTTATTACGGGCAGAAATGAATTAATTAATTGGGAAAAAAGGCGAGCTTTAGTGGGAATAATGCATATATGAGTAGGAATGGCTTTTCTTTATGTGCATGACGGTGCATCAGATTTTTTTTCCAGGGAGAGAGATCGTCATAATTATAATTATTCTGATCTAAAACAAATACACAGGAATGACAATATAGAAATATTTTTTTAGTGCTCAAGCCTGACTCGAGGGATGTAATTCTCGTATGTTTATTGCTAATTTTGAAGCTTTATAATCTGCTTTATCTCTTGCTTTTGCTATTGAAGATTACAGACACCTGAGGCAAGGATTAAACTTATTAAACATAAAACATCCGGATTCCAGTTTCCAGAACAAATCATGATTGTAATTAATGACTTAACATTAATTATTAATCTCATTTTCCTTTTGGGACCAATTATTTTTTTGCTTCTTGAATGATGGCTTTTTCCGAGAATGTTCTGAACCATTCTAAAAATTCTGATATTAATCTTCTGTTATTTACTAGAAGATGGACCCTTGTTGATTTGTCAGTGTTTTTCTCAAAGCTGATCAAAAGGATTAAAAATAAGATCATCTGTTATCCCCACTGTTTTCCAAGGTGCTGACTGGAGCCTTAATTAGCTGAGTGATCTTTCTATGTCTTGAGAAACCCTTGTTGTTCTTCAATCTGCATGTGGTTCAATTATATTGAACATTAGGAATGTATCGTCAGGTGCATAATCTTCATCAAAACTATTGCCTGAAGGCCTTATGTAACTCTTTCCAAATATTTGGTATTCTCAGATATCTTAGCCATTTAGTCGGATCTTTTTATATGAGAATGTTCTCGTGGTTTAAAAAAAAAACTTTGCACTATTAAACACTCCAATACTAAAGGCAACACAATTTATAAGCGGGTAATAATTTAAGATTTTCAGTACCTGTATCATCTGTGGAGTCCATTTAATGGTCCACATATCTGCAAGAGATCTGAGATAGATCATTACCTTAAAATTTTTCAGGATAGAATCTGAATGTGTGAAATTAATTAACACGTCAAAATTTAGGTCTCTGATCCTTCAGGACTTCTTTTCTCATGCATGCGCTTTCTTTCCACTCTACTGGTCAGGTGAATGGGAAAGTTTTATTGCTTTATACTATTTGCTTAAAATCCATTGTAGAAAAGGCAAGTGAAGATAGCGAATTCATCGCTGCATGGATAATCTCCTTCAGGTAACTCAGTGAAGATTTTTGTTTGCTTGTTTTGGTATTTTCTATATTTATTTTTAGATCTGGAAAATGTTTCCTTTACTTCAGTCCATTTTAGTGAAATTTGGTTAAGAGTCCATCAAGATGGGTAATTGGTCTCGAGTCTGTCTACATGGAAATTTTTGTGCATGAGAAACATGGTTGGTTTCTCATGGATATTGAATAGTACATTAACACACATTTGGTATGACGGTGGAAGAATTCAATTTCGTTCCATTCACATAACAGTATCTATGACCAAGATCCGTCCAGATTTCAATCCACGATTGAACCAAAATTTTTAAAACGCATATGCTTCCTTAGATCAGCCGGTGCGCTGCAAATTTCTTTTTAAAAACGCATATGCTTCCTTAGATCAGCATGTGCGCTGCAAATTTCTTTTTAATCTCTTTTAGCAACCCAAACTGTTTTCCAAGTTCTTTTATGGTGAGTTCATTCTTTGCTTTCTTCACTAGGAACGGTCTCGAGATTTTCAGCAGTTGATTGGTTTTATAAATTCTATGCCCAGCATGCTCCAAGTTCCGATGTTATTAATGTTCTCTGACCAGTGCACTTAATGTACTAATGTGCTTACTAATTGCCAATCTTAAGATAATTCAAGAAATGAGATTTACCAACGCTCTCTTCGTAAATAAAAAAAATGATTTGTATATCGTACAAAGAAAAATATTAATTAACAAATAAGAATTATAATTAATAAACTTAAAGGGTTAAGAATTGAAAATGAATATTTCAAAAATATTTTTGGATGGGACGCATTAAGTATCTAATCGCTTCTGAGATGATATGGATGAGATTATTATATTAAGTCATAGTCGCTGATATGTAAGACCAGTTCCGTAACTGCTTTATGCCATCATTTTTTTTATACTTATTGTAAAAGTGAAAATTTTAGAATTAATTTCCAATTTCTCCAATTTTAGTTTCGTTAAGACAAACCCAGCAATTATTCAGTATATTTCTTTGTTTTTATTACTTTGATTTGTTAGAATTTAATTTAGTGTTATATGCTATATGAAAGTCACTTTATAAGTTACATATGGTGCCATAACAACAAACTGGAAACCCCCTAAGAAATGTTGACTTATCTTTGTGCATTTTCACTTGCTATATGTTCCAATGCGTTCTGCTTGTCGCTAATCTAGACGTGTCTGCATTTCCTTTTATCTCAGAGATTTTGTTAGACGGTGTTAGTGTTTATTTGAAGGTTTACAGTTTCATTATGCTGGTTTTCCCTCTTTATTTTGAGTTGTCTGTAGGTTCTTTATTTTTCTTATCTTGATCACAATATTTCAATTATGTTTCCATCTTTTGCCTTCTCCCAAGATTTTGTTAGATGGTTTTTAGGGTTTATTTATGAGAGCTGAGAGTTTCATTTTCATGGCTCTAGGCGTGTGGATTTGATATCGACGGGTCTGTATATTCTTTGTTTTGCCTGATCTCGGATGCATGTTTCTTTTTGTGTTAAAGATTCTGTGAGATTGGTTTAGGGTTTATTTTGAAGGGTTTAGGGTTTCATTTTGGTTTTTCGTCTGTATTTTGAGGGTTTTTCTAGCAGGATAGTTTTAAAGTTTCAAGCTATCTCTATCTTCAGATTTCTCTGCCTTTCCGTCAAAGTTCGATGGCTTCTCATTTTCAATATCATCTTGTTGGTCCTCTTATCCTAGGGCTGAACTACAACCTATTTTTTGTACATGATTTTCCGGTTTTTTAGTTCTTTTTCTCTGTTATTTGAGGTTAAAGTGGAACTCTGTAATGGAGACTAAGGTTGTGTATGTTGTTTATTACCTTTAGTAGCTTAGTTGTTTATGTACATTCGAACGCACGTGTGTTACTACTGCTGAACTGTTTTTGAAGTTTCTTGTACCATGGGTGATTGCTATTGAACAGGAAGGCAAAAACTATAAAAATGTCTTTTTATCCCTGAATGTCATATTGGCCTTTTCTTTTGTTTTATCAATCTATATAAATTTCCTTTTGTTTTCATTTTAATAAAATATGCTAGCCCATTATAAATATACTACAATTTTTTTATAATGGAGTGCTAAAATATGATTAATCATTAAACACTATCAGCGAGCATGATATATTTTTGCATGTCCTTTACATTTAGCTTTACATTCTCACTTTTCTATCGACAATAGTTTAATTTGGATTGGCATGTAAATATATATATGGGAAATAAATGAAGAAATTGTGGTGTGGTAATATTTTTGTCAAGGGGGCACGCATGCTTCTACAACCATTCATAAAATGCTGAGAATAACAGTGGAGCAAGCTAGTTTAGGTAAATGTAAGTATTTGCATTCATAAAATGTTGAGAATAACAGTGGAGCAAGCTAGTTTAGGTAAATGTAAGTATTTGAAAAAAAAAAGTGTTTAAAAACATTAAGTGGAAGGCCTGGAGACGATGATGCTTTTAAGTTTTACATGTAAAAGAATAGGAAATGTTGTTTTACCCATTTTTCCAAGCCAGTTTTTGAGTTATTATATGTAAAATGAAAGGAAATGAGGTTCACATTCACTATGTAAAAGAATAGGAAAGGGTTTCCTAACATGTAGTTTTCTATAACATAGTTTGAGAGTTTTATCGGCTGGTATTTCATGTACATAATCCTCACCATGTCATCTAGTCATGATCTGAATTTATTATCGATCTCTATTTGCCTTTAATTGAATATGAATGTAGTGTTGAACTTGAGTTCTTCAGTTGTAAAGGAACATGTGGGCATTGGATGTTATTCATAAGTTTGAGGCAGGGATATATGTAATCTTGAAGAGAGAAATTGCTCCCTGTGGTGTGTTTTCAGCTGAGTTTGATGTTCCACGTGGGCATGGTCAGTGTTGTTCGTTGTGCTAGGCAACTTTATTTCGTGGATGCTGGTGTATGAGAGAACAGGCTTACCAGATTATATGTGTAAGTATCAGGTTAAGGAATTAGAGTAACGTGTTCTGTTTTCCATTGAGGTCAATGTTGTAACAGTACAAGAGTTATCTTGAGTCAATGCATAACCACTTCATATAGGATCTCAAGGCTTTTTGAAAGATCATAGCCATTCCCTATTCCTTCCAAAAAGGAGCTTGTTGCGAGTAAATCCACTTTTTTTTTGTGCTTCCAATTTAAGTTTTCATGCCAAATTTGGGGCAAAATGTTACCATATTTATGTCAATGGAGTGCATTTATTGTACAAAGTCTGCCTTTTGATTGATTATGTCTTCCTCAGAAAGCAGAATGATGGGCTCTGTTTTCTATCGGTGTAAATAAATGTTAATGCAAGCTATGATGTAACAGTTCATGATTTTATCCATTGAGAATGCATAGCCATTTTATACAGGTTCTCAGCTTGGTGTGCATGATCAGAACTATTCTTTATTTCTCCCCGAAACTAGCCAGTTATTGAATAAATCCATTTTACTGGAGCTTATTGTTTTCAAGTTCGAGCCCCTTGAGCGACATTGGTGTTCAGGAACTTTCTTTATCATGACATAACAAGGTGGTTCTGAAAGAGGAGCTTTCGCATGAACCGACCATTGGGAGCACTATGATGGTCTTCTGTTGGTTCCTTTGTAGGAGCAAGTTATTGAGTGAGGAATGATATGCCCTTTTGATTTTAGCTGTTGAATTCTGTGGAATGTACTAATCCGCTCTGAAAGGGCCCATGAAGGAACCTTGATGCCCACAATTTTTTTTTCTCCAATAGGGAGTGTTAAATTTTTTTTTGTTTGGGACAAAATTCCTGAATTTGAAATTCATTTAATTGTAGAATTCTATCTCACATTTTTTTTCCATTATTGCGAACTTTGGTCTAGCTTGTACCCTTGGAGTCCATTATTGATGATTTTAAGCTGTCAAACATTTAAGGATATTCAAACCCCCCCTGTAATTGGTAACATGGAAGAAGCCTAAATTTCATCGCTGATTTCTGATATTTAGGGTGGTAAACATAAAGATATCACAACAACATTTTTATTTCTTTGGGCATATCCAATTTGCATGTCTCCATCTCATTGAGGTTTCCTAGGGGCATACTACAAAATAATTCTAGCTTCTTTGATAAAGCTACGTGTAATTTTGTTGATCATTTCTAGAATTTTTATACATAATGCCAACTTCTCTGATAAAGCTACATGCAAGTCTGCTGGTCATCTAAGAATCCTGAAGCATATATACTGCCTGTTGATCTGGGAACGACCTTACCAAAAACACCAAAAAGATCACTGGTTATTGGAAGGATAGTAAAAGATCTGAACATGAATGTCCAGATAACCTGAAATTATTTTTTTATTGATGTCCTTGGGTTACCAAAAAACAATTAGAGGGACTGAAAGACAATTTTTTTTGTCCTCTTGCAAACTGTTTGGTACTTGCATATTTGGGACCCACTTGAAAAGATTCCCTTTCTACAGCTTTTACTTTGTAGTGTTGTTTGTGATGTTCATTATACTGAATGAAGGTCGAAATTTGTTTGCATGCTGCCTAAACTGGAAGCAGAGGCAGTTAGCAATTTCACATTAATTCTGGTTGAAAAATGTCTTCCCAGGGAGTAGTTAAGATAATACAATTTAAAACATTTTTTTTTAGACACCAACCCAGTCAAGCATTATCACGCCATTGTTTGCTTTATGATTGTTACTTTGTGGGTGAACCTTACCATCAGAATTGATTAGAAAGAAGTCTTTGAATTGTTCCACTAGCTTGGATGATTAAGCTCGCTGCTATTTAACATAAGAAATTGCTCACTGTTGTCCTAAAATTATTTACATAAAATTATTTACTGCTCTTCTACTGAAGCATAAGTAATTCTCTGTTGTCCTGAAGATACTCATTTGTGTCATTTGAAATTCTGAATACATTGCTTTAAAGTGCTCTCATTTACTCATAAGGTTATAGGCATTGGATAAGAGGTATTTTGTTGAGCATTTCATTGGATAGCCTTGGTATTACTCTCGTCTCATTAAAAGATAGCCTTGGTATTACTCTCTTGTCTCATTAAAAGATAGCCTCACATTGGCATTTGAAAATTTTAATGGTGTTGCTGATCTAACCATATGATTATCACTTTGACATAATCTTGGCAAGTTCGTTAACAACACTATTTCTTCTCTTTTAAAATATACAAGAGGGTATTGACATAAAGCATATCAGAATTCTTGTTTTTAGTAGCTTGTCACCAAGGACTTATCAAATTGCTTATAGTTTATAGTTCAGCTTGAAAGATCTCTTCAGAAATTGGCCATCTAGGTGTTCTTAATTTTGCACTAAGGCTGAAAGCCTTTTTGTTTTATTGGCATTAAAAGTGTTAAGTAACTGAGGGACTTGTTGATTTAAACGAATATATCTCTTTTTTGGCATCTTTTCATTGGTATATCTTGAAGGTTCCTAGCTGTATAAGAGCATTTATATGCTTGCTGAGCAATCACTGTTTGCATTAGATAAGAGATATATTGTTGGACAAGTTTGGTATAATTCTAACACATTATTGAAAGATAACTTTATATTGGCACTTTAAGGAGATTTGAAGGTCTTCTTGATTATGTTAGACATCTCCTAAGTTGAATGATCATTGGGATTTTCTGTTGCATTTTCTATTATCATTGTTATCTTGAGCACCTTGGCAAAGCATTTGTCTTGTTTGGCATGACTTGAAAAGTTAAGGGCATTGAGTAATCTTGTTACATTGCATAAAAAAAAATCATTGGCTAATTGTTTGAAAGGATAAGCGCTCGAGTTATCATTTGACTTATGGTTCATGTATTAAGTGGATATCTATTTTTTGAATTCTAAGTTAGTGCATTATTGTGGAGAGCATTCATCTCATGGCAATTTTATCTTGTGGTTATCCTCCTATTCTTATAATTGAGATCGTCTCTTGAATATATTCTATGGCTTAGTTTTCTTCTGATGGAATTCCACTGTCCAAATGTGTTGATGGATTCTCTTATAATGGGTTTTGAAGAAGTTGGTTTTACTGGGATAAAGATGCTTCTTGATGTCAGACAAAGAGGTCTTGACGGTATATCATTGGAGTTATGGCTCGAGCAAAGCCCAATGAGGCGGTGGAAAAAGAAATTTGGGCTGAGAAGAGCTTCAACGTAGCATATCCATGCTTTTTTTGGGCTACTCAAGTTTTAAATTGGTGGTTCATAAATTACGTTGTATTCATGAACCAACATCTCATCCTGAACAAATCCTGTTGATAACACATCTATCTGCAAACAATTTAACCATTCAATTCCCACGTAATTCGAATGAGGAATCGCGCGTAGCTTTCCATGGATTCAATTAATCAATGGGTGAATCTTTCTGCAGATAGATGAATCTTTTTACAGTTAGTTATACCTCCACATCTATATTTTATTCCGCTATTGCGCTCAGCGTTTGATAATCCATTTACATCAGTGGGGTACACTCATTTAATTGTCTGTTAATTCTGCGGATCTAGTACCGCTTTGCTTTTTCCGGAGGTGTGGCTGATCATACGAAGCTATATACGAAGCCATATAGCAAGTCTGTAAATTTGTAAGTGTATATCGCCAGATTGCAGGTGGCTGAATGTTTCAAACCTCAATATGAGGTTGATCAGTATGGACAGATTTCTCGACAAGTTTAAAATTTTCTATCTTAGGCAGGAAATTTTACACCTAATTGTATTGTAATTTAAGGGA
>APFE031321406.1:179931-195979 GCA_000404065.3 Pinus taeda
CCGTCATCCGATCCGGTTTTGGGTCGGGTGGCAGTGTCTCTTCTTTATGGTGTGGAATATTTTTATGCTTGATTCATAATTTTATGTCATATATATCATTACTTCACCATATATCATATTAGAATTACTGAACTAAACATCAATACAACTTTTATACTGTCGTATTTCTTTCTTTTTAACACATGACATGAAAATAGTAACTGAATATGATTAAAAGGAAAATGTCATTTTTTTTGTGTTACTTTCCATAGGATTGATGGTAATCTTGTAATAGGAAAAGATTATTTAGTCACGAGACTCGAAGCACTTCTTCGACTTTTGGTGGATATTGAACCACATCTCCGTGATTGATAGAATCTAAATCATTAGTACTCCTTATGTTGCGTTTAATGATCATTTGAAAGGTGAATTAGTGGATGGATTGGATCATCTAGTGACTCACATCACATTGCAGTTTTCTTTAATTAGCTATCCAATTTGGTATCTAAGGACAAATATATTCTTAACAATAAGCTACATCAATCAGATTCTTGATAGCAACATAATGTTAGCATACTTAAAGTCTGGTGCATTCATTAGTTCCTCATTGCTTTCTCATACAGATTCTTTGGTTCTTTTCTTCACATTAATATCTTATTATATGATATGACATAATTAAGATATACTTTTATGATTCAGTAATTCATTAGAAAAGTATGTAATTCTATAATCAAGCTCATTCAAATTACATGTATCTGCTCATTTACTACTCATATCATTTTTATATTGAACATCATCAAGCTATATGATGGTATGGTTAATGCATTAGATGCATGTGGAGATGTGATGATTCACATGACTCCACAAATGGGCCGAGAGGGCCGGTTTATTTGATGATCTTGTGCGAGCCCATACACACGAGGGAGAATAAGTAACACCATATGGGCTGGGGACAAAACTCAATCAACACTACATATGCAGTGGGTTTCTTGTTTGTGTTACTCTTGTGGATAGCTTTGAAGAGCTATGGGACCATCTGCGAAAGGTTGGTGCCTGATGTTCCAGGCTTGGTGCCGATGTTCCAGGCTGGTGCCTGATGTCCAGGGCTTGGTGCCGATTTCAGGCTTGGTGCCTATGTCCAGGCTAGGTGCCTGTTATTGGATTGGGATGCCGAAGTCTGGAAGGGATGTAAAGGACTTCGATGCATGCGGCTGTGTGCCTTAGTAGTTGTGGAGGGAGTGGGCCAGCCTGCGAGATGCTCGTGGTCATTGAGTACCGGATCAGATGCCTGCCTTGGGGCAGATGAGGTCTGAGTCAGGCGCGAGCCTTGGGGCTAGCCTTCGACTAGGATACAGACCGGGTGAGGCTTAGCCTGGTGCCGAAAGTGGAAAAAGGACAGAGCTTCCTTGAGATTTCCCAGGGTGTTGGGAACTTTCGATGCCTGCTGGTTATACTAGTTCAGCAGAGGGTGTTGGCAACATGAAGAAAAATAAAAATAATAATACATAAATAAAACTTAACTTCGGGACGAAGGTTCCTTAAAGTGGGAGAGTATGTAACATCCCTCCCTTAATAATAAATAAAAATAATAAGAACTAATAAATATACAAAAAATAATAATTAATAATAAATAAATCTAATAAAATAATAAAAAAAAAAATGAATAAGTAATAAAAAATAATAACAATAGTAATAACAAAATAACAAATAATAATAAAATAAAAAATAGTAATACAAATTAACAAATAATAATAAAAATAAAAAATAGTAATAACCATAATAAAAGAAGGAAATTATCCAAAAAGAAGGAAAGAAAAACAAGAAAGCTAAAAAAATCAAAGGAAAGTAAAGAAAAAGCAGCGTGCAGACACATGGAGGGGTGCATGTGGTTCCCCTTCTGATATGTTGTTCTATTTAATGAACGGTGAGGAAGATGGGAGGGGTTCCATCATTCCGAGGTTTGATCTTCCATTCTATAGTTTACTAAGACAAAAGGAATACTGGCAATAGTCGTTGATTGAGGGCTCGGGGGTGGCCAGTTGTAGCAGAATCCTGCACAATTGAGCCTACGGTTGGGAGGAGAGTCGTCCCCAAAATCTTGTGGTCACTTCGCAGCCGGAAAGTATAGGTATAATTTCATTGAAAGAATTGTTTTTCCTTTTTGACATTCAATTTAGTTTTACTTGTGCTGTTACACTGAGTTGAGATGGATCTATGCTAGTTCCCGATAATATTATTTATATTTATATAAATTTCACACCTCTATATATAAATATATTTTTAATTTTAATTTTATTGAAATCACAATAATACATATAATTATATATACATGTGGCATTTTTCTTTAATGTGTTTTATACTTTTTTAATATGATATTCATAGCATTGATTATATGTATATAATTTAGAGAGAAAAAAAAATGTTCTAAATATTGAATTCTTATATGTTTATTAATTTGATAAGTTTTTATATGGTTCTTAATTATATGTTCTGAAATAGCATGGTTACAAATATGAATCATTATTATTTAAATTTTTTAATGTGATATGTGTATTATAATTTTTTCCCTATGAAAATTTGTTTGTAATTTTATTAATAAAAACAAAATTACATTGTTTTATTAGTTTTATTTTTAAATTAAGCAAACATTATATTGTTTATTATTATTTTTTGATGGATCTATGTTGATTTTATGAACACTACAACATCTCTCCCATATTGAGCTGGCATTTGAATCTTTACACTCATTAATACAAACATTACAACAACTCTCCCATATTGAACTGAAATGTAAATGTTTACACTCATTTACGAACACTACAAAATCTCCCTCATATTGGGTTGTGGAGTGCCTCTTGGCACAATAACTAAAATGAGAAACAAAAAGAACGGACACATAAACACACCATCCGCATAAATAAACGCAATATTTATCCTATAAACTAAATATGGGAGAAAACATATCTAGAAGGTGGTTCCTATCATCTTCTCTCTTTGCTTCAATTATAAAAATGCATATACAAGGAATAAACACTCCTATGGAGTTACCTTTGATATTGTGGCATGAATGACTAGTATAGAATCATTTTCCTCCTTTATTATTCTATGAAAATACCATTTCATGTAACACCATCAACAACTCTTGCTTATCTAATGCAACAGTGTAAAAACTTACCTTAAGGCTAAGTTGTCAAGACAAGTAACAGTGAAGATGTAGGATTTATTTTTTCCAAGTGATTTGGTTCACTAATGGGCCATGTGGATCAATCTTACTATCCACTGAGTGGGGTCAAGTGGCTTTGAATGCACTCTGTGTGTCCTTCAAGTTGAAATAATGCATTAGATTGTTAAAGAGTGAGTGAGTTTTATGTGCGATTGTGAGTTTAAGCAATTTTTTTTTAAAGAGATTGGCATTTTAATTTGATGCCTAAGCTAGTTCTATGGTGTTGGCCTATGCATTAGCTGAGTGTTATAGCACTAGCTTAGGTGCTAGTTAAGCGATTTGTTATGGGGGAGGGAGAGGGGGATCTTAAGTTTAGAATCGTGAGCATTAAATCCATAACCAAGTAGCATAGCATGAGCTTGGCTATTAGTTAACCATTGTAGTGCTAGTCTAATATCCTATCCACCAACCATATCACAAGGTGCAAGCCTTGCGATTGAGGTTTGAAGCTCAATTTACATATATCACTACATTGATCGCTAGCTTGGTAGTGAACCAAGCACTATAGTGTTGACTTAACTACCAAGCAAGCAACACTTGATACGAGTGTGGTATATCACAAGTTAAAACTTTATGTTCATCTCTTCCATTGTACCACAATTCCAACTTAGTGGTTAGCTAGATGCCATAGCACTAGATTAGCCACTAAGCCAATGACATACATTGGAAGTAGTCGACCTTTTTTCCTAAGTTTTATCTTAAACTTTAAGTTGGGATCTTCCATATCAAAGGATATTAGCTCAAGTGGTTTGGTGAAAAAATTGTTTCTTGAACTTTGGGGGTTCAAGTCTCAAGAGACATGTTGTCACTGGCCAGTTCGCGGCATTTATGAAATAGTTATATCTAGTGTATAGTGGAAACACATTTTAAAGTTATCGATTCTCTAGAAATTCTTCTTTCAGTTAAAAAGAAAAAGTTGGGACCTTTCGTATTGTTGTGTTGTTGCCTTGAGGGTTAGCTTGGCACTATAATGCTAGCTTACCTAATAAAGGGATGCTACATAAGACCCTTTGTCATTCCCAAACAGCTATGTATCAATGATCATTGATTTAGGGGGGAGTGTGGCATTGGGTGAGGGTTCACCTAATGTTACACTTTTGAATAAACCCTTGAAAATACAAGTTTATTATTGTAAATGCTTGAATTTGTTGCGTTTTAAAAGGAGAGTTCAAGGGGTATTGCAATGGAAATCGTTACTTAAAATTTGCAAATGTAATCAAGAACATAATTTTGAGTTACCTCTGAAGGTGAAGTCACTAAGAAAATCTTGGTGTTTCATGCCTCATATCAAGTGTTGTGTCAAAAATTATTGGTCATTGATAACTCAAGCTAGAGAGCTCCATTAAGGATTGACAAGAGTATACAAGCGGGCAATTTGGTGTTTGGATATTTAAAATAGTGGACCCCTCAATTCCTTCCAAATAGAAGTGACAAGGAGGAATTAAGGAGGGTGTTAAAGTAGCTCTAACATCTATCATAACAATGGTAGGACCCTTGAATCTTTGTTTCTATTTAAGAATCTTCTCAAATCATGTAATTTGTGTTACTATCTATATTGCTCCTACTTTGAGCCTCCCACTACCAAGAACCATGGAATGTTGAGTTGCATGAATTCCATTTTCCTAATTTTGATTGCAACCTTGAGAAGACCAAGGGTTTAACTTGTACATGTTTCTATTCCTTCACTTTGGACCATGGGGGCTTCACTAGGGTAGCAATACCATACCACGTGGGTTCATATTGGGGGATATATATTGAAGGGAAAATGACACAATATATTGTGCATATAATATGGGGCAAAGGGTTTTAATATTGACAGGTATAAAAAATGGAGCTCAAAGTTAATGAAAAAATATAAAAGGGTATAAAAAATGCTAATGAAAAAATGGAAACCTACAATATCTAATGAAAGTAGGGGTTTTTAAATTTGGGAAGTTGTATTAGGTTCATATTGGTAGGGGGTTAAAATATGTTATTTTAAAGGTATTTTCCAATATTTAGTCAAATTAAGGGTATTGTTTAGTATGCCACGAACGCACGTACTATGTTAGAGGTTCATTAAGTGAAACCCCCGTGCTTTTGACTCACATGCCATAGAGACAATGATGCTTCGAGAGATTAGAAGTTCAGGGATTTAAGAGTGATTTTTTGGTGTTGCCTTGCAACCAACAAGCATACATAGCCCTCATGGGATCACGAGAAATCGCAAGCATTGCTTCATTGACAATGAGCGTCCATAGCCTCGATGAAGTTACCTGCATGCCCCCACTATTAAAAAACCATTCTCAAGCCTATATATATGGCTTAATTTTTCTCAAGGTAGATGAGTGGATCTTGAATGGAAACCAAGATAATTTCTTTTAAAAACTGTAAAATATCACTTATTATAATATGTCTCTATGACATACTACTCAAGCTTAAGTCTTCAACTCAGGTTGAGGATTATTACATCAAAAATTAGTATCCAACCTTAAGAAAAATTTAAATCACCATCCAGTCATAAGTAGAACCCTAACCTTCTAAATCAAACTTAAGAAGTAACATATCAATGAGAGTAATGACATTATGAAACACATTCCCCTTGTTGTAGCTTAATCTGGTTAGGGAGGAAAGTGGTTACATTGGGGCTCATGATTCTAGATGACAAATTTTTCTGACTCCGGTGTGTTAAAAAGAAAACAATGGATTTGGGGCAATTTTACTCTAGATCTTCTTTTTTAAGACAGAGAGGTTGTTCTCTTTAAAAAGGAAAAATTATCGTGTCGAGTCACAAGTGGAGCACACTAAATTTCACTAATATAATATCCATGCCCCACCAAATCCAATGGACTCATGATTATCAAGAATGGGAGCCCACAACACAGTGAGAGGGATACCATTGTTCATTCCACTACTCACTAAAGACAACGCTGCTATTGACCAAGGTTTCAAAATGATAAGGATATCATATAACAATTTTTTAAACGAAAAATATTTCTGCGTAAGCAGCCAAGTGGGTAATCAAGATTTTATATTTGGAGAACACCATGGCAGGAATAAATATGTGTCTGAATGGTCGGTGAAAAGTATCAGAAAGGTGTTTCGTCGAAGATTAAATTTCTCGCAAATACCAACGCTATCGACCGTCCTTGATACACCCACTTCACAACAATGTCATCCCAGTAACATAAATTACACGAAGATTATTCAAAGTAGTGACCCCGGGAGTAGTTTGGATGAAACCACTCATCTAGAGATCAACGGTCTATCTTTGTTCCGACATCACCCACCGCAATTTTCTGAAACCGCCAAAAGTTCCCTTGTAAATGGTTTATGTTTTTAGTCAGCGACTTATGCATGAGGATAGGACTGGGACCCGCACGCAAATTTCCATAACCTATGGCTCATTCCAACCTCCGCATGAAGACAAATATTTGGGCCCCCTCCTTTTAATATGTACGTTCGATTTAAATGACCAACATTTACATATTTATATTGTAAATTCAGAAAGAGTGTGAGTCTTGTTTTTAAAGGAAGTCAAAGTTTAATATTATATATAGTTTATATATAATATTAAAGTAATGTACTTTTTGTAATTTAGCTATTACAAAAACCCTTAAAACACAGTTGCAAAACTATTTCGAAAAATCAGTTTGTAATTAACCAGAATCAGTAAGTACAGTTAGGTTAGAGGCAAAAATAAAAGCTTAGAAATTAGATTTCGAAGGGTTTGAGGTTTGGAGCCTTTGGTGAATCTGAGGTTTTTTATGAAGAAATTGTAATGGAAAATCTCTCCTGAAATCATTAATAGAAGTTAGTTTGATTCTAACATTGGGTGTGATTGCAAGTATTGTTTACTTTTCAATGTGTGTGATTCTATGGTTGTATTTCCTCTTTGGAATGATGTATGATGCAACAAGTTGCTCCAGTTTAAACTCATGAATTTACTTTTGTACTCATATGCTTTAAGATTGAAGCCCTTAATGAGCATTCCATGTTCCAAACATTTATTCACAATGTCCTTCTTTGTTCACTACTCTCTCTACATGATTGAGGTCTAGATTCTTAATTGGTTGTGTTGAAATCTTGTCTTAATTGCTTTCTTCTAGACCACATCTTTAATCTAAGGCCTTTGCAACGCTCATTGTTTCTAGCCATTCTAGTTCTTAGGCTTGGTTTCCTTAATTAGGTAATTCATTGCAGAATGCATGGCCTGTCCCTCTGACCACAATTTCTAAAAGTTTTATTGATTTTTAAGATGTCTTGGGCACTATTTCCCCCACAGCCAGGAACTGTCTCCGAGAGTTGCAACACCCCCTAGGTGATGTCTAGCAAAGGTTACATCATAAACTTGAATCCCCTAGGAAAATCACACAAAGGCAACATGAATCATCATCATTCACAACATTTTAAGACAAGAGGACATAAGGAAGTGCAACCCATCCAATTATCAATGTGTTCTCCATTACACATCTAACACATGGTGGCCATGTAAAACACCCCATCCTAGTGACATCGACATCATACATCAACCCACCAAGTCATGATGAAACGTCAACAACAATGTCATGAAGCATCTACCTCCTACCACCATCATCATCTAACCCCTTAGGGGGCTAGAACTATCATCCATATCTAAGATAAGCATATCAAATATAACATAATGAAATAACATGCTCCACAATCATCAAATATGCAACCAAGTGGTGATTAGCAAAGGAAAACACATGTAAGAATAGCAATAAGTACTAAGTACAATCATCCAACCAAGGACGCATAATATTTCCCCAAGCCAAAATCCTTTAAGAAACCAACAACAAATTCCATCAGTGTGGTGAAAATCACAATGTAGAACCTCATACAATATGAGGTGTAACAAGACCAACATCATTTAAAAGGGTTACTTTCCAATGCATCTTACTAAATAAATTGTGTTCCCAAGGAGACCAAATAATGCTCCAATACTCATGATGAATGACACTACAATTCCAAAAAATATGGTGGAGTGTCTTAATCTATCTAGAATTCAAACACATATCATCCTGAAATCCAAATGATGCCAATCATTTATGAGTGGTTTGGTGAAAACTTTGTTTCCTAAACTTTGTGTGTTCAAGTCTCAAGAGACATGCTCTAACTAGCCAGTTTGTGGCATTTATGAAATAGTTATATCTAGTGTATAGTGGCGATAGATATTTTGAAGTCATTGATTCACTAGAAAATTTTGTTTCGGTTAAAAAGAAAAATTTGGGACCTTCCGTATTGTTGTGTTGTTGCCTTGAGGGTTAGCTTGGCGCTATAATGCTAGCTTACCCAACAAGGGGACGCTACATAACACCCTTTGTCATTCCCAAACAATTATGTATCAATGATCATTGATTTAGGCGGGGTGTATGGCATTGGGTTAAAGGTTAACCCAATGTTACACTTGTGAAGAAACCCTTGAAAAATACAAGTTTTTTTATTGTAAATGCTTGAATTTGTTGCATTTGAAAATGAGAGTTTTAGGGATATTGCAATGGAAATCATTAATTAAAATTTGTGTATGTAATCAATAACATTATTTTGAGTTACCTCTGAAGGTGAAGTCACTAAGAAACTCTTGGTGTTTCATGCCTCATATCAAGTGTTGTGTAAAAAATAATTGGTCATTGATAACTCAAGCTAGAGAGCTCCATTAAGGATTGACAAGAGTATAAAAGAGGGTAATTTGGTGTTTTTATCCTTAAAATAGTGGGCCCCTCAATTCCTTCCAACTAGAAGTTACTGGGAGGAATTAATGAGGGTGTTATAGTAGCTACAACATCTAGCATAACATGGGTAGGACCCTTGAATCTTTGTGTCTATCTAAGAATATTTCTTGAATAATGTAATTTGTGTTACTATATATATTGTTCCTACTTCGAGGGTCCCACTGCGAAGAACCAAGGAATGTCGAGTTGCATGAATTCCATTTTCCTAATTTTGATTGCAACCTTGAGAAGGCTAGAAGGTTTTAACTTTTACATGTTTCTATACCTTCACTTTGGACTCACATTCCATAGAGACAATGATGTTTCAAGATATTAGAAGTTCAAGCATCTAAGAGTGAATTTTTGGTGTTTCCTTGCTGCCATCAAACATAGCCCTAATAGGATCACTAGAAATCATAGGCATTGCTTCATTGCTAGTGAGTGTCCATAGCCTCGATGAAGTTACCTGCATGTCCCCATTATTCAAGAAACAATTCTCAAGCATATACCTTCTCTCTCTCTCTCTCTCTCTCTCTCTCTCTCTCTCTCTCTCTCTCCTCTCTCTCTATATATATATATATATATAATATTATAATAGTCTGTCTATTTGTCTATCTGTCTATCTATCTATCTATCTATCTTATATATATATTATATATATATATATATATTAATATATATATATATTATATTATATATATATATATATATATATATATATATATATATCTGGCTTAATTTTCCTCAAGGTGGATGAGTGGATCCTAAACGGAAACCAAGATGATTTCTTTTAGAAATTGTAAAATATTGCTAGCTATGATATGTCTCTATGGCATATTAATCGGGTATAAGTCTTAAGCTCAAGTTAAGGATTATTATATCAAAAATAATTATCCAAACTTAGGAAAAATTTAAATCACCATCAAGTGATACGTAGAACTCTGACCTTCTAAAAAAAACTTGGGAAATAACATATCAATGAGAGTAATGACATCATGAAACACATTCCCCCCTAGGTGATGTCTAGTAAAGGTTACATCATAAATTTAAATAGCCTAGGAAAATCACACAAAGGAAACATGAATCATCATCATTCATGACATTTTAAGAGAAGATGAAATAAAGAAGTGCTAACCCATCCAATTATCACTATGTTCTCTATTACACGTCTAACACATGATGACCATGTAAAACACGGGCATCCTAGTGACACCGACATCATACATTAACCCACCAAGTCACTATGAAACATCAACAACAATGTCATGAAACATTTACCTCATACCACCATCATCATCTAACCCCTTAAGGGGCTAGAACCATCATCCATACCTAAGATAAGCCTATCAACTATAACATAATGAAACAACATGCTCCACAATCATCAAATATGCAACCAGGTGGTGATTAGCAAGGAAAACACATGTAAGAAGACCAATAAGTAGCAAATATAAACATCCAACCAAGGACAAATAAGATTTCCCCAAGCCAAAAGCATTTAAGGAACCAACAACAAATTCCACTAATGTGGTGAAAATCGCAATGTAGAACCTCATACAATATGAGGTTTAACAAGGCCAACATTATTTAAAAGGGCTACTTTCCAATGTATCTTACTAAAGAAATTGTGTTCGCGAGGAGACCAAATAATGCTCCAATACTCCTGATGAATGATACTACAATTCCAAAATATATGGTGGAGTGTCTAAATTTATCCAAAATTCTTACATGTATCATCCTTAAATCTAAATGATTCCAATTATTTCTGAGAAGGCATGGCCTAGAAAACTAATGACCATGTAAAGACCATCAATCTATAAAAAAGTCTAGAAAAGCTCACAATTCAAGTTGATTAACCAAATTTTCTACTACATTAGAGACCCTCTTAATGTTTATTCGACTTTTCTTCATAAAGAATGCAATCACAAAGTGTTGGTAAATCCTTTTTCTTTCTTAATATTACTACAATGACATTAAAAAATAACTACTACTATAAAAACTATTACAAATTGATAGACATAACGTATTCAATATTTATTATCATATTTGCAATCTCACACATGCATTGACAAAATATTACGAAAGAAAAGAAAATAATATATATATATATATTATATATATATATATATATATATATAACCATTTTATTAAAACTAATGGCTCTAGTGACCAAAAAGTGGCCTTTTTTTGGTTTATTTGGAGTTTTTGTTGTTGTGAATTGAAGCAATTTGTATACATAATAAAAATAACGAGTTACATTATGTACATCACGATCATCCTTAGGTCCCCCTAGAAGTAATAGAGAAACTAAACTTCCGAAACACCTCCATTCAACAATCCAAACAGAAGATGCTCATCAACACATAAGTTACCACATCAATAACTCATACGTAGATTATATTTAAGACTACAAAGACTATGTATGAGCCCATTACATTATCAAATGCATGCCATGAAACCAAAATGAATGAGACCACCAAGAAAATCCAAGGATGACCAACCAATGACCTCTTCCATAATGACCTCCTCAAATGATGCCCAGCTACGCTTCACTTTAGAAAGATACCAAGGTGTGTACATAGATGTCCAAAAACCGTGAGAATGAGGCATTAAATAACATAGAGTTCATCAACTAAAACTATGTATAATGTCTTTAGCACAAAACGATCATCAACATACCCTAAGACAAAGGCATTCTTAGCAAGCAGGAGGGAAAACCATCCATAATTCATAACATGATAGAACCAGAGCCAATATAAAGTATGTTGCAAGTGCGTGTGGGACCCCAACCCAAAAAAGAGTCATATGCATCGAAACAAAGTGTTGTCCACAAAAAAAACTAGGAGCAGACATAACACTCCAGAAAGAAGCATTGGAATCTTATCAACAACAAAACAATGAGTGCCATCCACCTCTAAATCACAAATAGAATGTCCATAACAAGAGTCCCTCCAAAGTGCATAAAAACCAAATTCACCACTAAAAAATCCATAAGAAAGGAAGTAAGATCCCAAACAATTGAGGATGAACTACATTAGCTAGTTCTAAATGTTGACCAAATAATAGTGATGTGATTTATCCAAAAGACATGCTTACTACATTATGTGTTGGACACCTAATCCTAAAGGGTTAGCGTGGAAGCCGAATGGACAAGCAGTCCAAGGGACCTTGGGATGTGAATCCCAACGGTCACCATATTGTACTATAAATGTACATCTTTTGTGAATAAAAATTGTACTGAATGTTTTATCTTTCCATTTGTTTCTCATTAACCATGTCTGTTTAACATGGTATCAGAGCCATGATGTGTGGCCTGTGTAGTTTTCTTCCTAAGCGTTTATCCTTTAGTTAAAAAATGAGATCTTGTTATTCCCTGAGCAACTACTCTGAGCTGCCTTGAATAGTGCTGACCTAGCCTTCATTACCTGCGCTCTATCTGCCACACCTGTGTTGCCCTGACATATTCTATTTATGATCTCTGCATACCCTCAGACCCCAAGCCGTTTCATATTCCATGACCAGCCTGACACCTCTGTCCATAAAGCGCTACTCTTCAACGTTTGAATTTCATAATGGTAACTGTGGCTGTTTGAATTTCATAATGGTGGCACGCTGTCTGCATAACGCTTTGGTATTAAACAGTGTTTGAGTTTTGAATGTGTATTAACGATGTGGTTTGAATGAGTATTAAAACTGTGGTTGTATGCGTAGAATGATCTGCTCAGTGGTATATGCGTTGAAATAAACTATGATGAGTTTGCAGCAATGATGAGAAAAGGAACCCCAGACGTAAATCCCAAAAAGAGACGCTGAGATATTTATATGACGGGGCTCCAAGACATAAATGCTTTCCGAGTAAATTGCTTCTATGCCGTTCTAGGTTCCTGTGATGAGTTCTTTATTGTTGTGATCACAATTGTGTCAATCACAACATGAACCCGTTACATAAACGTTTTTAAGGATAACAAATTAGAAGTCAGAATTTATGAAATAATTGATTCCCTCTTTTGTACAGCATGTTCTGGGGGCATTTGCGAAGGTTGTTACAGGGCAACCTCTCCTCCGGGATCATTTAAGCCTTTGATGTTTGTTTGTTGAGAGAGGGTATTCTTGGTGCATATTAACCATGAGGCTGCAACATGAAGCTGATTTCTTTTCCTAAATCAAAGAGCTTGGAGAGATCATTTTGTTCACTATAGTTGTATTGCAGTTGGCTAATAAAGTGTTTGTAATTATGTTTTGGCCTGATTGCTGTGGAAGGTGTCCAGCCATATTGTAAGGTCGCTCTTTCTTTGGGAATGTAAGCGCATCTGGTGTAATGGTATCATAACGCTGTCCAAAGGGTCATAAGAGGATATTAGTTGCAACTGATTTGGTTGGTAGAGGAATCGACACTGAGCGTGTAAATATTGTTGTTAACTACGGATACTTAACAATGTCATCGTCTCCGCTCCACTATCGCTCAAATGAGTCCCCATAGCTGTTGATTTTGAAGACGAAGACGCCACCACTGCTGCAGAAACTTCTGTGTTGGAAACCCTAGGTTGTATATAGGTCCTTGCATAGTTCAGTCCAATTCACCGTACACTCATGTCAAGGCTACGGATTTGAAGAAGACCAATGCTTCAAGATGAGGTTAACAACATAGCGGAGGCTGGACTTTGCCTATGAATATGTCTTGGAGTGTTTGAAAGAAGATAATATTATAGGGAAGGGAGTAGCATGCTAGGGCTCTCTCACTGCGATATGCTTGCTTGGGTGCTTTTTCCCATGCATATTAATTGGTAATGTTATAGAGAATTTGGATCGGGACATTACTCACTGCCTCATAGTTGTAATCGTTTGGTGTATTGTGCAACAATTTGCGTCTTTTGGTGCATTTATTCTTGCGGGTATAGGAGGAAGTCGTTGAATTACTATTGAATGCTCTCCGCAGCGACCAATGGGCAGCCATCTGAGATCAATCTATGGAAGCGGCGTTCTATAGCGGTCCCCTGGGCTTTGGATCTGAAAAGATCTTACCTACTCGAGATGCGAGGGCCTGCGACTTTATAAAAATAACGCTTTTCATCCATCCGGGTTGGCATCGTTTCTCAGACGCCCCAAGCATCCGCACCACCTACGGATTTTCTTGGTATTTGTAATTTCAAAGGCCCAAATAGTTTGAGGGGTTAATATGGTTTTCCTGGTGCAGCACCATGGCTTTCTTCCATGGATGAAGGCTGAAGGAGGTGGGCACCCACGCTGATCGAACTTCTTGGACGACCAGGATCATGATTATACTTCACAGATTTTTCTTGGCTTTGCAGATCCTCTTTCATGCCTGATACCAAGACTGAATTAGAAGAGCTGAAGATTGAACTTCAACATACGGGCGAGACGTACAAGGAAGCAATTACAAGGAAGCAATTGCATTTTAGCAAGACCTCATATATATAACTGATGTTTACCCGTGTAACTGAAAATTCTATGGTCGCCTCTTTGAAACGGTTTATTGATTATTGGATGGTTCATGAACTGAAATATAACATGAATTTCAAATAATACATTCGAAGTTTTTGTTGAGCACCGCTGCTGAATGATTGGCACTCACTTTCTGTTGTTGAAATAGAGTCATGAACTGCTTCAGGTCATCGTTTCTTCAAGGTTTCAGACATAACCATTGAATTTAGAGCATTCTTCTGGATCTTGTTCACATAGTCCAAAAGTGAATCCACAATCAAAGATATCTTTGTGATTGGCTTAAATGAAGCATCCGTGCTCATAGCTTTTTTCAAGAGGAGGGCCTCTCTGTCTGGAATCGCAGAAGGATATAGCATGTAAGAACTTGAAATTATTTGCGATGATTCGACGTTTGAAGGTCTGATCCAGAAAATATGATGCCTTGTTTTGACATAACAGAACTAGATGGTGGATGAACAGGTTAATGCAACCTACATAGAGTGCACCTAGAAAGCAATGTAAAGAAATACTTCATTAATATTCATGATTCAGTAATATTTGGTGCCATCATATGTTTTAAAGAAAAGAATACACCTACAGCAGGCCATGTACCTTGAAACTCAATGAAGCAGTGTAATTCTTGTTTGAATATTGTGAAAATATTGCCAGTGGGTGAAATGTCTTAAGATGAAGATTTGATCAGCATTATGAAGTGAATTTGAAGCAATTTTGAAGACATTTTTTGGCAGTCATTCTAGGAACAGTTTCTTGTAGAGATTTTGGAGCAGTTTCTTGCAGAGATTTTGCATGATTCCCATAGCAGCCATATGCTCTGAAGTTTGAAGTTGAGGACAACACTCATCTTCACATTTTTTTCAGATCTTGTAGTAAGAGTACAATATTATTTTTCTGTTGCTATTGCCTCAGTTGTGTTTTTTAAGTGACATTGAAGAAAAATGGCCAGACTTGAAGATGCATTAAAGTTATTGAATATCCTAATTCATTCCACTGTTGATGAGATGGTCAAAGTTAACAAAGAAATTCTCTTTGACATCCAAACCTCTCTGCAAACTGCACATGAGAATATTGAGTTTTTGCAGCTTGAGACAAAGTTGCAGCAAGAAGAACTACAACAATGGAGTCATCTTTCTGAACCTGTTTCTGTTCAGAAGATTGAAACAGACTCCCATAAACAGCAAGTCAATAATGTTCCTGTTCATTCAAACAAAGCAGCAAGGTTACATGCAGATGCAGAAGTTCAATCTGCACTTCCCAAGCCCATCATCAGACCTTGGGAACAACTTGTCCACAACAAACACAGAACTGGTCTTGGATATGACAAGGACTTGTCCTTTCATATTCCAGACTACTCAAAACCCATTCAGTTTCAGAGTGCTGGTTTCATTTATGAAAATTCACCTGCTCCTCATGACAGTTCAGCTACAGCTGTTCCAGACTCTGCTCCTCTTCCATAGCAACAACAACAACAACAAATCGTGAAATGCCAACACTGTGATCGAGTTGGCCATATGAAAGATCACTGTTTTGATCTTCATCCATGTAAGCACTGCCACAAAACCAGCCATTCTTCAAACAGATGCTTCAGCAACAAACGTCCTGCAAGAACAAAGATTCATCTAGGATGGATCGCTTCTTGGCAATGGGCATCAACAGCCAAGAAGATATTTCAAAC
>APFE031321412.1:0-22701 GCA_000404065.3 Pinus taeda
TGTTTCTGATTTGTCTTCTGTAAGATCTGCTTATATGTTCTATCTGCATTTTGCTTAACTACTTGTATGAATGCTGTGAGAAAAGTGAAATTGCTCTTAGCATAGAACATCTACAAAACTTTACAAAACCCAAGTGATGGAATTGGTGAGTTGAAGGCTGCCCAGTTGCTGCACCACTCTGCACTGCATTGTCCCAGAAAACCAGTGTTGCACTAATCGCCAAAATCATTTTATCGGGATTTTTTCAAAAAGAAGAAAAAATTGGGGTTTTTTTGCCGATTTTTTCATAAAAATCGTGGAGAAATATATATATATATATGAGGAGGAGGAGGTGACCCAAGCTACCCCTGTCACAAGTAGAGGACGTGGTCTACCTCCTGTAGCTCCTAGTTCTTCAGCTTCTAGAGCATAGCAGAGTCTACTGCCAACTCCACCGACACCTACATCTAGAGGGGCAAAGGAAATCAGTAGTATTAGACTTTAGTTATTTGGTTCATTTCATTGTATATGACATTATGACTCATGATATGAGATACATTATTATATTTTTTGTTGATATTTTGAGGCTGAGTTGGGACATAGGAGTCAGGACTTACTATTCAAGACATGATTCACTGTTATGTGTGATTTTAGCACTAGAAATGATATTAAACATCTTATATATTAGTTATTTTATCATATTTATGTGTCAATGTATTTATTTTATCTTGTAGATGGTTTAGATATTAAAAAAAAATTGAAAAAAATGAATATTTTTGTACCAAACGATTTTTTCCCGATTTTTGCCGATTTTTTCCCCGCACTGAATTAATCCCAATAACAATTAGTGCAACATTGAGTAAAATTGTTGTCTTGCTGAACTTCAACCTATTGGAATGTGCCCAAAATCCACCCAGAAAATTATATCCTTTCAACCTTAGATTCCTTGGACAAAACCCAGAAAAACCTAGAAGGGAATTTCTCTAGTTTTGACTTTGGGTTTTCAACCTCCTTGTAGCCTCTCGCTTGCTACTGCTGCCAAATTCGACTTCCAGGAAACAGCCTGCAAATCTGTTTGAAAACACCCCAAGAATGTTCACTTCACCTGTGATAACTGTCCCCTTGCTCCCCGAATGATCCTTGGCTGGGATGACTGCTCTCCTAAGCACCACGAGTTTGCTGCCAGAGGCCTCTCCGCAATCCCTCTACCCAGAAATTTGTATTGTTGTAACCCCTAACTAGCTAGCTACAAAACTCACTGAAATTGTCCTCAACCAACAGCCTTTCTAGCTCCCGAAACTCCTAGCAAGCTATGGACCTCCCGGCTGGCTCAATCCCCTTCTGCGTGTTTCTAGCTGCCCAGAAAATATGCAATCTCCTCCTCTGTATGGCTGGATGACGTGTTTGTTAATGTTGGAACCCTTGAAATCTCTGTGGAACAGCCTCCCTAGGGCGAGCACGGATAGTCCCCCGAATTAGAGGTTGAATCTCCCCTACGGAAGATCCATGGCTAAATAGTCGGTAGACTCGCTAAGTAGAAAAGCGTAAAAAGATAGGTTTGTTTGTAAGATCAAGAGGCTACAAAATGAGAGCTCCTTCCACTTTTATCACCTTGAGTCCTCTTAGCCTCTTGTGGGCAATGTTCCACCAAGTTTCCGAGACAAGGAGGCGAGGGAGCGAGGATACGCGGGAGCGGCTTATGCAAAATCTCCCCACCAATTTTTAAGAAACGTGGGGGGACGTCAGGTTTCTTTAAAACTTATAAATATAAAATATAAATCGATGAATCATATAACTGAAACAAATTTAAAATGAAAATCATGATCATTGATATCATTATCATATAAATTATAATCATACATCATACATATAAGTTTGTAACTGCACTGTCTACTAACTTACTAACAATGCACAATGAAAATAAATTATAAAATTATAAATGTTTAAACTTTTAAACTTTAAACCATATTGATGTTCCACTTCCAACTATGAACATTGAATACTGAATATTGAAATAAAATTATAAAAGTCAAGTCTAATACATCAAGAGTCAAATTTTTTAATTTTATAGAGTAAAAATAACATAAGAACATATCAAAAGATAAATGAGCATAATTGCTCAAGGTAATCCATTCAACAAAGGAGCAGACAGAAGGCTTCTTGGCGATGGCGGCAGCGTTCTGTTCAACGAAGGAGAAAACAGAAGGTTGTTTGGCAATGGCGACAGTGTTTAGTTCAACAAAGGAGCAAACAAAAAACGAAATGTGAAATGAACATAATGTAAACCCTTCATAAAAAAAAATTGCGAATTTGTTCTAGGGAAACGACCCCTCAAGACCCTTCAAGACCCCTTTTGCCTAGGAAACAACCCCAATTGGAGGAAACAACCCCAAAAATGGAGGAAACGACCCCTTTCAAGTTAACTTGCATACCCTGTTTTTTGGGAGCGTGGGGAAACGACCCCCTCTCGTCCCTAAGTCCATGGAGCGCGAGGGAGCTGGGAAACTCAACGCCTAGGTGGGGGGACACAACCCAGTGGAACACTACTTGTGGACCCCTCCTTCCACTAATTCAATTCCCTCCAACTCATGAAATGGCAAGTTCGAATCATTCATTTGGGTGGCCCCCACATTCCACTCACTGCCAAAAATGCTACGAATAAAATATGTAAATAATATAAATATAAGTAACAAGGATAATTGTAATAATGTTAGTTAATAATAATTAGTAGTTAGGTTGAAGAGGCATGTCTAAATAGGACATGACTCTCCATGAAGAGACGCTTGGTATATAAGCAAGCCTCTCATTCTAATTGTAATTCATTCTCATTGTAATTCATTCTCATTCTTATTCATATATTTAATATAATATATTTGTATCCTCATGGATATCTTTATATTCCAAGTCTTCTGGAGTAATTAATCTGAGAAGGAACTTTGTTCGCTTCATTGGTATCAGAGCCACGTTTGGCTGATCACCAGGCCTTTGGCTGTCAACCTTGTTGTCGTCTTGCTCTAGGTGTTTTGCCAGTCTTGGAGATTCTCCATTCCACCGATTCACCAGGCCCTTGGCTATTTTTTTTTTTTTTAAAACTACATTAAAAAAAATATTTAAATTGAAGGGAAGAGAAAAAAAAAAGTCATTGAAAAAAAATTATAAAAATTATATATATATATAAGAGAAAATACAAAATCAAAAGTATAAAAAAAATAATAATAAAAAATTAAAAAAAAAACTAATTGCTTACCTGTCATCCGTAGCTGCAGTCGTATACCACCAACCCCAATTGCTTGCACCAACTGCCTAGTCCACTGCCTCCCCGAGCTACCACTAATACACCACTACCTAAACAACCCTGTCAACTGCATCCATTGTTCCTCCACTCACATCCCTATTGCGTCCACCACTCCACACACAACGTTCTTCCTATTCCTCCACACCACTCCACCTTGTCATGCTCCAGACGTTGCGTCCTCCACATCCTCATTGCGTCCATGCCACACCAACTAAAGTTTGTAAATTATTGTTCCGACTCAAAGCCGCTCCTATTGCCTTGCGACTTTCCGCGGCATTGCCACTGCTTCTGCAACGCTGCCAAAACTACCACCCACAGGCCGCCGACTATCTTTCCCAGCACATCGTCAAGCCACCGCTTCACACCACCAAGGCTCGTCCTCCCTTCATCCACCCTCTCACCAATCGACATAGAGCCACCGATTCAGCCATTCGACGTCTCAGTTGACTGCGAACTTTCCTCTGTGTCCCCTATTTGACCATTGAAACCATAGGATTTAGATCATCATTTTATAAATATTTCATATAACTTTATACATAGTTAAATTAATTTGATATATAATTTTTTTATTAAAATTTAAATATATATATATATAAGAAGAATTATTAAGAAAAACAAATTTATTAAAAGGGTGAAAAAAAAAAAGAGAACACACTAACCTATATATTCATATAAAAGAAAAAAAAAGAAATAATACAAAAAAAAAAGATTAAAAGATTAAAAAAAAGGAAAAAGAGAAAGGGTTTTTGTATAAAAATATATATATAAAAAACAAAAAAAAAAAACAAAATAGAGGAAATTAGTAGAGTCAAGGCTATTTAAAAGAAGAGAATATTTGGAAAATATATATAGAAAAAAAAGGGATTTATTAAAAAAAAAAAGTGATTTAAAAAGTATTTAAAATTCAAGAAGCAAAAATGGAGTCTAATATAAAAATGAAGGCCATAAGATTCCCAGAAACCTTACCCAGAGACTGACAGAAGATGCAAATTATATAACACCTAAAATCACAAATCAATTAGTGATCCCAGAGTCAAATATAATTGAAAAATTAGACTTTTTTCGCAATTAAATATATGACATAGCCAAATTACAGTTAAACAATGAAGATTATACATTTGTATCGCAATTTTCAGTTCAAACCCTATTGAACAATCAAGGTGACATTATTTTGGGATCACCCTAGTTGGAAATAGTAGGATCTGTCATCTTAAATACGAAGAAAAAGTTTTTAACATTTTCTTACAAGAAGAAGAAAATAATACTCCAAGATGTTACACCGAAACCAAACTCAGCAAAACCATAAGATATATCAGATATTTCAAAAGTAATTTCTCAAGAAGGAAAAAAAGTATTACAAAATATGCAAAATGAAATTAACAAAATCATTGTTGACAAAAATGAAGAAGTTTCTCGACTTAAAAACCATAGTGAAAAATTACTGACGCAAATTAAGAAACTTAAGAAGGATAAGAAGTCATTAGAAAACAAGATACAACAACTTATCGAGAAGGAAGCATCAAATGTAAAAATTCAAGTCAATGACAAAACAACAAATACCGATCCAGTGAATGTCACAACTCAAGAAGAAGACAAGCAAGTTGAAAAAAAGACGCACTTGGATGTTGCAATTCAGATAATGAACTTCCCAAGTGAATGTTCCATAACCAACTCGACAACATCTTCGCCAGAAGAAAATCTAGAAATTGCCACATGCCCAATAAGGGAAAGTCAAACCAAAAAAGTTCCATATCGACATCCGAATCATGAGAATAGACAAATCAACCATGTTACATATCGGTATCATTCAGACCAGAAACAACAAACTGATGTTTCAGAGAATAATGATGTAAAATCAATCTCGTCTTATGTTGACAAGTCGTTACAAAATTCCAGTGATCAGAATACTACACAGAAGATTAATCTAGGATGGTTTGATCCCTTCTCAGTGCGACAATTTTGTTTGTCACTTAGAAGATCATATCAGCTTGTATCGACGTAGATGATTGTTCCGAGAGAGAAAGTCATTCGAAACCGAAAAAAAGATCAAGCCTTTTTCATCGACAAGCTTTGAGAACAAAGCTTTTTGAGGAAGAAGGCAATGTTACGAATAAAATATATAAATAATATAAATATAAGTAACGAGGATAATTGTAATAATGATTAGTTAATAATAATTAGTAGTTAGGTTGAAGAGGCATGTCTAAATAGGACATGACTCTCCATTAAGAGACACTTGCTTGGTATATAAGCAAGCCTCTCATTCTCATTGTTATTCATTCTCATTCTTATTCATATATTTAATATAATATATTTGTATCCTCATGGATATCTTTATATTCCAAGTCTTCAGGAGTAATTAATCTGAAGAAGGAACTTTGTTCGCTTCAAATTGCCTATAGTTCCTAAGTTCTGTGTGTGGGGTCCTCCTCCTAAGCCAAAAATGATGCCAAAATTGTGCAGCTGCACCCCGTGACTAATACATTTGAGAAAGGACATGATAGTGATACATTCTTTCCTTGCTATTGATTCAGTATCATCCTACCCATGTAGTCCAAGACACATGGAAAGTACCTCTCATCTGGGCAATGAGTTGGGAAAACTGGATAGGGACCATAGCACTTCCGATGGACACATCGTGTACTGTCGTACTCCCTATGTCTAGGACATATGATGTTTCTTCAACTTGATTTCTTGGGATCAAGTCCGATGGTTATAAGGACTAACTTTTGTCAGTGGAGTGTGGCAAGGTCTTGTGACTCACTCTCGATTGATTCTTCTTTATTATTCATATCAGTGTTTAGTAGAGCAGAGCAGAGCATAGCAGAAATGAGGTACAGAGATGGTTCATGTCGACAAGTTGGCATGATGATCAATGATGATGGATGGATTGGAAGGTGGAATTCTCCCTAGTTGAGACGGAGTGTTAAAATTGGCAACTAGGGCAAAATTTCAGTGGACAGCTCCTTTGAGGAAGATAATTGCAACATTAAATTCCTCTTTTCGAGATGACCAAAATCGATCTAAAGAACGTCAAATTTGAATAAGTAAAAGTGGGTTTTTGAATTTATTCTCTCACACAAATATTATCAAGGTCGGCCTTATCTCTATGTCGATTCAACAGATGCAATAGATGCATCCCTTGATCCTCTACCGAATTGTATAAATAGGGGTGCTTCCACCCTCATATGGTTATGATCCTAAGAGCAACTCGCATCTCTGTTTGGCCGCAGATTGGGAGCATCCTAGACAAAGAGTAGAGGACGAGTTCTATAGCTTTTTTGAATACCGAATTAACCTCACAGCTGGGCCGAGTAGTAGAGGATGATTTGCGGACTGTCTGGGCATGTTTTGGGTCTAGTTTTTGAAGTATTTTTTTGTGAGATAAGGCCGCTGTCCTGTACTGAAGGTTGAACCCTTCACCACTGTTTGGAGGAGGGCCATGAGTCTACACAGGGGGCTGGGAGTAGCCCTTCTTGCCAGCGAAATAAAGAGGAGCATCACTAAAGGTAGCCACAGATGCTAGAAGTATTCTTGAGCCATAGATCAGGGCTGATGATGTCCAGTGATTAGCCCTAACCAGGCCGAGACCATAAGCTGACCTGGACAGTGAAGCATGTAGGTATGTTTTGGATCAGTTTGGACAGAGGTCATATTTGGACAGTGTTTTTACCATCCTCTTCTTCAGTTAAGAGATTGAAGTCTGGTAAGTGGTTGCATCATTCAGGAAAGCAGACTTGACTGGGTTATCTCCTTGTCATCTGGATAATGGTTTTACTCAGCATATTGACAAGTCAATTTGACTTTATGTGTACTCTCGCTCATTCCCTGCTGAACATTTGATCAAGGGTTTTCCCCTTCTTGGGGTTTTTCCCTGGCTTGCGCCATATTCATGTGTTCTCTTGTCTTGGCTTGTCCTCAATATCATTTATTTATGTTCTTGCCTCAGTTAATATCAATGTGGTAAAAATCGATGTGCTTATAATGGAAATGGATTGATGTCTATGAAAGATTGAAGTAGCTGTCCTTAGCAAGAACATGTTAATCAAAATTTAACAGTGTCTAACTAAGCCTTTATTAGATGTCTAAAGTACACCTCTAAGTACTAACTGTGACCATTATATCTAGCAACGTCCCATAATTGTCGTATGACATAAAATTGCTTGTTCCAAAACAACAACAAAAACAAAACCTTGGGCAAGCAAGATGGTTTTCAGCCCACTCATAGATATAGTTTTCAATCAGCAATTGGAAGCAAATTGTATCCAGCAAGGTTGATGAAGCACAAATTACATCGCCATTCTTCCATCTAACCACTAACTCACCAAAGGAATTGTGACAAACCAATCAAGTTCAACTCACGAATATTCAATACAGTTGGAGTGATATAAAAAATTTTAAAAAAAAATAAAAACAAAGGATATATGTGTCTGTGGATAAAATAATATATTGAATAATGAATAAGAGATGAGAATATAGCAGGATGGTGATTACAAAATGACAGCCCCATATAAATACCTAAGTGGGGTGCCTTTTCACTGAGAGACATGTCATTTAGTTAAGAAATGTCTTTTCATTGTTAATTATTATTTATTACTTATAATTTATTTTTATATATTTATGTTTAATATATCACCTTCACCTCTGAAAATGCTTTGTCTGCAAAGCGTATTTATGGAAAGGCCTTATGTCTTTGTTCTAGCCTGTAATGTATTCACATGATTCCCTATTCTTGACATTGTCACAGTTGATGATATGAGAGATCGTAAACTTCTAAGTGCTAAGCAGAATTGTTGAACTGTAGAAGGATCTAACCATCCTAATTTGATCCCTTGTGGAATACTATGACAATAGAGTTACTAAGATGAATTGTTATTATGAGACTGAGTTGCAGTGATGATAATATTCTTTGGAAGATAACTTAATTGTTTCCCTTCTAAGTTATGTTCATACACTGACTAGTTAAGGTATTTGCTCTAATGATTAGGATCTCGATAAGGTGTCTTTCTAGCATGAATTTCCTTTATTGTACTTGTAGTGTTTTCTTGATTTACTTTTAGAATTATATCTTCTTCATGCACTGCTGTTGTTTTCTTGATTCCACACAGAATTCTACTTTTTTGGCAAAATGTCATTTCTATGTCTTATCCACCGAGCTATCTGAAAACGTTGGAGTATCCAGATCCCTGCAGCCTCAACTCTTATATCATATTTTAGAAATATGGACCTCACAGCTCTCACAAAATCATGCACAAATATTGTACATTTAGACCTGCAAGTGTAGTGGCAGTTGAACGTGCTACACGTGCTTTAGAGAGGAATCTTTCCAAATGTCTTGTCGTAATCCCAAAGTAATATCGATTCCTATGAAAGATAACTGGAACTATACAACATGTAGAGAAAGTGTGTATAGACTGAAGTTCCAAACAAGGGTGTTGGACAAATGTGTTCATGATAAAGGTGCCAATGACAAAGGAGGTGAAATGAAATGATATTTTAAGGTCCAGGAGACTAAAAATTGTCTATGAGACCATTAGTTCCCTGTTTTTCACTTTCTGCAATTCAATCCTTTTCCAATTCAAATTGATGATGAGCTGGGCCAACCTGCAACAACCCCCCCGCTAAAAAGAAATGCCAAGAAACTGATGCTAACATGTTCTCATAACTTTCTCTGGTGTCTTTGAATGCATCACATTCCAAAATGAAATGTTTTTCCGATTCCACAGCCCCAGACGTGCAAAATGTGCACACCCGTTCTTCCAAAGCTTCTTTAAGACTTCTCCACCGTCCTGTTTCACACCGAAGTTGATGTGAGTTGATCCTTAATTGGGCAATAAGAACTTTTGCCCTCCATGAAATGCTAGCTCCAATGAATTCTTTTTGTTGTAGATCACACATAGGGTTGAATTCCTCAATGTAATATTTCTTCTTTCTACCCAACTCTTTTTCCCATACCTTTTTACGAAACTTCTCCACAGCAAAATCCTTTAGCTCCTTGCTATTTGTGGGACAGGGATTGAGGTAGATATTCCATTTTTGCATCCATGTGTAGTTTTGTTTCATCCATGTTTTTTTTCTTTCACTCATGCCTTCATTGAAGATAACATTAGGCCATCTACCTACTCTCATTTGCTCAATTCTTTTTAGATATCTTATGAGCCGCACCATAGCAATTGCTTCAATGGGAGCTGCTCATGTTTCACTCAACATTATCTCATAAGGTACTAAACTTTTTATTCTGAACTTGCTCATGATCAAGCGATTTTAGATTTTCTCAATTTGTTTCCATTTTGAGACAGGAGCGTTCCTAGCCCACAATTCACACCCATATAGCATCACTGGACAAACTAGGAGTCCAAAAAACACTTTAATCGTTTTCCAATCCCATAACTCTGCCTCTCTACATCTGTTTTGAAGAGCATATAATGCTTTCCACCCTCCTAAAATTATCTTCTTTCTGCAGTCCTCCCAATTGAGTTTGTTGTTGAAATCAATCCCAAGGTACTCGTACTCATTTACTTCTTCAAGAATGTTGTCTTCAAAGAAGAAAGTATGTTGGCTCTGCTTCCTTTTATCAGAGAAAGTCATTATTTTGGCATATGCTTCAAGATAATGGAGTATATAAAACTCAGGTTCATTTAAGCAATGAACATCAGGCAGATGTACCATTATGCATAGTCAAGGTTACAGACTAGGTTGATTGTGATGCAGGCCTTAATGCCTTGGAGAATGTTCTGAGTACCAATTCTACTTTGATACCTTTTGATGGGCTAATTGACAACGCTTTTGTAAGCATGCCCATGTGGGAAAGATTGCATATTCACAATGTCTGGAGGGTAAAAATTGTTGTGCAGGCATACATGGGGCTTTTGGATTTCCAGATTCCCTGTGTGATGGATGTTGTTCTCAGCATGGTAGCAGCATTACAGTTGGAGTTGGAGCTTTGTTTCAGGCCATAATAGGAGAGATCAATTGGTAAGCTTATCTGCATGTGGCAATGACTTTCAGTTTAAGCAGAAAAGAACATAGAATTCAGGGAACCTTAACTCCAGTGGTTCAACTGAGAATGATAAGATGAACATTTTGTTTCTGATGATCAACTCCTGGAAAGCAACCCTTGGATTCAGCCATTTAGAGGAGACCTATATTCCAGGAAACATCCCCCAAGGTGGCATACCCATACCCGAAACTCCCCAAAACACTGAAACATCGACGAAACTTGGCTGAAATGATTGGGTAGTGTTTCTTGATTTGGAAACAGCACCGAAACGCCGCTGAAACGTTTCGGTGGTGTTTCAACCCAATTCTGCCCCGTTTCTGCCCAATTTTGGCCCATTTCCATGACTTCTTTGTTTCTGCGGGCTCACTCAAGCACCCAAGAAGGTTGTGGGGCCCTTCTATGGCCAAAATAGATTTAATATAACACTAAATTTTATGTATAATTACTCCACAAACTAATTTAAATATTATCAAGCCACGCTCTAGTTCTGCTAAGAAAGAAACTTGTTCTATTTTTGTTAACGAAAATGAGGATTAGGATTATAAGATATGTAATTGTACTTGTCATTAGCTCATGTTATGTTTCATTTTTCAGCGAATATAGCCACGTATAAAGGTTGATTTTTAAAGCCTTATGTATATAGCCTCATTTTCAAATCTTGTATGTACAACCTCATTTATTAATGTTAACTTTGGATTTTGAATCATTTAATCATCCATGAGAGTTACCATAGACAGGATTTTCCTTCTAAAATGTCATTTATGTGTCTCAATCTTTTTTTCTTGAAAGATGAGCTATTAACTTCTTTTTTTTAATTACATACATATATATGACGTTTTGCCCGACATTTCCATTTTTGGGGGGTCACATTTACAGTCGTACCCATTTCGAAAGCTTCCAGACATTTCAGCGTTTCGTGTAACTTAGGAGGAGACCTAGGACCCCAACTCTAGCACAAAACTGCAAATTTTCCTGTTTGTGTTGCCAACACTCCGAGTTTTGTTTGCTCTAATTTTTACACCCTGTGAACTTCTATAAACTTTAGAAATCATCAGTCAAAATCAGTGAACATATAGGAAAATCTGCCCTTAGCGTCTCCAATAAATATTCCTCTCCATTTGAATCGGTGTGTGCTAGCCTTAGGGGGTGTCCCTAGTCTTTGTATTTGTTGTTCTAACTTGTGTGAAAATTTGGATGCCCAAATTTCTACTGCAACAGCTAATTAAGTTTCTCCTACTTGTTAATTTCTTAATCAAGTTACTTATTGTTTCCTACAGTAAATATCGAAACTAATAAACAGCGATCTACACCATTTAAATTATAAGCGGAAACAAGAAACTGAACAAGAAAGATATACAACACATGTACACAGTTATTTTTGGAGAAATGTCCCCGGAAAAACCCAATGCAGGAAAACCGGTGCAGCCGCTAGGGGTTTATTATTAAGCAGTAGTAAATTCTGAGTACAATTCGTAGGATGCCCAATTAGCTATCCAATATAGAGAGAAACTAGACAAAACAAGTAGTGAGATGCTCTCACCCTGTCACTAGAAGATTTCGACCATAATCTCGCTAGAAAGAGGCTCTGCGTCCCTTCTGCATCAGCCTCTGCACAAAACTGCGTCAACCCTACATAGTCTCTATGTCACCTCTGCTGGAGATTGCGTTGCTCCTTCAAATCCTCTATTGCGCAAAAACTTCGACTTCCAGCCTCCTAGTCACACCCCGACTCCCGGCTTTTGAAACTCGATTTCCTCAGCCAGAAATTCAATCTCCCTCTAGGCTCTACGCTACCATTGCGTCAGCACTACATGGGCCAGCGTTAGCCTCTCTTTGGATGTCGTTTTTTCATCTCTTCCTTGTACTCTCTGGCCCAGGAAAAGACTCTTCACCAAATACTATCTTTGCCGCTCTCTGCAAAAGATCTCTATCGAAAATCTCTCGGCAACTTCTCTACTTCAGAAAATCAAACTCCTGATCTTCTATGTGTGTTTTCCAAGTGCCCCTCAAGCTTCTTCTTATATCTTGGACAACCAACAGCCTAAATTAACTTATAATCAATGGCTTAGATCATTTTGGCTTGATCCTCGTCTTCTCTTAGAAGTTACACCCACAGTTAGATTAATACCTATTAATTATTTTAATTTCCTAAATTTAGAATTAGGGTCCCATTAAAAATAATGTTTAATAAAATTGTCTCTAGGTGGAATTTCCCAAAACAATTTCTGGGTATTGGAGAATGCATGTGTCTAAGCCTCCCTGCAAAAGACTTAGAGCACATCCGATGCTACCAGAAATCAACAACCTGTAAATTTGCAAGTAAACACTCAAAAAACAAGATAAAGGTTGCTTGAACAGCAAGTTAATGGCGTAACGAGCGTGTATAAATTCTAAAGTTTAAAGTGTGGAATGGTACTGCACAAATCAACCCTTTATATGGAAAAATAGTGTAAGAAGAAAGCATATTAAGTGGCTAATTGCCCAAATAAATAGCTGAAAAAATCTTAATAATTTGTACAAGATAACATTGAATCAAAAAAGCCAGAGTGAATCGATCAAAACTTAAATTTATTCAACAAGAGCCAGAAGGTTGGCTACACCAAGATGACTGTCACAAAACTTGAATACAATGATATCCAAGCACAAAGTAATAAGAGCAAGAATAGAGAGAGAAAAACAATGGAGAGAAGAAAGAATGGTTGCCTGCTCTTGCTCAAGACAATTCGAGTTGGAAGGTTGACCTTCCACCCATTTAAATAATGCTTTCCTCCTTCAATTCATGCCCAAACGATGATGTTAATCTTCCATTGTTCTATGCTATCACTCTCACTTAGCCCAATTCTTTCTTCAATTAGCAATCACTTTTAAATAAATTTAATCTTTCAATAACAATGAGCAATTTTAGATAGAAAAGTGAATCCAATGTACAATAGAAGATAGCCAAGAGCAATAACAAGAGACACAAGATTTGGTCAAAGACCAGGGAAAAACCCCACAAGGGGGAAAACCCTTTCAAATACTTCTTCTATTAGACTATCATCAAATGTTCAACAAAGAGATACAATGTCCCAAATCATCAACAAAAGGGTCAAAGTCAATTCTTTGACTACCCAAGAGACCAACCAACCAATATACAAAGGATGAGCCTCAAAGTCAAATTTGGTCAACAAGTCAAATCTGCATTTTTTGTCAAAGTCAACAACATTTGTAGCAGCCCTAGCAAGTCAACAGTTAAAACTCCTTCAATTCAGCTCGGTCAACAGTTAAAAAGTGTGGTGTTGAATGCTCGTCAAATATTAATCAAGACAGTCCCTCCAAATCTGGTCAAGGTCAAACTTTGACCTGTTGAAACCCTAGTTGCAGATCTGCGGTTAATGTTGGTCAAACAGTCTTTGACTTCAGCCTTCCAAAACAGATCCAAATCCAGTCAAACCAAGTCAAAATGAGCAAAGTCAACCTCGGTCAAAGGCTAGTCAAAGTCCCAAAAACAGAAGTTGAGCTCAACCAATCAGAAAAGACTCTCTCTCCTCATCACACATGTGAAAAGAACCTGCAATTTTCAGAAGTAGTCGAACCTCCAAGAGAAGAAGAGATGTGTTGATGTGATGCTCCAAAGTGATGTGACTTGTGGTGTATTTATATGCTCTTAGGTGGATGAATTTGCTTGTTGAGGCCAACTAAACTTTTGTGTACTTGTGGGTTTCATATTAAATATTAAATTTTTCCTTGACCAAATTAAATTCTTCCAAGGGAAAAGAGTGTCTTCTCTGGATGAGGAAGGTTGTCCAATGGAGGGAATTTATCCCTGAGCTGCCAAATTAACACTCCCTCTCAGCTAGGGAGAAATTCTCAACTACATCACGAATCTCATCTCAGAAGTCTCATCATCATGATCACTGAACCAAGTCATATCTCGTCTCTACTCACCTCTACTCATTTGTTGAACACTCGCGAATCTAAAGAAAAAGAATTATCATCATAGGGGAGCTCTAGCTACCACCCTATATCCAAGGACAATAGACGAGATCCATGTACCGCAAGGGTAAGAATCACACTCTATGTTATTGACCTATGACAACAGGCGAGATTGACTTAAGGATCACACTAGGCGACAATAGACGTGAATCTAAAGAAAAAGAATCGTCATCATAGGGGAGCTCTAGCTACCACCTTATATCCAAGTACAATAGACGAGAACCACTTACTGCAAGGGTAAGGATCACACTCTATCCTATAGACCTGTGACAATAGGCGATATTAACTTAAGAATCACATTTGTCCTATTGCCCATTGATCTTCCCATCTAGACCCTCGAGAGTCAAGTGGTAGAACACATGTAATCCCATCACTTGAGCGAGATACGACTTACCATAAATGGTTAGGATCACAGCCCATCTCAAGTCACCTCAACCCATTGGCTAGGTGGGGAGGAACAACCCAACAAGCCCAGCTTGTGGGTAGGATGGCAAGTGGGATACACTTTGCCAAGTCCCAGACTTCATGGTAGGGGGAGATACCCACTTGTCATAAATGACGAGGATCACACACACACCCTGCAGTGATAATAGGCAAGACCTGCTTACCACAAGGGCAAGGATGACACCCTATCTTATTGTCCAGAGTTCCCTTAACCCCAGGAGCTCTCTAGCTCAATTCCTCTCACTGTGAGCTCAAACAGGGGGGAAGAGCATAGCTCAGTGTTCTCGATCAACCAAGGCCCTTGCCCAGGAGGGTCACCTCCATTAGTCCAAGTTGCTCTCTGAAGAGTCAAGACCAAGAACTTCCCTTTCGGTAAAGCCTTCATGAGTATGTTTGGTATCTGCTCATCAATCGAAATATGATGGAGTCTCACGACTCGTCTCTGCACCATGTCTCGTATATAGTGATACCTTATCTCAATATGCTTGGACTTGTCATGAAACATGGGATTCTTTGCTAATCGGATCCCACTCTTGTTGTCGCAATGTATCACCGTCGTATCCAAAACTTGCTCAAACAACTCTCCAAAGAGCTTCCTCAACCATACTACCTCGCAGCTAACCATGCTAGCAACAATATACTATGTTTTGGTTGTGCTTAAAGCTACAAACTTCTGCTTCCTTCTCATCCAACATATCATGGTAGAACCCAAACTAAAGCAACACCCTAATGTGCTTTTCCTGTCAATAATATTTCCAACCCATTCAGCATCAGTGTACCCATGAAGCAACACATTTTCGGCAATATATCTCAAAACAAGATTAGCCGTCCCATGCAAATATCTCAGCACATGCTTGGCGGCAACCCAGTGTGCATGAAGATGCTCAGTCCTGCATTGACTCAAATTGTTAACTACAAAACATATGTCAGGAAAGGTGTTCACAAGGAACATCAATGCCCCAATCAATTGTCGATACTCAAAGGGATTCGCCAAGTCAGGTCCTACAACATCTCCACATAATTTCTTTAAGTTCATCTCCATTGGTCTGGCCATGGGCTTGCATTCTACCATTCCAAATATTTCAAGCAATTTCACAACATATTTTCCTTGAGAAAGAAAAATCTCTTCGGGCTTTTGCCACACTTCTAATCCCAAGAAGTAATGCATCAATCCAAGATCTTTCATTTCAAACTCAAAGGCCAACTCCCTCTTACACTCGAGCATCAGAGGCTCACTCCCTGTCAAGAATAAATCATCAACAGATAAAACCAAAATGAGAGGCATACCTTGGACCACTTTGAAGTAGAGGTTCGAATCAGCATTGCTTTTCGTGAATCCAAGCTTCACCAAGTAACTATCAATAAGGGCATACCAAGCTCTGGGGGCTTGTTGCAATCCATAAAGTGCCTTCTTCAACCTGCAAACGTGAGACTTTTTGTCATGTACTTCAAAGCCCAGTGGTTGCTCAATGAATACTTCTTCCTGTAGTATGCCATGAAGAAACACAATCTTTACATCCATCTAGTGAAGAGTCTATCCTTGACTAGCAACAAGCGAAACAAAAGATCTAATAGTAGTATAGCGAGCATCACGTGCAAATATAACATCATAGACTTCTCCCTCTTTCTGGGAGAAACCTCTAACCACACACCTCGCTTTATACTTCTCCATTTCAAAGTCATGACAAACTTTCTTTTGGGTCTCGGAACAACATCCCACACATCATTCTTCATAATAGATTCAAATTCTTCAGCCATAACATCCTTCCAAACTAGTTCTTTCACTACTTCAAAAGTGGGAGGCTTGGCTTATATGATGGTGCTCATAGCTACAGCATATCCCTGGTACTGGCATGGATTCTTGCTTTCTCTAAAGGTTTCTCTAGCAGCAACATGTCATTCAGCATCCCGTAATGTATCACGAAGCCAAAGGGGTCTCTCCCTGGCAGTAGGATCACTTAGAGGAGGATCCAAGGGGTCCATAGGTTCCATAGGATTATCAGCAACATCTTTCTCTAGCTCGAGCATAAAAAATTCATCTAGTAGGTCCATGTCATCATCCTTCTTCTCAACAGGAAGAGGAGGAATATCCCTTGCTTTTCCAAGGGCAACATCTTCATCGAAAGTCACATCCTTGCTCAACTCGATATTTCTTTGACCAAGCACATACATTCTAAAAGATTTACAATTATCACAACATTCAACAAGCGTACCTTTCTTTCCAGTGGCTTCCATCTTGTTTCTCTTGTCCTTCGGTACATGAAAATACATGAGGCAGCCAAATATCCTTAGATGTCCAATGTCAGGCTTCACACTTGTGAACACTTCTTCGGGAGTCTTGTCACCCAAGGCTTGATGAGGAGTCATGTTTTGAACATAGACCACTATAGTAGTGGCTTCTCCCCAAAGGTGTTCAAAAATCTAGGGCAAATACTTAAGGTGTTCTAATAAATGATTTCTTTGCAATCTTGACATTTTCTTGTGAGTTATATTAGAGCATTAGCATTTTTATTTAGTTTTGTCTCCAAAGTCAAGAATGAGCTCCAATAGCCAAGTATACTCCTTAGGTGAAATCTTGTCAAAGATAAAACAAGTCGAATTGTCCAAGTGATGATGATGATCTACAAATGATCCTCTCCTCTTTTTATATGAGGAGGATGAGTTATAATTTTAGTCTAAAAGCCCCTAGAATCAAGTTAAATCACAATAATGCCTTGGGTTATGTTGACAGTGCTCGAAATGCGTAAACCAATGGGAGCTCCCAGATGTGAAGTCCCAATTAGACCTCACACCATTTGGAGTAGGAGCCCCTTCCCCTACTTTATTCCTCAACACATGCACAAACCTACCCCTTGTTCCTCCCTCATAAACTGTTGAGTTAATGATGCATGCAAATCCCTCTACAAACAACTCTATCTAACCCTCATACATGATCCATTTTCCTCCACTCACCTTCGCCAAACATATCATAAACTCCGTCGCTACAAAAATGGGCATCTCTCACAGAGGAAACGAGAACTTTCTGCGATCCTCCGCCACTACCCGAAAGCCTTCTAGTGTGCCCTTTTTCCTAACACAACCCCCCCCCCCCCCTATAACATTCTTGGACAAACTCTCATCCACGTTTCCTCCCCTCCATTTGTTTGCCACCTTTTATCTATGCAAGATATTAGGAGAGCAGTCAAAGCTTTGTGTACCAAAAGAGCAGTCGATGATGAAGGGCTTCACATCGAATTTCTTAAGCATGCATCCAATCCCTTCAATCCCATGTCATTGATTTATTTAATCGTGCCATATGTCCATCGTTCCCCCCCCACACCCCCATGGACCAAACACATTATTCATCTAATCCACAAATCATGGAATAGTTTTGATCTGAACAATTACCAGACGATCATGATGGATCATACATTTTCCAAGCTTTATGCCATAGTCTTATACTAATGGCTTTCTGAGGAGCTAAAGAATTATCATCTCAGGGCTAGAGGACAAGTAGGTTTCCACCCCAAATACTAGACGATTGATCACATCTTGACAATTTGACCCATTATTAGGAGGTGGATCATCACTCTTTGAGGTTTTACAGTTGTGCTATATAGTTCTAGAAAGTGTTTGACACAGATCCAAGCGAGGCATTATTCTAGAGACTCCACGACATTAGCATATCTAAGACCCTCCATATACCACGATATAATAGGATCTACTAGATGTGGCACCTATAGGAGCCAAAGACTAAAATGCACCTCAATTTTAGGTGCCCCTATACCAGTGTCACAGGGTTCGGCGAACTTAAACCTTCAGGTTCGAAATTTGGCAAACCTCAAAAAAATTTTGAAATTCATTCAAGTTCGCCGAACCTAAAAGCCAAACCTGTTTGAATTCGAACCCCATTCGAACTCAAACCTAAAAGTGAACCTTAAGTTGAATTTAATCGAATTCAAAAAACAATTGTTGAGGTTCGAATTAGGTTTGGCAGTTGGTTTTCGGCAATCTTCCCGCAAAAAAATCCTTTATAAACAATGTTGCGTTAAGGATTTAGCACAACGAGTGTCGAGTGAGTTCTGACTCCTAAGTGAGTGAGTGAGATCTCCGTGCAACCGTGAGTGAGTTGGTGAGATCTGCGTGCAGCGTGAGTGAGTTCGTGAGTTCTGCGTGCAGCGTGAGTGAGTTTTGCATGAGTCGAGGAGTTTGAACACTGCCGAGTGTCCACTATGCAGTCACGCAGTGTCGAGTGCGGTGTGCCCACTGCCCACTGCCTAGTGCCGAGTCACTGTGTAGGCTATCGACTAGTCAAGCAGAGCTGCGGAAGCCCGAGTGGAGTCGTGGACAGTGGATTCTCATTCCGTTAAGCTCCTACCAGCTAGGTAAGTGCACTGTGCACCTTGATTTGTCTCCATGTGCAGCTATGGAGTAATAGTAAATACCAGTAATTCAGTTCTATTTTTAGTATTTACTGTTTGATCTTGTTTTGTCATTTTCTATGCAAATTCGAAAGTTCTAATGCATTTGTTTTATTGATCTTGTTTTCTCATTTTCTATGCAGATTCGAAAGTTCTATTGCATTTGTTTTATTGATCTTGTTTTGTCATTTTACCTTGAGGCTTGGTTGTAGCCAGTAGGCTATAATCATGGAAAGTATGTTACATAGGGCTAACTAGTGTGCCGCATAATGGCTAGTAAAGTGAGCTAGTAACAAAACTACCTTACAGTACATTTAAAAGCCCGGGCTTGAATAGAACATGCCTGCTAAGGCCCCAAGGGTTCCTGTTACTATTGGAGTCTGTTGAGAGCCACCATAAGAGTGATTAAGTTATGAGTGGTCTATGATATCTCTCAAGTTCCTCCAAGCTTCCAGTTATCTATTCCTTTAGTCCTTTGCCCAGAAAGAAATTATTAAAAAAAAAAAAAAAAAACCAGAAATGGAATCTGGAGAGAAAACCAGTTTACCATCGGACCTATGTGGTAAGCCAAGAATAAATAGTTGATTGTTTGCAGCAGAGGTTTCTCAGTTGAGATGCTGCTTCCTGTACTGGGCTTTCCCTAATGTTCTTCTTGATATGTTTGAAATTTGAATTAATGAACACTGACTTGACAGACTGTCAGTTGTTTGATGTCCACCTGAAGGTTGTACAGCAGCTTTATATGTCCATTTGCCATTGTCTCATTGTGTTTGCTTAACTGTTTTCTCACCCTCAGGCCTCAACTGCAGCATGAATGGAACCAATAGATATATTAGAAAGGGTGACTAGAGAAGGAAAGCTCCTAGCAAGATCCATGACTAGTTCATAAAGCATATTGAAGTCTGTTTCCAATTTCACTATTGGCTCACTTTGACAAGCCACAACTTCTGATAACTTTGCATTCCTGGATCTCTGAGATTCTATTTGACTTCCCATTATGCTGCTATAATGAGAAAAGGCCACCTTTATATCCTGTATCCGATCACTGCAATAATATATATGGTAGCATCATCACATATTTCAATTTTATGGTCATCTTCCCTTTTGACAGCTCTTTCATTTCTTTCCAATAAAACAGTGCGAAACACGCATATGGAATTCCAAATGAATTAATGAATTGATTGAGCAGCAATACTCAATAATAATACAGAGATATTTACAAAGATAGAAACATCAAGTTTCTATGTAAGAATCAGTTTCATCTAAGAAACTGCTGAAGAAAGAAAAATAGCAACAGCTAAAAGAATGAGCATTAAACTAAAATAGAATTATTCTAATACCCTCCCTTAATGCTCAATCTATTTACAACACTAATAGACCCCCTGAATTGTTCAAACTTAGCAGGACCAAGAGGCTTGGTGAAGATGTCTGCGGGCTGCTCTGTTGTGGGAACATATCTCAACTGAATGGATCCGTCTTCAACAAGCTAGCGAATGTAGTGACAATGAGTTTCCACATGTTTTGTTCATTCACGAAAGACGGGATTTTTGGCAAGTTTGAGCACTCCCTGATTATCACAAAACAAGGAAGTAGGACCTGTCTGGGAAACATGCATATCTGCAAGCATACGTCGAATCCAAATTGCCTCAAATGATGCCCTAACTGCTCCCCGATACTCTGCTTCTGTTAAGGAGAAAGCCACGGCTTGCTGCTTCTTACTAGTCCAGGTGACAGCACCAGATCCTAGACTAAACACATACCCAGCTGTAGATTTACGATCATCAACCGAATCGGCCCAGTCAGAATCTGTGTAACCACTGAGTATAGGATCGGAACTGTGAGTGTATAGGAGTCCATAATCAGAAGTGCCACGCACATATCGTAGCACACGCTTTGCTGCTATCCAATGATCAGCTTTAGGAGCTGACATGAAACGGGAAATGTAGCTGACTGCAAAACTGATGTCTGGTCTGGTGGCAGTAAGGTAGATGAGACTACCCATTAATTGCCTGAATAAAGTGTCATCTATAGGAAGAGAGGATGACTGAGCTGAAAGTTTGAGCCCTGGTTCCATAGGAGTCGTAGCTGGTTTGCAATCCTGCATTCTGAACCTATCCACAAGATTTTTGGCATACTTGGACTGAGAGAGAAAGATGTGATTCTCAGTCTGCCAAACTTCAACCCCCAGACAGTAGTGAAGAAGACCCAAGTTTGTCATATCAAAAGTTCTGCATAAGTCTTGTTTGATCCCATGGATCAAATGTGCAGAGTTGCCAGTAATGATAAGGTCATCTACATAGACAACCACAAACAGTATATCATCACCAGTATGCTTGATATACAGATTTGCATCAGATGGGCTCCGCTGAAAGCCATGATCTGTCAGGTACTGATCAATTTTTATGTACCAAGCTCGAGGAGCTTGTTTCAATCCATAGAGAGCTTTAGCTAATCTACACACTTTCTGTTCTTGACCGGCAATCTGAAATCCTGGAGGTTGTGTCATGTAGACTTCTTCCTGTAAGTCACCATTTAGGAAAGCACTTTTTACATCCATCTGATGAGCTTTCTATTTGAACTGAGCTGCTAGGGCAAGAACAAGACGTATGGTGCTCATCTTGGCTGTAGGAGCAAAAGTCTCCTCATAGTCAATGCCTTCCTTCTGTGAGAATCCTCGAGCCACAAGACGAGCTTTATACTTGTCTAGAGATCCATCGGCTTTGTATTTCACTTTATATACCCATTTGCAGCTAATGGGCTTTTTCCCTTCAGGAAGATCAGAAAGGTTCCATGTGTGATTTTTCTGAAGACTCTGAAATTCAGCGTCCATAGCCTGTTCCCATTCAGGTGTACCCTTAGCCTCTGAGTAAGTTTGAGGCTCAAAGATACTGTGTATATTAGCCATAAGGGCAAAATTTACTGTAGACTGCTGTGTGCTCTTATGTCTAGAAGTGCGTCCTTCAAGGAGTTCATCATCCCGAAGATCACCAATGGTTTTAGCCCACCTTTTTGGCCGAAGAGTAGAGGAACTAACATCAGGAGGAGAAGAAGAAGGGTCAAGAGCAATAGGAGCAGCAAGAGAAGGGTTGTTTTCCGGAGGAAGCTCAGGCAGTGTATTATCAAACATTGATACTGCATCATCCCTCTCATCAGGTGGACCTACCGGAAGAAGAACACTGTGAGGCTGATCTGTAGAACACTGCTCAGAAGAAGAAGACTGAAAGAATCCTTTGTCTTCATCAAATACCACATCCCGACTGAAGCTAAGACGACCAGTGTCAATATCTATTAGTCTATAGGCCTTGTGGTGATCACTTTACCCTGTCATCATGAGTTTCTGGCTTTTGGAATCCAACTTGGAGCGCTTAGCAGCTGGAATCCAAACATATGCAATTGAGCCGAATACTTTGAGGTGACTGATCTTAGGCTTACGACCAGACCACACCTCTTCGGGAGTTTTCCCTTTAACAGCCTAAGTGGGTGATCTGTTAAGAAGATAGATAGCAGTAAAGATTGCTTCAGCCCAGAATTTGTTGGGAACATTCTTGTGCTGTAACATGGAGCGAGCCATTTCAACAACCGTGCGGTTGCGGCGTTCAACAACACTG
>APFE031321413.1:0-15581 GCA_000404065.3 Pinus taeda
TGGCACTATCAACTACAGAGGCAGAATACATGGTAGCCACTCATGCAAGCAAGGAAGTAGTTTGGTTGCAGATATTGTGTTAAAGTATGGGGTTAGTACAGGAAGATATAAGGATAGACTGTGGCAGCCAAAGTGCAATTTTTCTTGGCAAAGAACCCTGCATATCATTCAAAGACAAAGCACATTGATGTTCAGTATCAATTTGTGCTGGATATGATAGAAGACAAAAAGGTGTTGCTGGTAAAGGTGGACACTTTGAAGAATACTGCAAATGCATTGACAAAATCTGTGAGCTCTGAGAAGTTCTCTTGGTGTAGAGAGACAATGGGCATTTCAGGGCTGGGAAAATGACTAAGCTCTCTTGTGGCCCCTTGTGGAAAGAAAACAACAAGTGTGAGAATGTTGGGTTGTGTTATATTCTTTCCACGTAGTTAACAGGGGGTTTAAAGGGCACACGTAATCCCAGTTTATGGGGTCTACGGCAGCGCCCTGGAAAATTTTGGTTTTGGACCCTATGTTAGGTTGGGCAGACCCACCTATGGTTTTGTGCATGATTTTCACACGTTTTTTAGACACAATGGTTTTTCGGTCCATGGTATTGGATGCTTCGACATGTATAAATATGTATTGTAACATTGAAAGGAACATAATGAAAAATCAAGCTGGTAGTCCCGGTTTTGGGATCCAGGGGAAAATCTCTATGTATATGTGTTTTATGTGTTATGATCTCGCAATGTTTATTTTCTATGTTTTAGAATTCGTTTGGAGTTAATTTCTGTACGGGGTTAAAACCTACAAGTAAAAGATGTGGAAAATTCTAACCGAAGAACACTCTAAGGAAGGTGCCATCCAGTGAGGCAAACTAATCGATGGTCTTCGATATCGCTTCCATTTCCCCACATGACACGCAAGGTGGTTCTTCCTCAAATATCATCTTGTATAGTGGAATGAGGAAGTGGTCAGTTAGCTTCTCCATTACTCCTTTGTGGCTGTAATCCGAGATAAATATGTAATAGATATACATAGCATGGTCCCATGGTGTCCAAGTCCAATCCATGCGAGGGAATGCATTATGTGCACAAATTTCATCTAGTAGATATGTAGACATGTATAATCTTGCTTGTCAACCATTGGGAGGATTCCGAGTGTTTGCTACATGGATACTTAACTGTCGAGCCAATAAGTCTGACCAGTTGAACAACTTCCCTTGTTCATAACCTGGTTCAATAAGATTTCCCACACTTTAGCAAAGGTCTCACTGCTTTGTTGGCCATAGATTCTTCAATCAAGGATAACCAAGAGCTGATAGGCCCTCCTAAGATACTTTCTCTTGTAAGCATTGGTGGGTGTATGTCGAAACTTTGATGGCTCTTTCACCGATCCTTTAACATTTTCTTTCATGCTCAAATAGTTGTTGTTGGCATAAAAGTATGAACCCATGAGCACGTCTGGCTTGGGAAAATGGTACATGAGATGATAATCTGCTTCCAAAAATGTAGCAAGCTTTCGTCTACTGGCATTGCTCAAAGTCATAGTCTTCACATCAATATGTGAAACAATCTAATTGATAACATCTGCACATGGGAAGGTTGGATATCTGCATGCAACCTTGTGTAATCTTGACCGTTGAACATTAATGTATACTTCTAGTCCTCTAGATCTTCTTTGAAGCTCTTTGATGAAAAATATTCATTCACTTTCTCTCATGTAAGATCTAATTCCTTTTCCACAAACAATTGAGTGTCTGAATATAATAGCAAGTTTACTGGCATACTGTCAACTGCTTCCCCAGTACAGCTTTCTGTGGTATCTTTTGAAGCATCTCTCTTGGGTGCCATGATAACAATGACTACTGGAGAGAAGTGCTCAACAATTGTGATACCTTCAGGAGGAAAAGGCACTCATGGCAAGAATACATTAGCTTTTGTAAATCAAATTTCAAAGCAAGATCAGGGGGACAACACACAAAATTATGAAGAGAGATTACACAATTCTCATGATATAGGGAGGGAGACTGGCTAAGGGAATTGCCCATTGTGTAGTCTTAGTAGCCACTGATACAACATAAGGCTTGAGACTGCATAATGTATAGTTCAACCTGGGTAATGACAGGGAGAGACTACACATTGCACAGTCTCAGTGGCCAGGTGGCAGGACTAAGCCTTGGGACTGTGCAATGCGTATTTGGGCCAACCTGTACTACACATTGCACAGTCTCAAAGGCCAATCTCGCAGCTTGAGCCTTGGACTTGCAGAATTCCCAGCTAGGCAAGGTATTGTATGGCCAAGCGAAGTGTAGATCGGCCTTGTGAGGGTGGTTGTAGCAACTACAATAGACCCCCAAGGCTACCAGCTTTAATTATCAACTTGGGGTTCATACAAACTTAAGAGGTGACAATTTTATATGCACAATAGGTCAAGCTCTACGCATGCCACCTTCAATCAATGAATCAGATCATGGCATACATATACAACTCCTTTTACTAGCTTTCAAAAAGAACTTGCATGAAAAGACAAGAGTCTACTCTAATTGGAGGAAGGTAAACATTATCCTATTTGAAGGAATGAAAGTATCATTCATCAAATGTAAAGACTAACTACAATTTCATGAAGGTAAATGACTATACTAATTACAAAGATGAAATATGCTAGTCTACTTGCATATGAAAATTAAGATTCTACTTGCGTAATGTAAATCATTACCCCACTTACAGAATGTGAAAAATTACTTGAAAAAGGAAACTTGCTCTAAAGTGTATGACTAGAAATTCTAAGAACATAACTTCAAAAATTAGGTCTAATTAACTTGCATTGAATATTTTCCCTTCTTATCACTAAGTTCAAGATAATTTATCTTTAGTAATAGAGTCCTTGCACATTGAATAAGAGAACAATCTTTGTGATTCAAATGTGGAGGTCATTATTCAATCCCAAGATACAAAAATCAAGCTCTTAAGGAAAATATGGTCAAGTTTAGACAATTTTATAGGATGCTACAAGACTTCTACATGATTGCTACAAGATGTTATAGGATTTCCCTTGATCCAAGTGGTTCCAGACACATGCAGAAGTCCCAGAGGACTTAGAAAGGGTAGAAAATCAAAGTGATCAGAATGTTGTTGAACTAGAACAAGAGCATAGGTCTCATTGTCCTGATCGCAACAGTGTGAATGGTTCATCAATCCGATCTCGTATGAGGGAGAAAGAGCCAGTCAAAGTTTTGGTCAAAGTTGGGCAGTGGGCCAGGTTTAAATGTCCTATATGGGAACCTAGCTCCTGAAATCGGGTGAAATTGTGGCCCCTTTAAATTGCCTAATATCCCTTATTTTTGAAAGATTTGAAAATGACTTTTATAATAAAAGAAATCATATATATATATATATATATATATAATATATATATAATATATATATATATATATATATATATATATATATATATATATATTATAATATATATATATATTATATATATATATATATATATCTATATGTTATGAGGTGGCGGGCCATGACCCTCGTCACCCCCCATCCAAAGCCATGTATATATTTTAAACAACAAATTTTTATTATTAATAGGCCAATGGGAAATTGACCTCTGTCGACCCAACCAAACATTATATCAAAAACAACCGTATGGGGTGGGTGGGCCACCTCTGGTGGACCCGACCCACACCCCCACCAAAATACATAACATATAGTTATGGGTCGACAGGAATCGAACTCGCCTAGCCACGGGGTTGGCCCGCTCCATGGGTGGCCCAACACACCAATCCCATTTAACAACCAACACCGTATCACACCTCACTTCAATGATTATTTTGACCGAAACCTTTCCACATAGCACGATGGAAATGGGGGGAGGGAGCCACCAGACTAGCAGACTTGCCACCCATAACAAACAATCAATATACGTTGTGATAAAAATGGGAGGGGTAGGATTTTATCCCCCGAATCCTCCTTAACCACCCTTATTTTTAACCAACGCGCCAATTGTCCTTCTTGGGACATCCGCCCGAAAACAAAATTTATAAACACTCTTGCACAGTGCGACGGGGGAGGACGGAACGAAGAATGAGAGAAAACAGTGGAGAATTCAGAGGCAGAATGAAACACGGAGTTCAAGACATATTATTTTAATTGATTTGTAGGCGGAACCATGAGCATGGAAAAGAGGCAGGGGAACCATGATTGAGCCCAATTTTTAGGAGGGAAAAATTTTGCCAGTGTCCAAATTGGACAAACTTTATGTCGAGCCTACACCTCTCAGTGACACGAACTTGATGGTGTAGAAAGAATTTTGATTTGAGAAGTAGATCTTGAGATGACCCAGAGGAGGGAATCTTTGAGGAATATAGAGGGAATCTAAAAGATTCTAGTAGCCCCATGTTTTCACTTTGTCATAATTCAGGAATTTGATAGTCAATTTTACACTAGTCGATGCCATGAATCTGATGGTGTAATTAGATTTTCCATTTGATCATTCTATTTTTTGGCCAATTTTCGATGTGGAGCGTAGGTGTCATCATTCAATGTGTGAGCAGTCATTTCCATGAGATTCAAAGCCACGATATTATTGGTGCAACCAGATCTAGAGGTTGATCATCCTCTTCTTTAGATAACTCCTTGATGTGAGGTATATGCAGTGTGATCATGTAATTCTTTATCTCTTTGATTGAGATGCATTGTGTTGAATAGATCCCTGTTTGATGTTTGATGTGGGATCTTGTTTTGTTCTTGATGTGAGATTTACTTATTGTCATGTTTTGATTGAGATCACTTTGATGCCATGTTGGTAGGATGCTCATTATTAGCATACATGAAATTATGTCATGTTGATAGGAGTCCCTTTTTGGATGAGAGTTCCTGCAGTGGAACATCTCTTGGAGCCACTCCTTTGTGAGGTCATATTCCTTGTATGATAGGGCAAACACATGCATGTACATCATCACTTTTTCTAGCACTTAATGCAGCGGCCTACACCATCTTGACACCATGATCCAGAGACATAGTTCCTCTTGGACGAACTCCATTATCAATGTCTTGTGTTTTATGTTGCTAATTCTTGTCATGTTCCTTCTTCTTTACAACATGCATATATGTTCCTTTATGCTCTTTTAAATGAAATTCTAATCACATCATGAAAGAAAAATATCTTGGTTAAATCAGGGAGTTGAGTCAACTCGGATCAAGTTTGGTATCAGGGCGGTCTTTGTGTGGATGTGAATTGTGATCGTGAACAATGGAACGTGCAACGATGGAGGATGATAAAGAGATGTACGATTCCATGCTGAGAATTTCCGAAAAGGTGGAAATAATGTATGAATCTCCACAAAACGAGATAGAGGAAAACAACGATTGCAACTTAGTTTGCGAGCCATGGAAGAGGCCCTGGAAGAACTGAAGAAAAAAAATTAGAGTCTTCAAGCAGATAACGTTGAATTGAATATGCTTCTATAAGAAGAGAAAGAGGAGAAAAATCATTTGCTACGACAACTGCAATCTAAGGACGAGGCCTTAGAGAAGTTGCAGTGTGACCCATGGTGGTAAAAATTAATTCTTCGAATTTATGTATGTTTCTTGATGATGATTTCGCTGTTTTTGAAAATCATACCACAGGAATTGGCTCCAAACTGTTGAAGAGAATGGGGTATGAAGTAAAAGGATTGGGCATTAATGGCCAAGGCATTGTCAACCCCATCAAAGTAGAAGAATTACCTTGTCAGGTAGGACTTGGGTATGTCAGGAAAGAAGTTGGGGAATCCACCAAGACAATGAGTGAACCACCAACAGCAAATGATGAGAGGCCCACATCAGTTCTTTCCAGCTCGACAGTGAAGGTAAAAGATGTTGATTTCCTTTCAGTTTCGTCTTCACATAGTATGATTTATGTTGGATATTTGGAGATCCCAATTACAGGAACAAACATGAGGCTCCTTACTAGGATGAGGTACAAGGAGGAGAAAGAATTTGGTGTTAATAACCAAGGCATAACTCAACCATTAGAGGTTTTGCAAAGACCTCGATTTGCAGGCTTGGGATATATTGAAGTAGAATTCTCGAAGGTGACAGATGTTTCCGAGACATCAATGAAATCGTCAAGGGAAGAGAATGATGGGAACACATCACCATCATCCCATGATAGTGCCCATTGTAGGGAAACAACTGAGGCAAACTCTCATCGCCATACTTACACTAGAGATGGCAAGGAAAGTTATAAAAAATATCAATATGCGAATGTTCATTTCAATTAAAATCATGTTCTTAATAATGGACATAAATCAAGGCATCAAAAAACATGTACCTTTTGTGGATTACATAACTATACATTTGATGAGTGCTAGAAAAGAATAGCAGCACACAAAAGGACGTGGCGTGAAAGACCCTCTCAACAGCAGGTAAAGAAACATGTTAAGTAGATCTGGAGGAAGAAGACATATCGCAGCCATTGCAATAGAAGTGGCCATCAAAGAGCCACTTGTTGGAGGCTCCATCCAGAGTAGCACCTTAAAGGAAAAGCGTAAGTGCATGAATGATTGTTTAACCAATGAATGCGCCACAAGGAAATGGCCCATTCACCTTGATAAGTGAGAAATGGTTCTTCTAGGCATGATAGAATGTCATGTTCTTATTTCTTTTCCAATCATGTGTTGCATTTTGAAATGTAAAAGTGATGATGTGTTTTCCATCACTTGTTAAGCAACAATGATGTCTGGTCTTATTTTGTGTTGCATTTTACACTCTGAAAGTGATGTTGTGTTTCCATCACTTGTAAAAAAAAAGAAGTTTTTGGCCTTGTTTTTGTAAATCATGTGTTGCAGTGATGATGTTTTTTCCATCACTTGTTAAACAAAAAAGATATTTTGGCCTTGTTTTCATAGCTGGGGCATTTTTCCATTTTGATGTAAACTTGACCACCGAGTATGTGTTATAAACTCGTGGCAAGTATGGGATGCTTGGGTCATTAGTTGGTCATGTAAATTAAGCATGCAATTTGAAAAACAATGTACTACAAGTTTGCAAAGGTTGCAGGTGTCGTCTCATCTCTTATGGCTCTAAAGGACAAAGGTGAAGGAGAAAGAAGGGTGACATGTCATATACTTGTAAGTGCAGACATGGTATAAAGAAGTGGCATATTATTTTCATGCTTTTGGAGGACCAAAAGCTCCTCAATAGGGAGGATTGATCCAAGTGGCTCCAGACACATGCAAAAATCTCAGAGGACTCAGAAAGGGTCAAAAATCAAAGTGATCAGAATGTTTTCGAACCAGGACCAAAGCGTAGATCTGGTCGTCCTAATCGCAACGGTGTGAATGATTCGTCAATCTAAGCTCGTATGAGGGAGAAAGAGCTAGTCAAAATTGTGTAGTGGGTTAGGTTTAAGTGTCCTACAAATTCACCATAAATCGGTGTGGGAACCTAGCTCCTAAAAGTGGGCAAAATTGTGGCCTCTTTAAATTGCCCAATATCCCTTATTTTCAAAAGATTTGGAAATGAATTTTATAATAAAAAAATTATATATCTATATATATATATATATATATATATATATATATATATTATATATATATATATATATATATATATATATATATATATATATATATATATGATGAGGTGGCGGGCCATGACCCCCACCAACCCCCCTCCAAAACCATGCATATATTTTAAACAACAAAATTTTCTTATTAATAGACCGACGAACCATGACCCCCATTGGCCGAAAAAAACATTATATCAAAAACAACCATATGGGGTGGGTGGGCCACCTCCTGTGGACCCGGCCCACACCCTACCAAAATATATAACATATAGTTATGGGCCAGCGGGAATTGAACTTACCCGGCCACGTGGTTGGCCCGCTCCATGGGCAGACCAACATACCAATCTCATTTAACAACCAACATCATATCACACCTCACTTCAACGGTTATTTTGAATGAAACCTTACCGCATAACGCGACAGAAATGGGGTGAGCGGGCCATCGGACTAGTGGACCCGCCACCCATAATAGACAATCAGTATATGTTGTGATAAAAACAGGGGTGCGGGATTTGATCCCCCAAACCCTCCTTAAACACCCTTATTTTTAACTAGCACGCCAACTGTCCTTCTTGGGACATCTTCCCGAAAACAAAATATATAAACACTCTTTCACAGTGTGACGGGGGAGGACAGAATGGAGAACGAGAGAAGATGGTGGAGAATTCAGAGGTAGAATGTGGCACAGAGTCCGAGACATATTTTTTTAATTAATTTGCAGGTGGAACAATGAGCGTGGAAAAGAGGTAGGCGAAACCATCATTGAGCCCAATTTTCAAGAGGGAAAATTTTTTCTAGTGTCCAAATTGGACAAACTTTATATCGATCCTACATCTCTCAGCAACATGAACCTGATGGCATGGAAAGAATTTTGATCTAAGTAGCAGATCTTTAGATGACCCAGAGGAGGGAATATTTGAGGAATCTAGGTGGAATCTAAAATATTCTTGTAGCCCCAGATTTTCACTTTGTTAGAATTCAGAAATTCGACAGTCAAATTTACACTATTCGATGCCATGAAACTGATGGTGTAATCAGATTTTCCATTTGATCATTCTATTTTTTGGCCACTTTTCAAAGTGAAGTGCGGGTGTTAGTGTTCAATGTGCGAGAAGTCATTTCCATGAGATTCAATGCCACGAGATTGATGGTGCAACCAGATCCAAAATTTGATCATCCTCTTCTTCAGATAACTTCTTGATGTGAGGTATATGTAGTATGATCATGTACTTCTTTATCTCTTTGCTTGTGATGCATTGTGCTGCATAGATCCTTGTTTGATGTTTGATGTGGGATCTTGTTTTGTTCTTGATGTGAGATGTACTTATTGTCATGTTTTAATTGAGATCCCTTTGTCGTCATGTTGATGGGATGCTCGTGTGTCGTCATGTATGTTTGAATTGAGATCCCTTTGATGCCATGTTGGCGGGATGCTCATTATTAACATACGTGAAATTATGTCATGCTGATAGGAGTCCCTTTTTGAATGAGAGTTCCTACAGCAGAACATCTCTTGGAGCCACTCTTGGATGAGGTTATATTCCTTGTATGATAGGGAAAACACATGCATGTACATCCTCACTCTTTCCAGCACTTAATGCAGCGGCCTACACTATCTTGACACCGAGGTCTGGAGACATAGTCCCTCCTGGATGAACTCCATTATCAACGTATTGTGTTTTATGTTTCTAATTCTTGTCATGTTCCTTATTCTTTAAAACATGCATATATGTTCATTTATTCTCTTTTAGATGTAATTCTAATCACATCACGAAAGCAAAAGATCTTGGTTAAATCCGAGAGCTGAGTCAACTTGGATCAACCCTATTTTACTACAGGATTGGATCTAAGAGCATCTTGAGGGTAGAAAAGGTTTTTTGAAGGTGGGCGAAGGTACATGAGGGTGAATGAAGGATATTTGATGCATTTTTCCAAGCTTAACACCCCTCAAAGGCCCATCTTGCACAAAATTACATGGTCACGGTGTCCCCCGATTGACCCTAAAAAGATTATCTTGGTGGAAAGTTTTGAGAGCAGTATGAGGGGTCAAAGAGGAGAATGGCCATGAAAGAATGGATGTAGGATGAGTGTGACAATCCCTGAAAGTTATTGGTATTACCTACAGACTAACAATTATCCCCTTCTTACTCTTGGAAAAAACATAAATCTAGTGATCAAATTGCAACAAAACAAATCAAGTTGGAAAAGATGAGTTGAATTTTATTTAATCAAGAGCTACTCTATCCTACAACATGCATATAATCCATGTGTAAAGGCATGATCTTAATTTCTAGGATGCAGAAACAGAGTATGCAAGAGAACTATAAACCAAAGGATAACAACTTTCAAAGGAAAACAAGCACATATTTTTGGCTTGTTGTTGTAGACTCCTAAATGAAACTTCCCACAAGAGAGGTGGTAATCAAGCTTGCAACCACAATTTTTGCAATCTAAATTCTTCCTAAACAAGGAAAGAAATAAAAATACTCAAACAATGACAAAATAAAATACATAAGAGAGACTAGAGCCTCTAGGTTGGGCCCTAACCCAAGGGTCTCAACCCTCCAAAGTTAACTCAGATGTTGACCAATAATGAACCTTCCATTAATAGGAAATGAAGTTCAAATACATCATATCAAAATGGAAATAAGATTCCCAAGCACTTTTCTCTCAATAGTTGTTCCTAGCTCCAAAAGTTCCAATCCTAGCGAGCTCGCAGTCTCATTTATTTATACAAAAGATGACTGGGTGGAAACTCCCTTGGAAGGAGGACTGCTTCCCTCCAAAAACTTGAAAATAGTGGATCTAGCTCCCTTAGATCCTCACATGCACTGGATTTCATTGATTGCCAACAGACCTCGATCGATTGATGAGTGATTCTATAAATCAATTTGAGTTAGAGGAGAGTAAAGGTAGTAGACAAGCCTCCTATGTCTCCTCTAGCTACGTCAAATGTGCCTCTACATAATAAATGTACTATAAAATGCTCTTTTTCCTACACATTAACCACATTAGGCCATGAAGTATGACAATCACCATTTAGCCTTCCTACTAAGAACATGATATAAAAAAAAATGTAAACTAATGTGAGGAAAGAATATTTGTATATGTTGGAGGATAACAAAATGAGCCTTAAAATATACCCATTGATGGGACCCATCATCACCCCCCTGCTGAAAGTGTTTCTCATCATTTGAGAAACTTACTCACTCTATGTAGTGTAACACCCTCCTCACACATCTACCCAAGTAACCAACCAACCGGGGTAGTAATGTGACAAGAGGCTACAGTGATTGGATTCGCCCTCCTATGTGACCTTAAGGAAGTGGAATCGATGAAATACATCAACCAACCTATACACATCAGCAAAAGAACCCTTAGGAGACATGTCAACCACTTAGACATCATGTCCCTAGGTCCTACTGATGTTCTATACATCTTAAGCTTTAGTTTCTCTCATGATATAGGCACGACAACATCTGGAAACCCATAGTCACTCTCACAGGCTTGCCTACCAGTATCCAAAGACCCAATTTGCTAGTTCTGTGCCAGCTTCCCTGGGATTTGAGCCAGTTTTTCAAGCCCATAGCCTAGGTCACTGCCCAGAATGGAATGATAGATCAATTTAATTCAAAGAATAGGGAAACAATGATTCAAAAGAAATAAGTTAAACAAGAACTTAATCAGAACCCTACTAGCCATGACAAGCATTTCGTCAATCATATCATCAACATGAACCTACAGGTGTAAACAACATAATTAAGTGTAGGGATCTCATACTTATCTGAGAATCAGTACGAACCATTGTTCCCTCATGTCATTTGTTGCATTATCAACTATTAGGCCATCGATACTTTATCCATTCATTTACAAGTAAAAACATGTTTAAATCCATACATAGTTGATGTCATAAAACATGCATATAACCAACATAATAACAACATAAATACACATAGAAATACAAGGAGAAATAACCTTTCATTAATTATGCAATATAGACCACATATAATCCATCAAAATACACATAGAAATACAAGGAGAAATAACCTTTCATTAATTATGCAATAAGCCAACTGGATATGGGACTACCACATTCCACCCGACCATAGACTATATGAGCCAAGTCTCTCTTCATCCAATCACCCCCGTGCCATATTCCAAGAATGAATGTGGGACTCATAGAAGACACCAAAAACACCAAATAAGAATGGATTCCATCAGATTTCTCCACCTACACCATGAGAAATTTGAGTGCCTCCTAGTCTCTCACGATTTACCATAATCCACAGTCTGATCTAGGGACCACTAGGCCCTACACTGAGACACACTCTCCAAGCTTTATTATGCATCCCATCTTGGGACTACTAGGCCCAATAGAGAGAGATCCACCTATTGCATTTACCGTATATCCTACCATTCACTGGCAAGGATTCCTACGCCGGCTGAGGCACACAATCCTGGCTTTATCACAACCCACAGTTTGATTTAGGGGTTACTAGGCCAATGGCTTTACCGTGATCCGCAGTCTTGTTTAGGGACCACTAGGCCATGTGTTTATCATTTCAGAGATCCACCCCACTCAGCTTCGAGTCCATCCGTCCATCCCACATAAACCAAATATGATAACCCATCTCATCAAAGATATCAGGAAATGGAAAGCCTAGGTTGAGTAACATTGTCACACCTAGAAAAACCCATGCCATGATAAGAAAGTACCAAATGCAATCCCATGCATGCAAAATCTATCAAGGAAAATACACATGAAAGTTGATACTTGCAATGAAGCTTGTTGTAGCTCCTTGATCTTTCCTTTCCCTACTTGATCTTTGCTTCCTCTTTCTTTCTTTTCCTTTCTTTCTCCAATGGAAAAGCACTCCAAGAAAACTCTTAAGTGTCCAAGCGAGAGAGAGAGAGAGAGAGAGAGAGAGAGAGAGAGAGAGAGAGAGAGAGAGAGAGAGAGAGAGAGAGAGAGAATAATGAGAGATCTCCAAAGCTAAACTGACAAAAGGTTACCAACTTATCCTCAGAAGCCTTTTATGAATGAGGCCTCTATCTTCTTCATTTTCCATTATCTTCCTTCATTTTCCTCCTCACATGCAACCTGTGACCTTTCACCTCCTTTTTCTCCTACTTTCCATTATTTTCATAAATAAATGTGCCAAAATGCCAATTTCCTTTCCAAAGCCTTAGCCATTGACTTTTCCAATTTCCTTAGCCATAAGCAATGAAATGAACACCCCCTAGGATATCTTGCCCAACATTCAGCTTGGAATAAGTGTTCCATCAACCATGGTTATTTTTTTTTAACTTTTATTACATGGAATTTTCACCTAGGCTATTACATGTAGTTCATGCATGGCCCAGACAACCTCTTTGACATCCCAAGGCATCTCATATGGTGTGCCATCCTGTGGATAAAATCTTTCATTTTCCTCTATGACTTCCCACTCCCTTTTTTCCTTTGCTTGATCTCTTCTCTCTTGTAGCCAAATAACAAGGGAGGACTAAGTTTTAGCCCTATCCAATTGATTTTCAACCTTTTAATGATTCTTTTGTAAAGTGGGGTCCTTTCTAAGTCATTCCTCAACCTTTTAGGGGAGTGATATTCTCTAATTTTCAGATTGTTGGGAAGAGCATGCCATCTCCTTTAGTAGTTCTGCAAGCTCTCAGTCCCCAACAACCTAAAGGTATCCTCGAAATGGAGGATAGATTTTTCTTGTGTTGCCATGTAGCAAGGGGCCAATTGGGGATCAACAAAGATGATGTTATGGTTATTGATGACAACTTTGTGGCTTATTAACTCTACCCTATTGTATATTGGCTCACTTTATTCCTTGGACGTAACATTCTTTACTTCCTCAACCCTTACTTCTTCATGGGCCAGCCAAGTGAAAAGTGCCATCAGATATATAACCACCAATCTTGAGTTGGGGTTTCAAAAGTTCATGTTTGCGAGGATCATGTTGTGCATATAGAATTAAGCCAATTTGGCTTTATTCCAAATGATCACATGCTAGAAAAATTCAATGAACCTCTTATAATCCTAAAATGGTAGAGAGTCATATTGTGCCAATATTTTTATTTGGAATTGCAACCATTGTTCCTTGAGGAAAATGGCATAGGATTTGGATGGTTTCCTACACTGGTTAGTTTCCATGGAAAAACTTTCCAGGGTAGCAAGTTGTGCCTCCTTTTCTTGTAGTTTCACTCTCAGCCTTTGGTTTTCTAACTACAATTTCTCCTTCATGATGGATTCCTTTAGCCTCAAGTCAACCAATGCTTTACCTATTTGTTGCACCTTTTTCTCCATGAGGTTCACAACCTCTACTTCCTTGGAATTTGCAATTTTCATCCATAAGTGAGTTCTACCTCTCTCTTTTTATAGATCAAAGAAGAGGGGAATTGAAAGTTTTGTAGGTATAATTCTCCCTCCCTCAATAAATTTGTAATAGGATCCAAGATTAGGCTGTGGAGTGGGCTCTTGGAGTCCTTGTATACCTTCTCCCTCCTCTTGAGTGGATTTTATCCCTTCCTGTAGCACTTTTTCTTCATCCTATAGAAACTATGTTCTTTCTTTTATTAGTTTTGTTCCTTCCTGTAGCATCTCTGTTCTCTCTTGTAGAAGTTATGTTCCTTCCTGTAGCAACATTGTTGCTCCTATAAAAACTTTGTTTTCTCCTGTAGCAGCTCTTTTTTCTCCTATAACAACTTGTTTTTCTCATTAAACATCTATAGTTGTGCCTTGCGATGCTTAGTTGTGGCTTCCCTAGTGGTTGGCCTTCATATTGGTGTCAAAATTTGTTTACCATTGGCTTTAGGGGAGGTGACCTCCTCAATTTCCCTTCACCCTATCCTAATTATTTCTCTTGGTGGCTAGTTGATTCATCAATTATGATTGGGATAGTTGAGGGAATATGAGGCTTCCCTTACTTGGTTTTAGTTCTCTTTCTTCTTTTGAATTCTAAGGGGCCCTGCTTGGGTTGCCTTTTCTTGGGCTTAGCAGGTGTGCTAAGTGTGGTCAAAGTAGAAACCACCTATTTTTCTATGTTTCCTAGTGAGAGGCTTGATTGCTGCTTTTTCTTCCTCTTCGTTCTAGGCCTAGAAGGTTATCCATGGATGTCCTCTTATGCTTCTTTATTCCCATTTTCTTCTTGCCTTTCTTCTCCAACTCTTCCTCTGACCTCTTCTATATATTCTTCTTCTTCTTCTTCTTTCCTACCTCCAACACTAGGTTTTGGTGTCTCTTCTTGTTGTATTGTGGTGAGGGCTTGTGCTTCAATGAAGGCCTCCCTATCCATGTCCACAAATTCATTCCACAATACAATGCTCCTAAGATAGCTTGACACATCATGATAATGAGCCTAATGAGGCCATGATGGGAAATGTATTGCTGTTTTATTTCCTTCACTCTTTGGCTCATCTCGATTATGGATCGCATGATGAAGTGTGGAATTCTGAGCCTACTTGGAATGGGTAACTCTCCCTAGAAACTTGGCTCATAGAGTATCCTAAATTTATAGGAATACATAACATTAAACTTCCCTTCATAGGATATGTAATTAAGGATGCTATAGGCCACTTCTGATCCCAAGGGTAGGGGAGGCTTTCCCTTCTTACTCCATTTTTGTTTTCAATCGGCTTCTCTTCAGGGAGGAAGAAGTTTTTCTTGGTTGTGATGGCTATTGTCCTATATTCCTTGCCCCATGTTAGCTTCCTGCTGCAGCGGGTTATTCATATTTCATGATTGGCACTTTACAGGACAAATATGTCGTACTTTGCTTGCTCCAATGCTCCATATTTGTTTAACAGTCTCCAAGTGAAGAAGGCTACTTCAAGTTCATTCAATTGCCTTCCAAATTTTGTAAAGTTATCTCAGTATCGCTAACTTTTCGGTTAAAGGGAGATCCAAACAGCTTAATCTTGGTCTCCCTAGGTTTAAATTTCCTGTTTTAGAATATAGCGAATGTAAATCTGTCCAAACAGCTTAATCTTGGCAGATTCTTAGATAGGTAGAGAAGCAGAGGAGCCCAACAGTTTAA
>APFE031321417.1:0-20798 GCA_000404065.3 Pinus taeda
AAGTCATCACCTTATTCTACCTAGAATCAAATTATGAGTTCCACATTTTCTAATTAAGAACATAACTAAGGAAATGAATCTATGTTAAAAAATCTTAAGAAGGGATGGGAGACCTGAAAGACAAGTATTGTACGTAATATGACACTAAGTACGTTAAAAATTTGTCTTTCAAATTTAATGTGGCTATGTTGATTAGTGCACATGCAGGTAATGATATAATTTACTTTGGATATGGTTTGCCCATAGATAAAGTAATTTAATAAGAAAATGTTCCAATTACACATTAATGGAGGCAACAAAAATTTATCAGGAAAGTATGCATAGTTAATTTATGATACATAGGTTAGAATCTATGGGGATTCAAGTTGAGTAAAGCAATGCAGTAACATAGAAATGCAAGAGACATAAAGTACTAATCAATCTATTTGATGAGATTATGAAGGGTGCATAAATGTAATACAACATATTGTATAAATGTTGAGAAGAGCATCATACATTAATAATGATGGTATTATAAGAAGATCAATGAACTGATACCCAAAAGTACACCTAGTGTACATAGATAGTGGAAATCTAGAAGCAAGCCTTAGTGCTTCTTGGTTTATGATAGAAAGATATTGTAAGTTTATGAACACTATCTCAACATACTAATGTGTAAAAATTTACAAAGGTGTACCTTAATGTACATATCTGTGCAGATACATATGAAGTTCTAGGGGTAACAACTCACAAACATGAACCTTTATAATTTGAAGAAAAGAATGGAGAGCTCACCAATGTACTTCTTGTGAGAAGTAATAAGAGTAAAATAAACTGTGTGCCTCTACTCTATCTAAACAAAGTTCATATAGTGGGGTTGATGCTTTTAGACCAATTTCGAGCAACCTGTGTTTATACACTAGATTCAAAACATGATTCCGAATAAGAAAAGAGAGGATAACTGATCTCTCAGACTTAAGGATGTGAAGTGGTGAATAGTATAGCTTTCACTTATAACTCCTAAATGGGAGATGTATGCAGGTGCACACTGTTTGTTGAATGAGATTATACCTACACTAAATTATGCATGGCCAACAAAATGTTGAGGTATAAAGAGGGCCATATTAAATCACACAACATGAACAATTTAAGGACCGTGGTTTTGGGGAAGGGCAAGTCTCTTTATAACCCCATCGTTTCTTGGGTTTGATGCCAAATCAATGGTGGTGACAAAAATTCTAGTTTGGGCAAGGCTACCTAATCTTCTTCTCCCTTATTGGAACCACTAGGTTCTAGAAGGCATTGGGAGCTCTTTGGGAAGGTTCCTAAAGGTGGATCGAGAAATAATGGACAAAGATATCTCCACTTTTGCATGCATATGTGTTGAGATGGATTTAAGAAAAGGCCTTCCTAATCGCATCCACCTGACACATCAAGACATAAAATGGAGACAATGGTTAGATTTTGAAAATACTACCTTTAGATGCCATATTTTCCATCAAATAGGCACTTGCAGAACACATGGAAAGAAGCAAAGAAAAGACAACAAAAGAAAAGAGGATGGAAATTCCTTGATCCTCCTTCTTCAGATGATGAGGATGAAGAAATTGATGAGACATAGCAAGAGCGAGAGAAACAAAATCCACAAGGTTCTCAAAAGGAGGGAGAAGAGAAGAAGAGTGATCAGAACAAACAGGCAAAGACTATCAATAACTCAGCAGTGGTTTCAATTCATGAGAATCAACATGAGGACAGGAGCAAAAATCAAGGTCTAGGTGGAACAAAGTGATCAGATGTTACTCAGAGCTCATATTCAAATACAGAAGCCCTAAACACTTCAAGAAATAATGAACTTCCAATTGTTTAATCTAATCCATCAAGTGGGGTTTCACAAAAAGTCTTAAAGAAAAAAGGAAAAAAAGAAAAAAACTAGTTTATCTAGTCAAATGTAATTTTATTTTTATTTTTTATTTTTTATCCTTTTGTAGCCTAGCTACTATGTGTGCTTAAAGTACTTATTATGGATTTCGGGACAATATTTGAATGCACTTATGCATATTCTCTATGTCACTTTTTATTTTATTAATAGGACGTTTCTCATTTTTCTTCGGAGAAAAACATTCATTGGTATTTAATATTTAATAATAATTAGATAATAATAGTGTATTGTTATTCCATCCAATTGGATACATGAAGAATTAAAATGAAGAACTAAAATGACTAGATGGTTATTTATTTCACCATTTGTACTTAAAAACCTTATGTATTTTTTTGCTTGTGTTGGGTTCCTACCATAACTTCCCAACTTTAGCCTTCAAGCATCAAACGAGTGGAAAGTATCATTACAATAACTCTTGTTACAATATTATTAGTGTCTTTATGAACTATCTATTGTAAAGGGTTCCATAGATTCTTCTTCAAGCCCATTCTTATTTCCACTATTATAATGGATATTACTATTTACTAACTCATCACATCTTTTGGGCGCTTTAACATTCAAATGAATGCAGGAGTGTCTTTTTTTGGATGCATAAATTTTTAAATTAATACAAGTCTTTTTTGTAGAACCAACGAAGAAAGCTTAAGAGATGAATGAATACTTGCATTGTTATCGAATCAACTATGAAACAAAAGGATATACATTTTTGAACTTTATACAATGAATAACTTGCATGTTCACTAAAAAGGACACACAAGATAATTAATTTCTTAACGAAATAAAGCAACACAATAGATTTTTTTCATATGCATGTTTGGATGGATGAGAAATAAGAGATAGATAAGATATTAGATGGATTGGCTTGTTTGCATATGACTATAGGTCCTAGCGTTAATGTAGAAAATATTAATGCATATTATAAAATAATTGAGAAAAGAAAATACATATTATGTTATTAGTTAATATATTTTTGTGTATAATGGTGACAACTACCAAAATAATGATGTGAACCTAGATAATCTCATTTAGAAATATGACATCCTACTATATCTTCCTCCCAGTTGTGCCATAACATTAGAGACAAAATAAAAGTGAAGCCAAATAAGAAAAAGAGGAAGATGGAGAATAGGGAAGGAGAGGAAACAATACCTAATGATGCAATTCTCATGTTAGAGGTATATACTATAAAATATATTAGTGATCTATTGGAATTCGCAAGCTATTTTGTTTTTACTTGTCATTACTAATATCCATTAGCCTTTCATTCCACACTCAATATCATTAACGTTGTGACTAAATGGATACAAAATTATTTCCTTGATTTACTTATGGTATACTTTCACCCCTTCTATTTTATCTAATTTGGTTTTCTAATTAGTTTTTTCAGTGACTAAGAATGGAATGACAATTTGGATTAAGGCAATGCAAGTGGTGGAGGTAATTTTTTTATAAACCTATGAGTAATATTACTTTTATTTAGATCCATAAATCTATGTCACACTTTTTGGAAAATCAAAGGGGAAAATTAGTCTTTGCTAAGCCACAATCGAGGGATAAACTTGATCAAGGTTTTAAGACCTCAGTAGATGACCTAAAACCACAATCAGGGTGTAATTCAACATTGGAGCTCAAATTAGAGTCTCTAAAACACATTCTCAAGCCATTAATATAATTAATATAATCCTTGATTAAGGATTCAAATGTTTTGTTTTTGCAATTTTTCATAGAGCTACAACTTCCAAAGAGTGAAATCCATTCATCTCTTCCATGGAAGGTGAACAACTTAATTCCAATGGTTGCATCATTGAATCCACATATAATTTTCTCATTTTTGGTTTCATATTATATTTTTGAATTATTTTTTTCTAAAACTTATAGTATAATGTTTTTCCCATGAAGGAAAACACCCAAAGAAAAATCAGTATCGTAATAATTATACATCTAAGAGAAAATTAGTATACCTTCGAATGCTTACTCTTCAAAAGGATATTTCATTTTTTCATTTTATGTAAACATAAGAAAAACTATGTTGAAAACATAAAGGTGTATAATATTTGATTCAAATAATAATTAGTCAACTTAAAAAAATTAGAAAATATAAGTTAAAAAAAACAAAACTATGTGGGATAAATTGTTAGATTATAAGGCTTCACTATGTAATAGAACACATTGTATAAGTGACTAGACATAATGATTAAGTTAAATAGGTGGAATTAATAACTATTATTATTAGAAGGTAGTTAGGTTATCCAGCTAGCTATGAAATCTATAAAAGAGATTCAATGTCAATGTATTCAACGACTTAATAAAAGCATATCTTACATGATTCCCTTATTACCGCAAATCTATTTTTCTTTTCTATAACATTCACATGATATCAAATTGCATAATTCTAAGTGTCAAAATTCATTCAAGTCATCAATACATAGTATTACAGAAGGGTTTCATCATAGAAGGAAATATCTAAAGAATAATTAACACGATGATAATGTCTCCTTATATACTACAACACTCCATAACAAGACTCAACATTACTCTTAACGAAGAGATCAGAGCAACCACTACCATTCTAAAATTAAAGGTGTCATAGAGCCACCATATCTAACAGAAGTAGCTACTGTAAAGAATCCATTCATCATCATAAGCTACCGAATCTCTATTGTTGTAGCAATCAAGTTTGAAAAAATTCAAGCTAATTAAAACCTATCATCAACAATTATAAAGAAGGTCAAGTGAATAGTATACCATCACTAAGATTGAAGGCCAAGGAAATAAAATCCTCTTATTTCCAAATTTTAAGTAGAATCAAGTTTCTACTAATTTGAAATCATGGTCAAAGAAAAATAATCCTAAATGCATAAAGAAAAAACATTTTTTTAAAGAGACAAAACCCATACAATGTACAAATATATAATTTAAAGATATATATAGATCTTACACTTTCAAAACCTAGTTTATTTCCAACAATTTCATTTTTGAAAAAAGAATGTAGTTGTAATATCTAAATTGATGAATCATCCAATCCTAACTACAAGATTGATAAATGCTCAAATGCATGGCAAAGGAAGGTGATTGAGGTGAAAATTGACGATAACCACATGGCATGGATGGAAAACATTGTAGTGGTTCATCATAATTCTGAATTTCTTGCCCTATACTAGCTCTATGATATATATTTTTCTCTACAAGTAGTGTACAACTCTACGTTCTCTCATCAGAATGGGACTAATGATCATTAATAACCTTATGATTGGATATGTATTGTACTATGAAAGCCATGATTTCACACACCATTGTTTTGGATAGGGTTGACATTATGGAGCTAAAGAAGTAGTTCTCAATATTTGAAGGAATGTTTATGGCCTCCATAAAAGGGGTGTTAGGGATCACCATTCGAGTCAAAGGTCTATCAAAAATGCAAACTCATACGAGGATAGCTATGGCTCAAGTGGATTGAAGTAGTTTTCAATATTTGAAGGAATGTTTAAGGCCTCCATAAAAGGGGTGTTAGGGATCACCATTTCAATCAAAGGTCTATCAAAAATGGAACTCATACAAGGATAGCTATGGCTCAAGTGGATTGAAATTCTCCCAAGGAAAACCTAATTCTTATGCCCAAGGACCTACTCACAACCTTGTCAAGTCTAGCTGACACTCCAAACTATAGGAAACCAAGTTTAATCAAGGAGGAGGTAACTATAGGGTCTACCTTGGATAATTACCCATCTTTTGATGAATTTTAGTTGTATTTATGTTTTATTTCTAATGATTCATAGGGCTGATATTCAGGAAATAGGGATGAGCCTTGTCGAAGCAAGTAACTAGACTAGTGATAGGCACCTTTTTATTACTAGACATTGCAATATTTTGATATTACTTGTCCTTCCTATAATTTTATATATTGATATAAACTCTTTGGAAGGTTTGGTTTCCATAGAGGAAAGATTTTTTGGACTCTTAGGAGGGTTGATTTCCCTGGAAGCAGCCTCCCTACTCTCTATGACTTTTTGTATCTTGTGATATTTTTGTGATATAGAAGGCCCCAAAAAAACTATAGGAATGAGAAACCTCACAAAAAATAAAGTGTCTTTTTGCATTTTTAGGTGTAAATTATTTGGACATGTAAGGGATTCAAGGCATATGTAACTTTATATAGATTCATATCCATTAATTCAGGATATTGAGAAATTGAGAGTTTAAAATAGGTTAAGCCAAAAATTTCTAAATTTCATTAACTTGGTGCAACAGGTAAAGCTTTCTAAATTTTTAAGTAATGCATGTTAGAAACCAATTATGTGAGTTTGAAGGCATTAAATTTAATAAATATGTAAAATATCAAATTATTTTCACCATATCTCAATTAAACATGCTATATTTAGCCTAGTAGGCTAGGAGAACTTGTTGAGTGTTGTGAATTAGGAGAAGAAGGTCTAGTGTCACCAATCTAGTTTCCTATGTGATGTAATTGAAACTATGGGAATCACTCAATATCCTTGTTAAGTCAAGTACATTCAACCTATGTCATTTGCTTTACAGTAAGTATGATCATTGAAATGAGGGGTAATGCTTAGGGTTTCCTAGGAACCTATAAAAAAAGGGAAAAAATAGAAAGTTAGCACACCTTCAAGGATCACCCTTACAAATGCAATGAATTTTCTATTTAGGTTTCATTCTTTGTTCAAAGAACATGTTCCTTTTATATGAATAATGTAAAAAAAAAAACATCAATATTATGTTTAGGTTGATGAATAAATTAGGATATATTTTGTTTTATATGATATAAAAGCATTTATTCATACAAATATATCTCAAAAATAATTATTTATATATATTTTTTGTATGTAGCATAAAAGCATTTATTCACACAAAATATATCTCAAAACAATTATTGATATTAAATAGGACATTCTATTTGGTTGGAAAGATAAAAAGGGTGTATTACTTGTAGTGGTTCAAGAGTATCACTTTACTTTTGACAAAAGATCATCAATATGCATTCATTTCTTTAAAATTCTTAGATCATTATTTTATAAATTTAAAGTTGAATTTGTTCTCAACAAAAGAAAGTGGAAAAAAAAGACATTGCAAAATAAAATGTAAAAAAAAAAACAAAAAATATTTAATAGCATTTCAAAGAAATTTATATTTAATTAATTAACAGATTCACTGCAATAAACTAAAATTTATAAACACAAAATTCACTTCAATCAAATAAAGCAAAATCTATCAACACACAATTCATGTATACAAATAAGTAGTGACATGTCACAACCTTATTCTAGTACTGAAGTCTCATTAAATGTGTGTTTTTAATTGTACCACGTATATGGCCATCTCACTTTTAGATAACTATAACTTTTAACAAAAATTTAAAGGAAATAATTAGAGTATATTCTATTTATGTGATTTTATTATTGTAATGCTATCTAAAGATGAAATTTTATTCCATATAAAATAACACAAATATGGAAAATTAAATAGTTTGCATTATTAAAATTACTAATTTACAAAATTTAATAATTTAATAATTTTAAAAAGTATATTTAATAACATGTTTTTTAAATGAAAAATAAATTTGTAAAATATTGATAGTAACAAGGGAAGATTCCCAAGTTGCAAAGGTAGCATATCTTTGTTAATTGAGCCATGAGAAATGTGTTAAATGTTTGGTTTTCCAATTATTTACAAGTTCCTAGATTGTTTTTTAAATAAATATTTTATTTGGTTGGGTAATTATCTACAAATTTGGAGCTTGGTTTTTAGATCAATTTATTAGTCTAAGATTTTTTTTTGGAATGTTGTTTTATAAATAAATTGGCTTAAAATTTTAATGGATATTTTTCCTTACATATTTTTAATAAATAAATTTGGATATGATAATAATTAAATATAAATATATTTTCATATTAAAATAAAAGTTGATTTTCATTTTCCAATTCATTCCTCTGAAATTGAGATTAATTTGATTATAGCAGTAAAACAAATCAATTACTATTCCTCCTTCAATGGCTCTCTCTCTTAGTTCAAGAATTTATTTTGATTATAGCAGTAAAACTAATCAATTAGTAATCATCACTGGTTAGCTCAAGGGGCACAAAATAATAAGATATTATTTTAGCTCAAGAATATCCCAATAATTGTTACCACAAATTTCCATTTATCTCAAGTAACAAATTTTTATGTAATTACTTTCAAGTATAAAAATAATTTTCCATGTAATAACTTGTTTATGGGAAAATTTCCAAGCTTGTCAAAGACCCAATGAATAAGGAAAATGGAAATCTTATACATTTATTATAAACATCTACCAGCATTCAAAATAGCCATAATATGTTCATGACTTGCAAGTATGAATACAAGATAATATGTTCATGACTTACAAGTATGAATACAAGTTTACCTGTAAACATTCGTCCAAAAAATGAATATGCATTATTATTGGCCAGGTTGTCCTAACTATTCCTCTATATATTTATATAAAACAACCACATTAATCATCATATAGTTCCTAACTAATCCTATAAATTTATATAAAATAACCTGCATCATAAATTTATATAAAATAACCACCATCATTTATATGATGGTATGTTCATGGCTAACAATGGCCAATCAGTCAACATGCTAGCATAAAATGGATATATATACATTTACAAGAAACTTTCACCAATGGTTAGGAGTAATAAAAGTATACTTTCTACCTAAATTCCATTTTAATAAACCCTATATTTACAATAAAAATAATATAACTATCTAAACTCCACTACTTCTCTTAATTAGTTAAAATAAATTACAAAATTGTTACACTACCATCTAAGAGAATTTGATTTGATTTCACCCAAGGCAAAGAATATCTTAAAAACTGCATGAATTGAAACTATTTACCAGTTTCTCAACCGTCATCATTGTAAAGTTTCATCACTGCCTTCTTGAAGTCTACACATTGTCAATGATATGTAGTCACTACCCTTTTTGAAGTCTACATTGTCAAAAATAATTCAATCATCCTGCCATACAATTAGGAATTATAATTTATTTTAATAAGAGCTTCACAAGCATTACCTTGTTGATTGCTCCATGTCAATGCTACAAAGGTATTATTTGGTAAATAGTTGGTTGAGTTTAGAAAATAAAAGGAGAGGAATATAAAATTACAAATTTGATCCAGATTAAGCTCTTGTTTACCTCCCAAAAGGCTTTGAATAGACAGGAGGATAGTACAAACACAACATATGTAGAGGACCATTTTTCTATAATCAATTCTCATTACAAATCAACTTATAAAAAGTGACAGATTACCTAGTATACCATAAGTGGCATGCCATACTTAGTCTTGCGAGTTGAAGGAAAAGGTAAGAAGCAAACAAAACATACCTTAAGAATGTCCAAGAATATGTTTCTTTGAATAGACAGGAGGGGGGGATAGTAAGAACACATCATATGCAGAGGACCATTTTTCCTCTAATCAATTCTCATTACAAATCAAAATATACAAAGTAGAAAATTACCTAGCATACCATACTTAGGCTTGCAAGTTGCAGGTAGCTGTCTTAAAACTAGAAGGTAAAGGAAAAGAAAACTAGAAGGTAAGGGAAAAGATAAGAAACAAACAAAACATACCTTAATAATGTCCAAGCATATGTTTCCAATATTGTCAACATTAGGATGGGGCCACATCACATGAATATAATATTTTAAATTTATTAAAAATAATGGACCATTTTGCTAGATAAAATTTCCTTATATATAATTTAATGTTATAAATAATAATGAAGAAATTGAGTAACTTATTACAATTTGAATAATATCAAATCCCTAGGAAATTGGTGGGGCTGAGGAGAATCTAATTTTTAAAATTTATTAAAAGTCAATGCAATCTAACAAACTTACAAATATAATTTTTTAAATTTAGTAAAAGTCAATGCAACCTAACAAACTCTTTAATACACTATAGTAGTTGATACACATTAAGACCAACCATATAGTAAGTATATTCCTTGAGAATCAATCTAGGCAACACATGAGTATCCACCTTAGATTGAAATAAGAAGCCTTAAGCAATTATAACTTTTTAAAATAAGTAATTCCACCATATTATATTTACATTATTTTATTATTGTCATGCTATCTAACATGGATTTTTATTCCAAAAAAATATAAATAACATAAATATGGAGAAAATCAAATATTTTGCATTATTTAAATTTCTAAATTATAAATTTTATAATAAATATTTTAAATGAAAAATAAATTTGTAAAATATTGATAGTAACTCTAAAAATTTTATATCTAAATAATATTTTATAACATAGAAAAACATTACCTTTCATCTCCAATAAAGAAGGTTTATGTAATCACTTTTATGTGTAAAATAATTTTCCATGTAGTAACTTCTAGACAAGCAAATTTCCAATGTAGTCAAAGACTCAATAAATTAAGAAAATGGAAATGATATATATTTATTATAAACATCTACCAGGCAAATTTCCATTCTCCTCAAAGACTCAGAAATGGAAATGATATACATTTATTATAAACATCTACCAGCACTCAAAACAACCACATAAATCATGAGACAATATGTTCATGAATTACAAGTATGAATACAAGTTTACCAATAGTCTATAAACATTTGTCCAAAAAAATGCACCACCATTCATCATATAATTCCTAACTAATCTTATGCATTTATATAAAAAACCACCATAATTCATATCATGGTTAGTTTATAACTAAGCAAATTCCATAGGACAAAATGGATATATATACATTTACAAGAAACATTCCCCATTGGTTAAGAGCAACAATAAGTATACTTTCTACCTAAATTCAATTTTAGTAAACAATATTTTACAATAAAAATAATACAATTATGTAAACACCATTACTTCTATTACAATACACTACTGAAATTTTAAACCACCCTCTAAGATATTTTGTTTTGATTTAAGGGAAGGAAAATAATCTTTGAATCTTGTAAACTACATGAACTAAAAATATTGACTAGTTGCTCCACAGTCATCCTTGTACTGTTTCATTGCTGCTTTTTTTGAAGTCTACACATTGTCAACCATAATTAGTCAATGTCTTAACACTAAGACTTCTAGACTATTATTAAAAGCCAAATTAATTCAATCATCGTGCCATATAATTAGGAATTGTAATTTATTTTAATAAGAGTCACAAGGATTACCTTCTTGATTGTTCCATATGGAGGCTGCAAAGGTATTAAGTGAAGATTTATTATTTGGTTCTGCACAATATAAAAGAGTTGATTGAGTGTGGAAAACAAAACTAGAGGAATATAAAATTACTTAGTTGATCCAGATTAAGCTCATGTTTACCTCTCAAAAGGCTTTGAATAGGTAGGAGGATAGTACTAACATCATGTAGGAGGATAGTACTAACATCATCATATGCTGAGGACCATTTTTCCTATAACCAATTCTCATTACAAATTAATGTATAGAAAGTGACATATTACTTAAATTAATGTATAAAATGTGACATATTACTTATCATAGCATAATTAGGCTTGAAAGTTGTAGGGAACTTTCTAAAACTTAGAAGGTAAGGGAAAAGACAATAAACAAATAAAACATGCCTTAAGAATGTCCAATCATATGTTTCCAAGCTTGTCAACATTAGGATGGAAGCAAGGTGTCTCAAATTTCACTACAGGAGGCTTGAAGGGATAATCCTTTAGAAAACTCAAAGAAACCTTATATCTCAGACCCTCATAAAGAGTGTCTTTTCCTCCATTTATGGTGCCAACCCAAGAGAAAATGTCATCTGCCTCTGGAAAAGCTGAAATTCCAAGTGTACCACTCATCTGAAGATTGAATAAGAATTAGAAAATAAAAGTTATGTTCTGGGTAATAAAATAAAATCACTAAAATATAGCAAAATGGAATAGAAAAACAAGAAAATTGAAATTTAATTATGAGATTATTATGCATTCTATATAATCCATAAACTTAAAACAGTTTTGAATAGAATATATTGTTAATACATTCCTTCTGTGAAATTAGTAGATCCAAGAAAAATAAAAAATATATTCTCTACATAAAAAGTGAATAGGGCAAACAGCAAACAAAAAAATATATACACTATGTTAAAACATAATATAAGAATAGTGAATATGGCAAACATGATATAATAACACTGAGTAAGTCATAATCTCAGACAGAAGGATATGTAAAAAGAGTAGGAAAAGTACCATTAGTTGCATAAGCTCAGACTGCAACCTGTACAGGTACAGAGCATGTAGACGTACAGAGCATGAAAGTTTTTAGCGTACAAAATAGGTTAAACCAAAAAATTCTAAATTGCATTAACTTGGTGCAACAAGTAAAGCTTTGTAAATTTCTAGAAAACAAAAAAAATCCCAACCTTTTTTGGATATCCGTAGCTTTGGACATTAAACTCCAAGCGAGCACTAACAAAACTGAACTGCGCAGCGATCGAGAGATCGAATAAATGTGGAGAATATGAAGTTTGAAGGCCGCAATATGGGCGTTTGAATTCAACGGTTTGGATTCAACGGTTTGGATAACTTAGCGATAATGGACCTCTCATGATACCAACCATTATTGGCTCCATTAAGGTCACTGTATTGTTATTATGGGTTTAGGCATAATAAGTGGACCAAGTACAAATTGAAATGTGTAGTGTTGGTGATGGCGAAGTTAAATGTAGTGGGTTAAAAATTTATTACAAAGGTTTCGGTGCATTTGATTGAAGTCATGGTGATGAAGGTGGCAAATCAATATTAATCCAAATTAATATATGAATCCAATACAAACCATATATATAAGGATTAATTTAATTTATTTTTTGAAGTTTAGGTAAATTTTCAAGATTTTTGAGCAAATTTTGTTCATAATTTTTCAAGATTTTTGAGTAATATGCGAATCCAATATAAACCATATATAAGGATTAATTTAATTTATTTTTTAAGGTTTAGGTAATTTTTCTAGATTTTTGAGCAAATTTTGTTTATAATTTTTCAAGATTTTTGAGTAATATATGAATCCAATATAAACCATATATAATGATTAATTTAATTTATTTTTTAAGGTTTAGGTAATTTTTCTAGATTTTTGAGTAAATTTGAGTTGTGTAATTTATATAATTGGAATTATTAGTTTGAGTAATATGATATGTATATTATAAATGTTTTAAGGGCATTTAATCAATTTATTTACGCATTTAAAAATACATTTTAAATAAAAAAAATTAAATGTCATTAAAAATTCTATCATTGTTATCAAAATCAAAATATTCAATAGTTAAATTGTACCTATAAAAAAACCATTATATTGTTGGAAAATATTATTAGGAAAAATGCTAATAAAATAAATTAATGAACTTTTTTTTATTTTATGAAAGTTTTTTTAATTAAGTGATTGATTTTTCAAATGAACTAAGATGATGATTTCAAAATCTATATTATGTTTTTTATTTAGTGATATTGATGTTTCAAATTTAATATTCAAGGGTGACGATAGCATATAGCAGTGGCATAGGTGGTAGGGGTAGCACTGGAGGCAACAATAACCATGATGATGGTGATGATGGGTGGGTGTGGCGATGGCATCATTAAAGATGGTGATGGAAGTGAGGACAATCACAACTATGATGATGACAATGCCAATGAAAATAATGATGATAGTTGTGGCAATGATGAGGAGGAGGAGGAGGGAGAGGAGGAGGTGGTGGAAACAAAAACAATGGTGGTGTTGTGGTGGAGACAATTATAACAATGACAACAATGATGAAAATGATGATGTTTCTACTGATGATGATGATGATGGCAATGAAAATAATGATGAGGAGGGGGAGGATGATGACAACAATGATAATGCTGATGAGGAGGAGGAATGATGACAATGATGATGATAATGACAAAGGAGATGATGATGATGGTGGACGTGATGATGACGATGAGAATGATGAAAATAATGATGACAATGACGGGGACGATGATGATGAAAGCAATTGTAATGCCCACTCCTTGATCTTATATGTTATGCTTAGATATTAGCCTACCTTTCGAAAGATTGATTGCTATGTTAATTTCTTATTAGTGTTAATAGTATATTTATGACGTATGTCCATACTAGCTACATACCCACACATTGCATAAATACGCTACTATTTCTACGGTATATGGTTCAAACTTAATCGTAAATAGAGCTCATATTAAATTAATATTTTTCTTTAAGCTTTATTAGTCATTAATCAATGTAGTTTTATTAATAGTCTTAAAGATTGAATAATGATGAATTAATGCTTTATACTTTTAAGTGTAAGCTTATAAATAATTTAATATAAAATTAAATTGGGCCCTCAAATAACTTATTGATTTCCACTAGATCATTGAGATTTCTTGGCTATTTTAATGTGTATTAATTATTATTATTTACGAGTTGTTGTCTTGTCTTATCCTATAAGGAAGGCACCCCATACCTTAACATTAATAGCATTAAGTGGACCTTTAAGGTCACAAATATTTCAGTTGGGGAGGTTTCTATAACTTGGTAGGTAAGTCGTTAATGCGGGAGAATATTTTAGAGACTGGTAAAGGATAGATGAATAGGAGGCGGAGAATGGTGGAGGGATTTCAACTTTGGATTTTGGATCTCGGAGTTAGGGGGAGAGGGAAAGGATTTGGGTTCTTGTAAGAGTTTTTGTGCTAAGGAGTTGTTACAATTTGTGGAGATTGAGGAAGGTGTCAAACACTGGGTGGTTGACACACACTACAAGATGCGGTTTTGGGATTTGGACACAAAAGGCCAGGGAACTTACAGAGATTCCCTAGGGCTAAGAATTCAGATAAGATCTTCCTAATTTGGCTAGGTAGAAAATTTACTTAGGTGGGTCAAGAGAATTTCAAGAGGAGTACACCTTCATATTTTAGTTTCACATCTCAACATGGTTCAATGTTGAAGGTATTTTCTAAGGTTATTCTCATGATTTGAACTAAGCTTATGTTGTTATTTCAATTGTGCCTCTAATATGCTTAATTCATTATTTTATGGTGTCGAAGAAAAAAAAAAACATTCATGGAAATGGTAAATGAAAATGATAAATTAAATGTGTTTTTCGTTTAAAATCTAGGGCATTCTCTAAGGTGATAATTACTTCTTATGATATTTATTAATCTCTATCTTGTGATATTTTCTATCATAAATCAATTACGCAGAGGATCTCAACAAAAAATCAAAAAATCGACAAGGATCAAAAGAGACAACCAAACAAGAGTTTACCATAGGAAAACCCAAATGGGGGGAACCCAAAAACCTTTCCTTATAGAATCAAGTAAAAACAAGAGACATAAGAGTCATAGAAAAACTAATCATCAAGATAAATTGACCAATAGTCCACCAAGAGGCGAGGTAGACCATCCAAAAAAATAGATGGAAAGCTTTTTCAAAGGCTTAGTTGAAGTCTCTTTCTTCCACTAAATTTTTTGACTTCTCCGTAGAAATTCATCATAGAAAATTCATCCCAAGTTTGGTCACACATGGGAGTGGAAACATATTATTCTATGTTCACCTTCATCTTCTTGAATTCTTCATTTTAAGGGAGAAGAACATGCTTCATATGGTGAGATGTGAATTACACCATGAGGGAGATCAAGTGACCTTATATTTATAGTCTCTTTAGTGGTCGAATAGGTTCCTCTTTACAACTGAGTCAAATTGACAAGGAGGAGGGCTCACTTGGTCTTCTTGTGGATCCATAAATCAAATTTTAAAATTCAAATTTTCCTTTTGAGAAGGTCATGAACAACACACCTTCTAATTTTTCTTTCAACAAATTCATAAATAATAGAAATTTCTTTACAGTATGAAGAACATGCTTTACATAGAAATATATTTATATGAGTACATAAATGATAATAATGATTATGAATACTAACCATAGCTATAAAATTCAACATTTTCTTCAAGGATATACATATTTATGTATTTTATCCAATATAAATTTGGTTATTGAGATCCAAAATTCTAAGCCCATCATTGGAGGACTCGCGATGGTAAAGAGACCATATTTGAAATTTGGTCCCTAAAACTCACCAAAACAATCCTTAACTGCCCTTAATCCACTGTAATATTTCTTAGTTAAAATGAGAGAGGACACAAAATTTGAGTTAAATGGTCATCGTATATAGAAAAAAATTGTAAAAAATATGAAAATTATCGATACTTACTTATATGTCAATCTTCAATATGGATGGTTACAAATCTATTAGCATAGATAAACTTGCATCATCAATTATAGCTCAAGAAATGTGTGCTCAAAACATACTAACATGGAATAGTCGGCCCCTGAGAAAATTACAAAGATCTAATATGAATGTGGTTGACTAACAAACATAAGCAATGTTCTTTTAACAAAGATGAAAATCTCAATTCAAATATCGAACGAGATTTTCTCCTCTAAAAGGTTCAACCATTTTTGAGAATGAGACCATTTCATTTCAGAAATTGAGCACTTAGTGTAATTCTAGGGTAACAGACAACTATGTTTCTAGAAATGTAAAATGAGAAATAAGGGAAAGGATAAGAGAAAAAAGTATGGAGTCATTTCTATCTTGGAAGCCAAAATTTAGTCATTCATGAGAGTTTTAGAGTTTCCCATTTGGCTAAAATCCAATCTAGAGATTGAAGTGTAAATATTCGAAGATGTTTGCAAATATATTATAGAAATATCAGCTTGAAATAAATTTGTGAGATTATCATATGTTTTATTTAGAAGTAAAAAAGATTGAAGGGTTGACTCTTAGATCATTACTATAAGATGTGCTGCTATAAGTTATCATTTAGGCATATGTTCATTATTCTACAAACCCTAGCTGAAAATAAACAATGTGCTTGTTAGTGTGAGGCTTCAAATCCATAGAGCATGGGAAATTAATCAATGAAACACTAGGGGATTTTATATGAAGTGGAGAATACAAGATCATAGGCGTCGTGGAGTGAGGATTTGTAGATTTGCCACTATTTTCTATGTTGTAAATGTAGTCACATATCAAATAATCTAGTGGAATATCAAAGGAAGGGTTGTTTACGAAAGGGAATATCGAAGTTAGTCATAGTCACAGCAGTTTAAAGGAAGAACAAAAAATATTTAAATTACCATTGCTTGCATTAGTACATGGTTTTATTCCAATATTAGCTTTAGCCTTCACCTTTTTCTATGAATTTTTCTGAACATAGTATTGTAGGGTTTGGAAAAAAATGGATTCTTGTTATATATTGTTCTATTTTGCAATTGGAGAAATGCAATTCATTGGAAGAGTTTTGAATAAGATATATACCATAAGATTTATATATAAAGTTGCATTATTCGATGGACTTAGTATGGAAGTAGAGTGGATGGGACCGATTTTTTGTTGAAAAATGCAATCATAGGCTTCACAAATTCTTCTGTTAATTCAAACATTTATATCAAGGTTGTTGATGGAGAACATGAAATCATTCTTTTGTATGTATATGATATTCTCTTGATAGGTGTAGAAGTCTGAATCGAACAATGTAAGAAGCAACTAAATGTGGAATTTGACATGAAGGATCTAGGGATGATGCATTGCTATTTGGGACTAGAAGTTTGGCAATCGCCTAATGAATATTATTTGGGTTAAGGAAAATATGTGATAAAGATGTTGAAGTGGTTTGACATGACGGACTACAAATCAATGACCACTCTAATGATAACAAACTTAAAGAGGTTAAGGAGTGTTGAATCGAGCCCGGTGGATCCTTTAAAGTATAGACAACTGATTAGCTCACTCGTGTACTTGGTCAACACTCAACCAAACATAGCTTTTCAATAAACATTCTTAGTCAATTCCAAGTGGGGCCAAATCATTATCCTTGGATAGAATCAAAACATATACATATGATAAGAGGAATGGTGTCCACCTGCTTAGATATACATATTCCAACTCACGATACAATGAGCAAGATGGAATAAGCACTGCAAAGGGATGTTTTAGTTTAGGATACTAAATGATCTCATGGATGAGAAGAAAGTAAGACACAATTTCTTTGAGTAGTGTTAAGGTTGAGTATGTTGCAACCTATGAAGTAAGCAAAGAAATGCTTAGGTTAAGGAAGATACTATCCAACATATTCAAAGGACTAATGAAACCTACAGTGATACATTATGACAACACCATTTATATACGAATATCTAAGGACCCAAAATTTCATGGAAAGACAAAGCATATAAACAATGATTATCACTAAATTCGGGAGCTAGTAAAAAATGATGTGTTGTAGCTATAGTATATCTCCACTAATGAATAGGTAAATGAAATATTGACGAAATATCTTCCTAACAAGAAGCTTGTGTACTTGAAAGCCAAGCTTGGCTTGGTTGATATATCCTCCCTAGTTGAGAGAGAGAGATAGGGACATCATTCGTGTCTTCACTTTGGAAGACAAAATGGAGAATTGGTTAACCATCTCACATTCAATACTCTTTGAGGATGAGGAAGGCTTGGTTGATATGATGCTAGATAGATGCGTTACCAATCCTGTGCCTGGTGCATGTCAACATGACCTCCCATAGGATTGAGGCTTTGATTTGGTTCATGCATAGGAAAAGTTATGAGAATGAATTACCATATCTGATGAAGGAGGAATAAAAGTGGTTTAATGGGTTGTGGGTACCATTCCAAACTCAAAGAATGATTTGGTATTTCCACTAGTGGGAGGTTGTTTTGAATTTGTCATCTTGAGGGTTAGTCAAGATCTACTTAACCCAACTTAATTTTCATGACCACAGGGGAAAATACTTATGCAGATGGATTATTCAGGTGAAGGAATAAAAATATGCACATAATTCAATTGCAGAGGGCCTAATATTCATAGTCCTAAACCATCACAAGAATAATAAAAGGGAAAACTTGATCACACTCTCTAGAGGCTATGTTCCTATGAAGGAGATTGGGAAATGTCATGTACACAAGTAGAGAAACACATAGAAAGAGATCACTATCAATTTCTATAAAGGCGTCCTATGGATGGAAAAGAATACATTGATGAGGTTGAAATTGTAGTGCATCCATTATGGGATAACATGGATATAGAATGAACTTTGGTGAATACTAAAGGCAAGGTATATGACCTTGGAAACTCATGAACCAAGGAAATGGGATATTTTATGTGATTGGAGATGTATTAGACTGTGAAATCCATCGTTATGCAGACGACTATTTTAGATAGGGCTGAAAGTATAGAGCTAAAGAAGCAACTCTCAATATTTGAAGGAAAGTTTATTGCCTCCATAAAAGGGGTGTTAAGGCTCACCATTCAGTCAAAGGTCTAGCAATAAGGGAAAAGAATATGGATGATAGATATGGCTCAAGGGGAATGGAAGTCTCTGAGTAAAATCCAATTCTTATGCCAGAGGACCTTCCCACAACCTTTTCAAGTCTAGGTGACACTCCAAATTATAGGAAACCAAGTTTAATCAAGCAGGAGGTAACTATACGATCTCCCCTAGAGAATTACCAATATGTTGGTGAATTTTAGTTGTATTTGTGTTTTATTTCTTATGATTCATAGGGATAAGAGTCAAGAAACTAGACTAGAGATAAGCACTTTTTTATTACTAGGAACATCGATTTCCCTGGAAGTAGGCCCCCTGCTCTCTATGAATTTCTATATCTTGTGATATTTTTATGATATAGAAGGCCCAAAAATACTATAGGAATGAGAAATGTGACAGTAAAATAGAGTACATTTTTGCATTTTGAAATGCCAAATATTTGAACATGTAAGGGAATAAAGGTATATGTAACTTGATATAGATTCATATCCAATAATTCAAGAGATATAGAAATTGAGAGTTTAGGAAAATGGTATTCAGGAACATGGGAATTCAAAAAATTGGAACTCAAGAATTATATCTTTAGAAGGTTGATGACATATCCCAATGGAGTAATTGTATGCTCTGGAAATTATGGAGAAGTTTCTTAAGAAGTTTACTTTTAATGTTTGAATTTCAATCAACATTTTTAATAGTTACTATTGTAGTTGTAAAAGTGCATGTTTGGGGTGTGTGTGTTGAGAGAGAGAGAGAGAGAGAGAGAGAGAGAGAGAGAGATATCTTTGGTGTGTGTGTGTGAGTACATGTGCGCGTGAGTGTGTGCACACACGCGTGAGTGTGTGTGGTATATATATATATATTATATATAAATATATAATTATTATATATATATATATATATCTATTATATAATATATATATAATAGATATAGAGAGAGAGAGAGAGAGAGAGAGAGAGAGAGAGAGAAATCAAATTACCATCACTGTAACAGCCCCAAAATAGATATCTAATTAACTTATTAACATTAAATTTAAACTATGAAGAGTGCTTACCAGGGCTTACCTGTGGTAGAAGTAGGCTTACCGCAACAGGGCTTTCGGGACGACTCTCCTCCCGACAGTAGGCTCAATTGTGCAGGATTCTGCTACAACTGGCCACCCCCGAGCCCTCAATCAACGACTACTGCCAGTGCTCCTAAGTCTTAGTTTACCATTCTCCCACGAAAAGGAAAGATAGAATCTCAGAATGATGGAATGCAAGAATGCATCTCATCTTCCTCACCATCTATTAAATAGAACATCATTGGATGGGGAACCACATGCACACACTCCATGTGTCTACATGCAACTTGATTTTTTAGCCTTCTTGATTTTTTTTTACTTTTCTTTGATTTTTAGCTTTACTGATTCTTTTTATTGCTTTCTTTCTTTTATTACTATTTATTCTTATTTAGAGCTTTTAGTGTAGTTATTACTATTTTATTATTTTTTTTTATTTTCTTGTAATATTTTTTAAATATCATTTATGATTTATT
>APFE031321418.1:0-125438 GCA_000404065.3 Pinus taeda
AGTTTGGGATTCAATACAGTGCCAAAGCAACTCCTCTATTAGTTGGTTTCACTGATTCTGATTGGGCTGGTGACCCTAATGATCGGAAGTCTACTGCCGGTTATGTCTTCACTCTTGGTCCAGGACCTATTACATGGGCTTGTAAGAAGCAGGCTGCCTTTCTCTTTCGTCAGCAGAAGCAGAGTATCGTGGTGCTGTGGAAGCTAGTAAGGAAGCCTTGTGGCTTCGTCAGATCCTATCAGAATTTGGCTTTGAGTAGAAACATCCAACCACACTTTGGTGTGATAATCAAAGTGCCATTCAGCTATGCAAAGATCCAGTCCAACATCAGCACAGCAAACAAATTGAACTACACATGCACTTCATCAGAAAACTCCTTCATGACCATGTTCTTGAAGTGCAATATTGTTCAACAAATGATCAGGTTGCAGACATCTTCACAAAGGCTCTCACAGAGGCGAAGTTCACTAAACTTCGATATATGCTTGGAGTTCAGGAAGTCGTCACTAAGGGGGGATAGGCTCTAGTGCCTCCTTCCTTCTCCTATTGTGTCATATTTGTAAATCCTTCAATCCTATCCCAAGTTGTTCTTAAGGGGGGATGTTAGGATATTCCGACATAGGAAATAGTTAAGTTCAACTTGGTCTAGTATAGAGTTAGGTATAGAGTTAGGTAAAGTGTGTTTCTTTACCTTTGTACATTTTGTAACTTACAATCCGACGGTCACGATATGTAGTGATCCGACGATTCATTCTCTCCTCGGTATTACCGACACTTGATCTGTGGCTTGACGCCCGATTGGTCCATGAATTCTATTTAAAGCGCATGGAGGGTCATTTGTAGGTTCACCGTGCATGAGAGAAGCTTATGTAAATTTTCATTCTTTTATTAATAAATTGCCTGTAGTAGCCACGTTGGCGCAGGCTGTGGAATGTTTCCCTCTCTGAGGGTTTTAACCACGTCAAAATACTGGTGTATTGATCTGTGATCTGTTTGTGAGCGGTGTCCTTTTGGTGTTCTGTCTGAGGAACTTACCTTGTAAATTCCTACAATAATCATATTATTTTCTTCTAAATAGATTTTGAGTCTAGATATTTCTTCATAAAGGTTATCTTCATCTAAAGCATCCAAGAAATCATCATCTTCAAAATCCAACGGAAGTCTATAGTCATTACTATTTTCATCTTAATCACTAATTGATAAACCATCACTATCTTCATGTGTATAGTAGCTCTTCTTACTTACACTTTGCTTTCTATTCCGTTTTGTAGATTCCTTACCTGTATCAAACTTATCTTTATGAGTACATTTGGTAGCATAATGACCGACTCTTCCACAAGCAAAACATTTGAAAGGTAGTTTACCTCTGAATCTTCTAGAACCCCATTGAAGGTTCTTGACAAAGTTTGCTTATTCTTCTCCTTCTGAAATATGTCCTGATTCATTGGGTTCTTCTTTTCTTGAAGCTTTAAATGTGGCTTCTCTCATATATGATGGATCTCATTTTCTCATCTCGAAAGCAGTTAAGATTTTGTGCAGCTGTGTCATAGTAATAGTCTGAATATCCTGGATTTTTTCTATGGCGGATACTTTTGATTCAAACTTAGCAAACAAGGATCTTAAAACATTTTCAACTAAAGTAACTTCTTTTATCTCTTCACCCAAACTCTTCATGCAATTAACAATCTCATCTATATGTAAGAAGTAACTAGCTATACTTTCATCATTGTGCATTTTGAGTGTTTTGTATTGAATTTTGAGAGTTTGCAATTTTTCACGTTTTACCTGAGAGTATCCTTCATAGCTTAGAATGATTTTGCCCCATATTTCTTTGGCAGATTTTATCTACATAACTTTGAAAAATTCTAATTGTGACAGACTCCCCAATAATGTGTTGACAACTTCGGCATTGGTTTGATATTGCTTTTTACTTGCTGCATCTGTCGGAATTGCTGATGGAAATGTATATCTTCCTTCCATGATTTCCTAGATATTTTCTCTAAGAGATTGAAGATAGGTTGTGGTTCTTACCTTCCAATAAACGAAGTTGCTACCATCAAAGATTGGTGGTCTGATGGATCCCTCTCTTTCTTGATTACTCATGATGATGGATCTTACTTCAAGCGATCAAGCTTCTTCTGAAGGACCTGCTCTTATACCAATTTTTGTAAATAATACTGAGCATGGGGGGTGAATCAATATTATCAAGTCAAACAATTTTTCGTTTCCATAATCAGATTCATATATGCTACTTCAGTTATTGGTACTTGTGCGTATGCACAACTATGTTTAAGGAAACTAGCGTATATCCTGTAAACTTATGATTCGGTTAGTTCATCATATGTTGATATTTAATCAGTGCACCAAAACCACATAAATAGTAACCAGGTGTAGTAAAAACAGAACATATAATCACACACATGAACACAAGTTATAAGGTGGAAACCCAATGTGTTATAGAAATATTTGGGCACTGCATACCCAATCACATATGTCGATAAACCAAGGGCTCGTAAACCCTTAAAAGTGTTGTTTCATACCCTAAAGTATCATGGTCAACTAATTACGTCATTTTCCAGAAGTTCCACCTGAAAAACTACTCAGAACTGGCCAAAACTGGACCATACTGACTGCTCCTTGGTCAAGGTGCGATGCATCTCACCTGTTACACATGGGGGGTGTGATGCATACTGAAAAGGCCTTCTGTAGGGTACGATGAGTGAGAGCAGACAAATGGAAGAGACAATTTCCTAAGTGGGAACCCAGAGAATCTTCTAGAAATTTCTGATATGACACTCACCTCTCTAAATTCGCCTAAGGATGAGTAAGAGATCATGAAATATCCAAGTGGAACCAAGAACTATCAGTGAAATGACACTAATCAAAAACCTAGAAGCTGACTCACCCCCCTGCAAATATCTATATATTGATCCCTCATCACAGAGATCTAGAGGTTGGAATTTTGTAATTTGTGATGAAGTGTTGTTGGTTTCTCTTTGAGACATTGTATTGTTGGGCGATCTTGCTTTTTATGAGGTGAAGAGGGCTTTCATGCTGGGAGGATGATGATGGATTAGATAGCTGGGTTGTAATCCTCTCTTCTACTTCTACTATCAATAAAGTTATTTGAGTTTTCCACCATATACATGTGTACTTGTGAATCTTGTATTTGTGAATGCAATTGTATGGTTAATGTACTTCTGATTCTGCATTGTTTATGGTATTATAGATCTCTATGCTTTGATGGTATTTTTCTGCTTTGTCTCTATAGGTGTTCTTTAAAGTGCGACAAGTGAGAAAGGAGTGGCAAGCTCTATTAAAGGAGAGAGGAAACAAGCAAGGAGCAAAGCGAAATATTAAGGTTAGTGCTCTTTGCTTCTCTCTTATCTATCATACATAAAGGAAAACACAAGTTACTTTGAATTGTTTTTTTGTAAGATAGCTACCTGTCTTAGTGGGACTAGCAGATCAAATAGACACTAGTTTTCTCGGAAACAAAATGGTTACATTGTTGGGGAGCGAATAGTTTGTGTGTTTGTTACTGTTGTTTGCTTTATAAACTACTGACGAAGCCTGAAGTTAAGCCAGCTAGCCTTCAAGCTACTTTTTCTATGCAACTACAAAGTAGATCAATGTTGCTTCAGTCAATATCCAGGTTGGTTTGTGAACTGAACATCTGACTTGAAAACATCCTAAGTGCCCTGGTGGTATCTCAATAACCTCATAAGATTATACCCCTATACTTTGTGTTTACTCTCCATCATAGCTCAACCCAAATCACTGAAGTTAAGCTGAAAATTTTGAGCAAAAACTAAGCTTATTTTCATTCCCTGGTCCATCACATTGTCTCTCATTGACAACCTGGATGCATCGCACCTCTTGTGTGTTGCAGGTGAGATGCATCCCTGTTTCCCTTAAGAACAAGTGTGATGACTGAATGACGTTGTTTCCTTCTCTGGAATTTGGTTTTTTCTTCATTTTTTTCAACTCTATTAAGTAGTTTTCCTGCTTATGATCAGTATATCATTGTTGAAACCTTCTTCATTTACATTATTCAACCTTCATTGATCAAGAATTGTGAATATTTTTTAATGTATTTTTCATCATTTACAGTCCTCCTTTACAAAAAGTAGCTTAATCAAACTGTCATCTTTTGATTCAAAAGTGTCGTAACTGTCGTTTTGAGTCAAGAAGAAGAGTGCCATAAAGTCTTCCTCTTCTAGATAGTCGATTGCAATTTTGCCATTGTATTTGATTTGAATTGTCAATATTTGAAGTGTCAAAAACAATTTTCGATTCGAAGTCGAAAGTGTCGTTTTAGTCTTCCTTTCATTTTTAAAAGAAATTGTTGAAGTGTCGCTTTGAAGAAAATAGTTCAGATCTATACTTAGTTTTCCTTTTTGGCATTCACACATTAAGGAAGTGGAAAAACAAATACATGCATGTGCATTTGCATTTAGATTGCATGTGGAAAATGATTTAGGAAAAGTGCATTTAGTGTGTGCTCTCTACTCTCTATTGAACGAATCGTACTTTCCTTTCCTTAGTAGCTAGGATTTTCATTACTAAAAGAGAACAAATGATTGTTTATCATTTTAGATTGCATATTTAGGGATTTTACCTCTACATCACACAGTGAATCTTGAAAGACAAACTTATAAGAAAGATCAACTCTAAAATAAACCTCAATGAACATAAAAATGCTTTGCAACTTAACGCACAACATCCAGAAGTCTAGGCTAGAAATGTGTTCCAGCATTGTAAAACCTGGTAACTATTGTTTTCATCGAAGGTTGCGTGATTCCTCCTCTTTGATACGAAATGTGCCAGTACGGACTTGTGCTCCCCGTACCATCGAGTATATATTGGGAGACCACAATAGGCTGATATCTTTTATCCTTAGGAAGCCATGTCCGCCACCCTATTGATCGCAATGCACTGAACAAAGCATTTAGGAAGATTGACTGCCATACGTAAAGTCCTTGGTAATTTCTCTTTAATTTACCACCAAGGTGTATATTATAGTTTTGCAATTGGTTTGGTAATCCCTCTGTCTAGACTTCCAGAGTAGTCACTTTCATTCCTTTTCGACTCCCTAAAAGAAAAGGTCCATCTGAGCACTTGTCGCTTCAGGCTCATTAAAAATCGAAGGCGACTAGAGTTAACTTTAGCTTTTTCTCAACTCTTAAAAATAGAAAAAGCAAGTTGTGTCAAAGCGTCATAAAATTCATTTAATTCGGAATAACATTTTCCCCTTTTTGATTTTGAGTTGATCAAGTAATCCACAATCATGGAAGAAAGTTAATCAAAACCTTATCATTTGTGGAGACTAACAAGTCAACTTTATTTGACTCCATAAATGAAACTATTCCGAGCAAAACGGTCTCATTTAACTTGTTCGAAATCTCCTAGTTTATTTGAAACTTGTGTTTCAACATCATAAGAGACTCTAGTTACTCGATTATTTCTGGTACATATGCCTTTATAGAAGAAGTTCCACAGCTACAAGAGGACATTAGAACTGATCCTAGTCTAATGGTAAACACCTCTATCCTTGAAATAGCTCCATCTAGGGATGATTAAGAAGGTGTCACCCCTCCAATATCCGTTGCTACAGAAACTATACTTTCTTCGGCCCTGGAAATATTTTACGGACCTGATGGTCTACCTCTTCCACCTAGACTGATTGCTATAGAAGAGATTGTAGAGGATCTTCCATCCAGTACCTCATTGCATTTTGGAACTGGGATCCACGTATATCCTTCTACTATAGAGGTTAGTTCTTTTAATCACCCTTCATTGTAAGTTCTTGTCGAATCGCTAGGAAATCTTTTGGATAAACCAAATATGTCTGAACAATCATCAACATCTAGGATTGTGTCATCTGATACAGTAGTAGCAAAGCCTCATGCTGCTACTCTGACAACGTTCACTGGTATACCATCTGTCCCAACTAGTTCTCAACTACTAGATGGAATTCACTCAGGGACTGTTTCGACAGCATGGTCTGTTCCTATCTGTTCATCCAGAATCTTATCTAGAATTTGTTATGATGAAACTCAACAAATTGATCCTTCATATCAGTATCAATTTGGGCAGTCCAGTCTCCAAAGACCAATTAATCCTTTGCACACTGGATTGCTGCCATATGAGGGGCAGTATTCCTTGTCATTGTTCCCTCTGGAAGAAAAACCATATGAGAGTTCACAACACAATTTGGGTCAAATTGGAATTGCATCCAGTGGTTGGGTACCAATATTGTCTCAACAACCAAGAGTTTTATATTCAATGCAACCAAATCAACCTCTGTCGAACATTCCCACTACACGTGCTATTGTGACAGTGTCACAAGTACAAGTGATACCTGTTGTATGTCAACCTCAAGTCTCTCAGGTCGTAATATAATAGCCTCTTATCTCCACGGCTCAATCACAACCTCATATTAGTGCCTCCTTAACTGGAAAGACTCAGGCTCAAATGGGTACTATCACCCCTCATCATGTTCAAACATCCAATATTGGACAATAACACATGGTCCAACAACCATGGCTGGTACAATATCAACAACCACAATTCCAGCAAGGTTACTGAGGACCTGAGCAATAAAGCTTTGCAGGTAATGGGCAACTGTATGTTCAAAATTGTTACCAACAATCATATTATAATGGTTATACCCATCAACCTTATCAAATTTATCAGAATTAGATACATTATGCTGGTATGCAAAGACCCATTGCTCAAGCGATCCCACCTTATCCTGGGTATGCTTTTCCAAACCTGAATCAATAGTTTCCTTTCGTAGAAACTTTAGAATTATGAGATAAACCAGCTAACAAATGATCCAATTTCTTATGCCCCTTGGTGGCCAACGATTCCTCATAAACTTCCCTCAGGTATTCCTAAATTCAATGGAAATACAGGTGAAGATCCATCGAATCATGTAATGACCTTTCATTTGTGGTCTTCATCCAACACCCTGAATGATGATTCTATTAGGGTTTTCCTTTTTTAGCAAATGCTAACTGGTCTGGCAGTGAAATGGTACATCGGACTGCCTAGAGCTTCATTCAATAACTTCAACACCCTTGCCACTACCCTTTTAACCCATTTTCAATTACCCATAAGGTATGAAACAGGAACGAATTTCCTTATCAATTTTAAACAGACAACAACCACTCACATATCTGATCATATTCACGAGTGGTGACGTCATCGTCGAATGGTAGAAACATATGTTCCTCATCAACTTCTAGTTGAATTGTTTATTAAGTCATTATTACCTTCTACAACAGAAGATGTTTCTAAGGGAGGAGTTGTCACTGAAAAGCAAGTCATTTCTCACGCACAATATCTAGACTTGATCTATATTTAGTCTGACATGCTCTATGAAAAAATTCCTGATGCTCCTAGACTAGAATTTTCCGTTCCTCCCCCTCATAAATCAAACAAGGACACTCATGCCGACGATGGTGTGATTGGCACCTCAAGTATACAAACTACAAAGGCTTCATCTGGTAAGGCCCTTGTAGTTTCCAGTAAAAGAGAAAATGACAAACTTCTTGCCTCGGAAGTTAATGCTGTGTCATTAGACAAAGGCAAAGAATCGAAGCAACCAGGGGGCAAGAAGAAAGGGAAAAAAAAAGAAGAAAAAGGAAGATTCGACTCTTGAGATACCTTCTAGAAACCCTACTGGGTGAAAGAAACCTAATCAGCCATGTTTCATATGTGATGAGGAGCATTGGACAAAATATTGTCGACATTGAGTTAAGTTCACGAAGTTTTTGAAGACTTCAAGCACCTTGGTGGTATTGACTGATCTGTTTCCAAACCCGAAAACTAATCTAGTTGCTATTGATCATGCTTCCCCATCCCAAGTGCTTATGTTTTCCATTTTGAAACAACAAAATGATGCTTTGATATCGATGAAGAATAAAGATTATGGGAATCCACAGATGTCGAACAACAAGGCTACAGATGAACCTAGTAGTTCAATAACAACTTCGTCAGAAGTTGTGCCAGCCATCATTCCTGAACTAACAATAAAGCCACCAAAGGGAGTAGTACATAAATCAATATTTAATCCTCATGCTCGAGCAGCACAAAATTATAATATAGTAGAAGATCTGGCTCAATCGCCATCCGCTATATTGACACTTGAAGTACTGCAAAATTGCCCCTCCCAAAAGCAAGCTTCATTATCAGCAATAGGTGGGATTGACCCAAAAAATTCCAATATTGTGGCCTTTAACCACAAAGGATATGAACCTCAGTTACCAGCACAACTCACTTTCCTTATACATGTAAAAGCCCTCAACAAAATTGTTCATCGAACAATCATTGATGAGGGGGCATCTACCTATGTTATGTCAATGAGTTGCTGGAAAACCTTAGGCTCACCACCCTTGTCATGATCATCAATGACATTAAAAGCATTCGATGGAAGAACATACATGCTGTATGGGATTTTAAGTAACTTGCAAGTTGAACTAGGGGGTAAGACAGTAGAAATTGAAGTTGAAGTTATCAATGGAAACCTTGACTACAATATCTTACTGGGAAGGCCCTAGATTTATGTTATGGCTGCTGTTGTGTCAACATATTTCATAAATATTGCATTTCCCTTCCAAGGAAGAATTACAATCATTGACCAACTAACCTTTTCCCCCAATAGTTCACAAGCTACGGGAAGCATTCCAATGATCCATGGAAGCTCTCAATCACTTCAAAATGTCAGAGGAGGCCTCCTAAAAGACCCTGCCTTAATGGGTACTTTTGCCCTCCGGCCTCCGAGTAATCTAGCAGAAGTGGCCACGGTGGAAACCTATAATATGGTATCTTCTACATCAACAAAGATTAAGAAGATTCCTGAACATTTTTTTAGCATGGATCATCACGAGGTATTGCCTCCAAGCCCCATAAAAATTTTGTAGCAATCAATTTTCTTTATCTGGGAGGCAAACCCAAATGAACACTCATCAAGTGTTTGGATAGATAGGTCTCTAGATTATGGCACCTCTTCAGATCCTTGGTCATGTATACATTCTACCGATGAAGGAATCATTCAGTCAATGATGATAGCAGACGCACCATGGGAAGATTATCACCATTGTTCCCATCTTCAAGATAACGACGAAGATTATTCCAGCAACCTTAATCATCCTTCAGTTTTTTATTTTCTTTCAGATACTGTAAATACAGTGGATTCTGAGCGAAATCTGTTCAATATTGAAGAAACAATCGCCATAAATATCTCAACCAAACCTAATATTGTAGAGAATATTCATGTTGTCAAATCTTGTTCTCCTTCATAACTGGAAATATATTGCACTCTCTTTCGTGAATTCAGAGATGTCTTTGCATGGTCATATGAAAAAATGCTAGGAATTGACTTGAGCATCATTGAACATGAAAAAAAGATGTATCCGAATGTCAAACTAGTAAAACAATGGCTTCAACAGGTTCACCCAAAGAAAGTCGTTGCCATCAAGGTAGAAGTTGAAAAATTTTTACATGTTGGTTTCATTTACCCTGTTCCTCTAACTCATTGGGTATCGAATATTGTTCTTGTCAAGAAAATCAAGGAACAATTAGAGTATGTGTTGATCACAAGGATGTAAATCAAGCTTGTCCAAAGGACAACTACCCTACACCCTTCATCGACCAGATAATTGATGAATGCACCAGATGTGAAATATTTTCACTCATGGATGGATTTTCCAGATACAATCAAATAAACATCCACCAATAGGACCAGTCTAAGACTACATTTATATGTCCATGGGGCACATTCACATACTGTAAACTACCTTTCGGTTTAAAGAATGCAGGGGAAACTTTTCAGAGGGAAAGGAATTATGCCTTCCACGACATCAAACACATCGTTCAACCATATCTCCACACTTTATTGGCTCATTCACGAAAGCAGACTGATCATCTGTAGCATTTGAGAGCTATATTTCTATGTTGCCGACATTACAAAATACGACTCAATCCACACAAGTGTGTGTTTTGTGTCGGTTCTGGTCATTTACTTGGTTTCGTAGTTTCTAAGGACGGGATTCGACTCGACCCATGTAAGGTTCAGGAAATCATTGACATGCCTCCACCTTGAAATTTGCTTCAGATTCAGAAACTCCAAGGGAAAGAAAACTTTCTAAGGAGGTTTATTCCAAATTATGCCGAACTTGCTAAAGGTTATATGCATCTTTTGAAAAAAAAATTTCCCTTCAACTGGGATCAGGTTGCGCAAGCTTCCTTTGAAGCTTTAAAAGAATCCCTAATAAAAGCATCATTAATGTATGCTCCTGATTATCAAAAATACTTTAACCTATATCTAGTCATAGCAAATACAACCATCGCAATGGTTTTAGTACAACAAGACAATGGAATTGAACATTCTATCTATTATTTAAGTCAAAAATTAAATGATACAGAAAGCAAGTTCTCCTGTGTTGAAAAGCTGGCCCTAGCAGTACAGATATTTTGACACTATATCCTCTTTCGCAAAACTACCATTTTGTTAGATTGCAACCGTATGACTTACATTCTGTCACGTCAATTACTAGGGGGAAAATATTCAAAATGTATAACCATTTTGCTAGAGTTTGATTTGGAATTCACAAAATCGAAATCAAAGAAATCTATTTTTTCTCATGGAGTTACTATGCGACCTCCCATCATCGTCCAATGATTCAACATCTAAAGCATTAATCATGGATGAATCTTTGTTTATGATATTGTCAAGCGATCCGTGGTATGGAAATATACTAATCTATCTCCAAGCCCAAACATATAGGCCTAATACCTCTTGCTCCGAGCAACGACGTACTCGATACCAAGCCAAAGACTACATGATCGTTGGTGATACACTTTACCGTCGAGGTATCGATACAGTTCTACGAAGGTTCCTCATACATGAGGAGGATGAAAAAGTCTTGAATGATTGTCATTCAGGTATGTATGGGGGGCATCAATCTAGTTACACTACAGCACAAAAGATCTTACGAGCTAGTTACTTCTGGCCTACTATATTCAAAGATTACATAATCGCAATCAGAAGTTGCCATGCTTATCAGATCTTCAACCGCAAAACTAGACTACCATCCACACCATTGCATCCAATATTTTCTATTAGGCCATTCGCCAAATGGGACATATATTTCATGATATGTAACCCCACCTCAGCCGAGGGGCATGGGTATATCATAGTCGCAGTTGACTATTTTACAAAATGGGCCGAGGTGATGCCTACATTAAACAACAACGGCAGAATGACTGCTCTTTTCTTTCTCAATCATGTAGTCTTTAGATTCTGTGTTCCATAAGCTATAGTCACAGATCATGGATCAAATTTTCGCAATCACATGATGGTGGAATTAGCTACCAAATTAGGAATGTCCCACAATAGTTCTACTCCATATTATCCACAAGATAATGGACAAGTTGAGGCCATCAATAAAGTCCTGAAGTGCATGCTGCAAAGGATGATTGGAGTCCACAAATGGAATTGGCACTTAATCGTGTACTCAGCCTTGTGGGCATACAGGACATCGGTGAGAAATGTGACTGGATTTACACCCTTTCAGTTGGTCTATGGCTTGGAAGTGGTCTTACCGATTCAGTGTGAAATTTCATCTCTCAGGCTCACAATCGATCTAATTCTTGAAACTTCGAAGGAGGAGGCTCGCTTCTTGGAACTAATCGAATTGGATGAAACCCATTGTGATGCTTCTTTGGTTAACAAAGCTCATAAGAAACATGTCAAGGCACAATTTGACAAAAATGTCAAACCTCGTGTCTTCTCAGAAGCTGACTTGGTCTTGCTTTATGATCAAGACTCTGATAAATTGGGAGTAGGTAAGTTCAAACCATTGTGGATGGGCCCCTACATTTTTAAAAGAGTATTAGCAAAAGGAGCCTATGAGCTAGAAGATTATGATGGGATTCCACTACCGCAACCCCAGAACGGGTTGTATCTTAAGCATTACTATGCTTGATTATCTGTGGTAATCTCTTTATATGCTTTTGTTACGTTTTTGTTTTCGTCAAGTGTTATCATTTTGGTTAGGTAATCGGCTTTTCATTTGTTGTAGATGTCAGACCTGTTGGAATCATTCATTGGATACGTCGACGGAGCTAGTTGTAGTACGCATAACCTGTCTTCTGCAGCCTGGGCCATTTTTGATCCAAGCGGCGAATTAGTGAGTTTCAGGAGGATATGTATTTGTCGATCAATGAACAACATCACTGAGTACAATGCATTGATGGAGCTTCTCTCTGATGCCATCGCACATGGCATACACCGACTTGTTGTGAGGCTAGATTCATAACTCGTCATCTTACAACTTACTGGCATCTATTCCATTCGGAATCTAGATATCTATCGTATGTTCCTAAGGGTCGGGATTTTGGAAAGGTAGTTTGATTCTATTCAATATCAACACATTTCTAGAAACTTAAACACATTAATTAATTCATTAGAAAATTATGTGTTAGATAGACATTTGTTGTATTTATAATGGAAACAACATTTCAATTAACGTTTGCATTAGGATCACATAACTTAACCAAAATAAAGCTCCGAAAATAAAAAATATTTATAGTTGTTTATAGTTTTTTACAGAATGTTCTATGTCTAGGGCAAAATCAACCATGCGACCCAAAAACAAAAAAATGCAGAAAAGCACCCTAGACTAATGGTGCTGGTGATAACAAGTCACCGCCTGCACGATCATACATAAGAGCCTAGTCCATCGACTCGGCACGCCAATGGTATGGCATTGTAATCTCAGAGGTAACTCATTGTCCTCACATCCTGAATACCAAGGGTGAGACCCTCGATCTAATCTTGCAATACTTCAAGGGTCTCTACTATGTCCATATCGTGAAGGACAACCCTCCCTACGACCTCTCCTGCTAGAATGGCAACTGCTACCCTTGGGTGCACTGCTGGTCGCACTGGCCCAACATCTGCAAAAATATATGGGCTTGATTAGTCTTGATAACATTTAAAAACACAAGAACATTATAAAATAAATAAACAAAGATATGGTTAGATCATTTTACCGATAGCACTCCACTACTCACCAATCGGTGGCACCAAATCTGGGTTGCCTTGGAAATCCATCCCAGTGTATGGATACTCAGCGAAGACCATCTCCTGACAGTCGAGCCACTCAAAGAAGGCATCAGAGAATGAAATCTATGACTGGCCAACATGTCTGGCGATGAGGTCAACCCATCTTTGCATCTGTGGTTCCCTCGGTGCTCGCAATCCTAGTGAAATGTATTGTGGCTGCATCAATGGAATCCTCTCCAAGGCGAAAGCAGTCAAAATGGAACCATAAGCAAAGTTCTTGGATCTTCCATTCTTCACCTTAGAAAGTTGTTCTTTTACAATCGGAAGCACTGCCTCACACCAATTGAATACCTTTGGTTCCATGCATTCCAAGGCATACTGCATATACAATATGTTGGCCAAATGAAGAACCATGCTATCAACCAATCTAGCAAAGGTGAATAAAATAGTCCTCAAGGTCCAGTTAGTGGCATCTTGAATACTGATCTTGCCATCTCTGCTTGGCTGAGATCCATCTCTACAAAACTGGCGAATATAATCCCTCATGGATTCACCTCCACGGGCGGATCCTGATAGTGAGAGAGGGGCACCATGCCTCGATAACCTAGTAAAAAAGTAGATATCCTAAACTGTCAAAGGAATGGATTTTCCTCTAATCTAGAACACCTGGTTGATTGGGTCCCATGCATTGAGAAGATATTGCAACAAATTGATTAGTTGCCTCATGCTGGATATGTGGAAGAATTTGAGCAAGCCACAGTTTCGTAATGCAGTAACTGTACTCGGATCATGTAAGGCAATCATGTCCTCTTATTTATGCTCGCATTCATGCCATGTAATGACCATCCTGATCCAATGAATCTCTGAAACACAAACAAAAGATGAATTAGGAACCTGATTTGAGCAAAAATAGGCAAAAATTTCATGAGAAAACACTGCACAAACTTTCCCTTCTGTGCTCATCGCACCTTGCCTATGTACAAGGTATGATGCATACTGACTGGCGAATGGCCAACTCAATATGCATCACACCTTTTGATGCAGACTAGGTGTGATGGGGAGAGAATGAAATATTCAAACCCCTGGGGCCTAAAAGAGAGGGAAAGCTTGCTCCAAATCAGAAAAGGATGAAATGCAATTGAAGAGCTCAGGGTTAGCTCTTACCTAATCCTGATGGCATAAAGAATATTCCACCAGATATCCTGAAATCAACAGATGAAATTTGATGGGGAAAATACCTCCAGAGCTCCAACAATCACAAATTTGAATGAAATGGTAAAAATGAGAGGTAAAACTACTTTTATGTTAGTAATTCAAGTAAGATGTTAGATTTTAACTCATTTTTCAAGCATTTATTTACATTTCTAATCAATTTGATGGAGTAATTGAATAGGTTGTGCGACCATCGAAAGAATATAGTGTTAATGGTAAATTGAGAATCTCTGACTATTATCAGCGAGCAATGTTTCTGCAAAGTTCAAGCTAATTAAAAAATAAACCTAGTGTTAGCCTCCTGCTACAACAGGTTACTCATCTTTCATGATTGAAATTTTTACATGCCAAATATGTCATACTTTGCATACTGCAATGTTCCATATTTGCTACACAGGCCAAAGAAAGATGCCATGAAAATGTGCTAGTCAAATTTCATCTGCTGCATTCCAATTTTGAAAAATTATTCCGTTTTTGTACAAGTCTCAGTCAAAGGGAGGTCCAAACAACTTAATCTTGGTCTCCCTAGGTTTCAATTTCTTGTTGTAGAATATAGAGAATGAATAATCTGTCCAAACAGCTTAATCTTAGCAGATTTTAGATAGGTGGAGAATCAAAGGAGCTCAACTGCTTAAACTGGGCCCTTGGAAGAGATAAGGGTAGATTTAGATAGGAGGGTAGTTAAAAGAAAAAGAGGACAATCAGGGTTTTCTAATTCAAGTGCACCCAATTCAAGTGAGAAAAAAATGTTAGGATTATTAAGCTGGGTAGGTAGTGTGAGGTTGCAGAAGTAAAGATGCTATTACCATTTGGCTTATCAAATAAAGGCTCATCTCATGTGTAAGTTGGCACCTTGGCAGTTGATTGGCAATACAACAAGGAAGCATGACTAATTCCACTTTCATTTCCCCAAAAAATCATTTAACTAACATCCCCCTAAAGACCTTGGGATATCCCCAAGCAGTCCAGCCTCAGTCCAACCTCACTCCATTTCTTACTAAAGCCAAGTTGACAGCTAAGTTGACTTAGTGAAAAGAAGCCACATTTCTTGTGTAAAAATTAATCTTTGCAAAATCCATTAATTTCCTTATGCTTGAGTTTCTAATCTATAAACTTAGCATGCACACATCCCTTATCATTTCTCAGAACTCATATTAACATATATTTCTATTATATAGCTCCCTACACCATGTTTCCCTACCCCTACTCTAAAAGAGACTATATAAAAACCCCAATAAATACTAAATATCCCACCCCTTGGCAATTATAGCCAAATAGATTAAAGTCGGGAAACATTGGGTCCACTTGGGAACCACTGTTAATCCCTCTGCATTCACTCAGGGTTTATTTAACTTTTGGTTTTATAAATAACCATATTAACCCTCCCCCGCTTTCCATTTCTGGGGTTTATCAATATCCGATTGATAAATAGCCGAAACCTGAAATTATTTTAACCTTAACCTAAAGTTGAAACCCACCCATGGCCTCAAATATTTCATGGTTTAATGCATGCAAATTTGTGCTAAACCTCGATCATCTTCCCATCCCGACTACCGTCGGATCAACCCTCCCAGATCCGACGGCCCTCGTGCATATCAGGTGCCCTTTTGCGATGGTTTGTTAGCACCTTATGTCTGATGGTTTTACCGTCGTACACCGAGATAGCTGGCGACATCCCATTGCATCGGGCTGCCCCTGACAAATACCACCTCCATACCAAAGGCGGTCCGATGCAATCCAAAACCGTCGTTCCCTTGCGTGATATCAACGCCGCGTCACCTTGCCACATCACCTCCACCTCACCCTTTCCTGCCCGCGCCTTGCTGACATCACCTGCCACCGTACTGTACTTGTGCCATGTCACCAGCTGACGTCATCAACCAGCCACTGTGTCCACTACCACATCATCATCCACGTCAGCCGCCACGTCATCTTCCGTACCTGCTACCTGACAAAAAATACGTCATGATGACATCATCCTAGGAAAACGCCAAAAACCCCAAAAAGCGCCAAAATTCTGGAAAGTTGAGTTAAAAGTCGTGAAAAAGGCTATTTTAGTCCATTTCTATTTTTCACTTTGAAAACAACGTGCATGCGGTTTTCCGTTATTTCACACTCCCAAGACTTCAGCAGCCAGTCAACCTGCAAATTCGGCACCGTGTTTCGTCTCAGCAGCTCAATTTCTACCTGTCTAGTGCCTTCGGCGTCCTCATAACAGGTATTTACCTGATTTCATACCCAAAACCATGTTTTCGTGCGTCTCTGTTCAAAATTCCGAAAAGAACTCGCTTTTGACTTATAAGACTACTCCCACCAATCACCCATTGCCCTGCACCTATCATTTGAGCTGGTCATTCCCTATAAACTTACAGCCTGAGCTAATTCCCTCTTTCAAAGGGTTATTCCTCCACTCTGTTCATTCATGGTCGCCCGTGAAATACTGAAATCTCTGTGTTATTAAGTCAAGATGCCCAAGTATCCTATTTTTCATTGGTTCTAGCCTTTTTCCTAAAAGGGAATCCTTAATTTCCTTTTCTGTCTGCAAGCTTGCGCCCCTCAGGCGAAATTCGGATCCCATCCTCTCAGCATTGTGTCGAGTGCCCACTGAGCCTCTAATTTCGACCCATTCCTGTGAAAGCATCTAGCTGGAGTGCTGCCACTCTTCTGCGTACCATGGACTCTATACTGTGAGGTCCATTTAAATAACAAATCAGTATTTGTACCCATTGTAGTGTCCATAGAGCCTCAATCTCTGCCTCCTGTTGCTATTTCACCTCTATTCCACTCAATCAAAACAATGCAAGGTATGGAGGCCCTAGTTGCCCTGAACATTGCTCCTCTGAATGCCCAACAGATGGAATTAGAGTGGATACCTCTAGCAGATAGAGAATTCTAGATTGAGGACATGAGGGGCCTTATTTCTCACCTTCAAACTATCTAGCAATTCAAAAACAGTTATAAAAATAATACTGATCTCCTGGGAATTTGGCAATCCAGTACGCTTATCTACTACCTCCCACAAGTCAATGTGCTGCCTGATTTTATCCATCTCTGTCATTCACGCTATGAACCCACTCTCAGAGCAATCCTCAGCCCAGATGGGTCGGTGTTGTTTTATATCACTCCTCAATCCATCAATCAAATGTTGAACTATGAGCGTCCCCAGTCCTTGGTTCCTCTCACCGTGAAACATCTGATTGATGGTAGTCTAAGGCTTTCTAAGGCAGAGATATTAAGAGTTAATTAGGTGTTTATGATACCAAAATATCAGAGTGATCATCCTCCACAGTATCATCAAGTTTCATTTAATGAAACAGGCAAGCTCATGGTGGATATGATTTCCTACATCTTAGGGTGCAAGACAGGAGAGTTTGTAGATGAGACAGTGTTCCAGCTATTAGCAATATTTACCCCAGGGCAGCCCCCTACTGTCATGTACGACTATGCCACGTTCATAGCCAACAAAATACATGAGCAATTCATGATGATGGACAGGGAAAGAGTTTTCAAGTACACCTCCTACATTTACCATCTGCTGCTCTACTATCACCCTGATAGTTTCAAAATCCCTCTCATGAAACTTGATTCAAGAGGAGAGAGGAGATCTGTAATCTTCCAGACTTCAATTTTTCATAGAGTTCACTGTTCTCCCCATACATATTGTGAATTAATTGACCTCTTTATCTACCCAGCTACTTGTTTGTTAATGGAGACTCCTCCTCCCAGACTTACTGCTGAAATGCAAAGAATTTTACATCTTTCCAAAGAGTACATCATTGGGGATTGGTACTTTTACCAAAACCATACAGTAATCAGGATTTATGGGAGTGAGTTGTCCCCCTATAAGCTACGAAGGTATGTTCCCATGAGGCTCTTTGCCTTGGAATACTTCAGACAGTTTAGTCATGCAGACCTAGTTCACTTCCATGGCAAAAACAAGAAGGCACAGTTGAAAATCAGACATCAACTGGGTCCCTTTGTTTTCAACAAAAGGGAAGAAGCCTGGAAGGATGCAGATAAGATGTTAAGAGAGGAAATTTTGTTAAAACAAAGCTTCTACTCGGTACAATATGACCCCGAACACTTCATAAGATTTAGGAGAATCAAACACAAGCTTTCAGGGTATGTGCACCAGCCAATCCCTCACATAGAGCAACATGCTAATTTACCAGAATGGGTAGAAGGTTCTTTAGATGATGAACAAATTTCTGAAGAAGAAAAATTGTAGAAAGACATGAAAGAAGTTGAGAAGAGAATTGACCTGGAATATGTTGCACAGGTCCCCTTCATACAGCCACAACCATCTAAAGGAGCCATATCCTCAGCACAAAAGGACAAAGAAATAGAGCATTCTGAGGAACAGAGTAGAATGGAGGAGCAGCCTTCTCTGAATCTGGAGAGAGACCAAGAACAAAGTCCCTCAACACAAACAAAAGCACCTGAAATTCCTGTGTTGCCAACTTCTCAACATGAGGAAAGAGGTAAAAAGACAGACCAAGCAGAGAATACACCTATAGGTACATCAACCGACCAGCAAGGAGAGAAAAGATAAAGGTTAAATCCCTATGCCGAAGAAGAGATCACAGAAGAAACTGTTGGAAACTTAAGAGGTGAGGGGACTTTAGGGTAGCAAATCCCTCCTATTCTGGAGACATCGGCCAGCTCCTTCTAGCAGGAGCACGACAGACAACTAGGCGGGGAGGTTTCATCCTCCAAACAGCAGGCGCAAAAGGGCTCAGACATTAAAAGGGCATTTACTGAAATCAAAGCTAGGAACGAACCAATAAAATTCCAGCTATATAATCAACTGCTAAGGATGGCCCCAACAAATCAACAGAGGTTGATGGTAGCCTATGACATAGAAGCAGGGAAAATGACTTTAAGTCACTTCAGACCCACCGTGTAGCAACCACAATCAGCTGCAGACTACATAAGAACCAATCTGGAAGTCCTTTCCAAGGACATACACCCAATAGACCAGATTGAGCTGCATAAGCAGACAGGAGAAATGGTGTACTCAACTCTGGCAGATAAGGCTCTACTGGCTCATATATTGTAGAACTCTTTGTACAATACCTCTGCCCAGCTAGAGCTAGAAAAGGCCTCATCATTGGCCAAAGATAACAGAATAAAATCCCTGGAGGAAATTATAATAGAAATGGGACATGACCCCAAAGATCCCAAAGGAACACAAGCCTTGATCAGGAAGAAAGAGGAGGATATAGCAGCCCTCAGAAAACAAATGAAATTGTTGCCAACCCTACATCCTCAGACTAGAGAAGTAGCAGAGCAGAAAGAAATGGAGGACGTGTACACCTTGCTTATGAAAATGAATCAGAAAATACTAGACACGGAGAAAGCACTAGAAGAAGCTTTACAAGGGAAACAACCTGAGTTGGCCTTACGGCCTCCTCTATTGGTTCCAACGATCTCGGTTCCTCCTCCAGCAGTTACAACAACAGCACCTCCACCAGCTTCAAACTCAGCAATAACCACATCAGCAATCACAACAGCAACAACACAAGAGGCCAATCTGGGCATGGAGGCCATGATGAAAGAGATTAAGGCCCTCGAATTACAAATGACAAAAATGAAGGAAACTAAAGAAAAGCTAGCTAAGATTGAAGCCAGCTATGATAAATCAAAGATTTCAGTTGCTGAGAAAACGAGGGAAATAAAGGCTCTAGAAAATAAGATAAAGGCCTTGGAGAAAGACCTCACTCTCCATACAACCCTGACTCAAATCAAAACAATTTTGTGGCATAATATTGGCAAAGCTCTTGTTGATAAATGGACAGGGATTCAAACCATTTTTGACCAGATAGAGTTAATGGCAATAGCTCAGTACGAGACTCAAAAGGCCAGGGCATTATTGGCAGACAAGCCTGAGTTGGCGAATAAATTGATTCACTTTTTAAATAGTCGTACTGGTGACCAGTTGATAGCACTGAACATTCAAAATAGAACAGAGACTATTGTGAGAGTCAAGAAGGTGCTAACCATGAGGAATTTTGTCTAGACCATAGAAAGAAAGTGCCAAGAGATGCAAGCAGAGGTACAGGACTTCAGACAAAGAATGGCAGATCTACAGAGCAGAGGTTTACCCAGCCTGGTCACCATCACAGGAAAGTTGTTAAAGCAGGAGCAGTATGCATATAGGCTACATACTTATGTACAAAATCAGATCACTGCCTCATCAAGCAACACAGAGGAAGCAATCCCTCCCACAGGGCAGACTTTGTATAAAAAACTGGAAGATCTATTTTACATTGAACATGAAATAAAACATCTCTTTCCAGTATGGCCGACTTATTATACATATACAGAAGCTGATGAAACATTGTTCAAATTAAGAAAACATCAGTTGCCACCAGAAGAATGGTGGCAAAGCTTGCTTCAGATTTTAAAGTAATTTTGATTCTCTTCATATTTTTCCCGCATGAGCAAACTTCATTATACAGCTCTACCATCAGGAAATTCAAACCAGCAACGGATGAAATTAGTGCTAAAAAGCATTCAAACCAGCTAAGCAGGTGGCAGGTGACAACATGCCTAGAACAACTCATTAGCACAGCGGTCATCAACCGACTTTCTTAATCAGATAGTCAACGACAAGAGGGACACCTGCAGAGGCTCATAAAACGCATTTAATTTCTTAGTTATTGTTGTGCAATTTTTCTTCATAATATTTATTGATTATGTCATAGTAGATGGACATAGTTAAGTCCAGATATTTCCCTATGAGATATTTTGTAAGTAAACTCCTATATATATTGCTGGGCAGATGTATTGAGGGTTGGTTGGAAGATTTTTGGTCTTTTTGTTGTGTAAATTGCTCCAAGAGAGACTCACTTTGTGTACCTGATGATTTCTATAATCAAAGATTGTTGAAAGCTTGGAGAATGAACTGTTTGATGCACTGCTAATGGTTTTGAAGAGTGAACGGTGGAATTCTTGTGCTGTTTTATGAAACAATAAGTTTTTCTCATCTCTGTAATTTCAATTTCACATATGCTCAAGTCACAGAACAAAAGTCTGGTTTAGAATTTGCTTTGATGCACTCTACGCTCAGTTTCTGTGCCTTCTTAATGTTTTCCTCTTGATTTAGTCATAAATATGAATTCCTCATGGCTCATATTTACTCTAATTCACTTATGAATGACTGTTATTTAAGAATTCTTAGCTGCTCTTAAGTATGGTTCTTTCATGTTCCCTCTGCTAAACTGATTGAGATATTCTTTGTTGCCTCTCATTCCTTAGCCCTCAACCCATATCCATTCAGCTTGGATATTGTTTCACGAACAACTATCTTGCTCCTACTTTCTCTTGTCACCAAAAAAAGAAAAAAAAAAATGCACCATCAGTTGCACTCCATGACTCCATGCCCAATGGTTTGAAATTTATCTTACTATGCTTTTCCTCTTTTCTTGAAGATATCTTCCCTTCACCCAAGCCTTCCTTCCACCCAAAAACAAACCCACTAAACCCAATAGCTAGCCTAAAATCATCATCAACAAAGCTAAATCATTAATAGAGAGCCCTCTCTGATTGCAGGTGGGCTAGAACCTGTAATCCAAAGATTTGTTTGTGGTTACCTCGGCCGTATCCCTTCAGGAGCTTAGGGACAACCTGAGTGATAACACCTAGCACTAAGCACATGTTGGCACAAGGTTCAAGCTCATTAAAAAATAAACCCTCCACAGAGCACATGTTGGCACAAGGTTCAAGGTCATTAAAAAATAAACCCGCCTTTCAATAAATAACCTTTGTGATTGCATTACTATTAGCCTTTTGAGCCTTGGTCTTCTTCTTACCATCACCTCCACTCTTTTAGCTAATCATATGCCTCCACTTGATTGTTTACCCTTTTGAGGAACATCTACGACGAGTGATTGTTTTAGCCACACACTTTACACTGCCATGTCTGAGAAGTTCCAAACTTACCTGGAACCAGTTGCTACCCGAAAACACCACTCGTTCCTAAAAAATGAGTCTCTTTTAAGCTCTTTTTAGACTCATAAAATATGAAAATATTGCTGAGCTACTGGCCTTTCCAACTCATTAAAGTAAGGGGAAGCACCATCCCTCCTCTACATTTTAATATTTTTGGACCTGAGCGATCATTCCACAAGATAACGAGCGCTTGTCTTTTTTGGCTCGCTAAAACTATCGAAAAGTCATCCCTTTCATATTATTTTATACTTTTTCAGACTTAAGGGATTATGCCACAGAAAAGGACTACTGGACTTTCCTTTTCGTCCCTTTTCCAACTCTCTAAACATGACAAGGATCGAGTTATCTTTGTCTTTAAACTTGTTAAACAATATCAACAAACTTGTCCATTTGGACAAGAGCGAGTTTCATTGTCGCTAGGCTCGCTAAAATATAGTGACAGATTTTCCTGAAGGGAAAATTATAGAACAAGCATATGTTATCCTCCTTAAGCTTGACAAAAATAAAGAGTTACTGGTCAACAATGACTAGGGAAAAAGGGAAGAAAATTTGAAGAACTCCATTGGTAGCAGGTCACTCTTGAACATGACACTTTCACTCCATCACCATGATTGAGTCAGGTTGGGTTATTCCGTTCACCAGTCACATCACCACTGGTCCTCTATACCATCCGTTTTTGGGGTTAACACTACCTCTCCATTTGATTATCACTGATATGTTCAAGAGAATTCATTCAGAGAATTCACCAACCTAGCTAACGCCTCATCCACTACAATACCTTCACTCTCCATTTTTCATGACCACCATTCCTGAACCTTATATCATCAGATCGTTTTCACCTCCATAAGATCATTTTCTTCATTGCATGTCATAGATGTGGGATTCCTTAAGGCCCTCATACGACAAGTCAATTCTTGTTGACATCAACTCATTATCCAAGAAGTTGACTTAGGAACAACCCTTTCAGTACTTTGAAGATTGCATGCCTCAATGGAAAGTTTCTCACTTCCAGTGATAGGTTTACATGAATGGCCTTTGGCCAAAATATTTTGTGTGGTGTTATACATCGACTCATATATTCACACCACGTGAATTGTATAGTAGTACCTTGATGGTCATTTTCATTATCGGTGATTCCTCTTGCACCTTTTAACAACTTACACCATTGGCTAGTAATTAGGCGATGTCTTTCCATGTTCGACTCCAGAACCTCTTTTCACATGGATCGACTTGTACATCGAGCGAAGATTGAATGAGTTTGAAGACCCCGGATCTAGTTTCATCCATCTGGGTTGCGATATATTCAGGAAAATAAAGACATCAAATGTACTCCATAGCTGCACAAATGATCATCTAAGCTAAGGGATAATGGCTCTACAAGAATCACTAGTTCGGAACAACAGACGATTGTCTGTCCTATGTACATGAAAATGAATTTATAAAGTTGAGCATGGAAATGCCCACCTCAGCTAGATCATGAAAATAATATGAAGATAATGTATTGTATTGTATCTTATTATAGGTCACCTTCCAGTTCAAAAAACCTCGGATCCTCATGATAAAGAATTTCACCCAACATTAGAAGATTTACAACCTCATGTTTTAGGGGGCAGTTGCTATAGACATATTTGGGCACTCCAACCCCAATCACATATGTTGATAAACCAAGGGCTCTTAAACCCCTAAAGGTGTTGTTTCATACCCTAAAGGATCATGGTCAACTGATTATGTCATTTCCTAGAATTTCTACCCCAAAAACTACTTAGAACTGGCCAAAACTGGACCATACTGATTTCCCCTTGGTCAAGGTGTGATGCATCTCACCTATTACACACAGGGGGTGTGATGCATACTGAAAAGGCCTTCTGTAGGGTGTGATGAATGGCAGTAGACAAATGGTAGAGACATTTTGCTAAGTGGAAACCTAAAGAATCTTCTAGAAAATTCTCATATGACACTTGCCTCTCTGAATTCACCCAGGGATGAGTAAGAGATCATGAAATCTCCAAGTGGAACCAAGAACTATCAGTGAAATGACACTAATCAAAAACCGAGAAGCTGACTCACCCCGCTGCAAATATCTATATATGGATCCCTCATAACAGAGATCTAGAGGCTGGAATTTTGTAATTTGTAAGGAAGTGTTGTTGGTTTCTCTTTGAGACATTGTATTGTTGGGTGACCTTGCGTTTTATGAGGTGAAGAGGGCTTTCATGCTGGGAGGATGGTGTTGGATTAGATAGCTGGGTTGTAATCCTCTCTTATACTTCTACAATCAATAAAGTTATTTGAGTTTTCCTCCATATACTTGTGTACTTGTGAATCTTGTATTTGTGAATGCAATCGTATGGTTAATGTACTTCTAATTATGCATTGTTTATGGTATTATAGATCTCTATGCTTTGATGGTGTTTTGTTGTTTTGTCTCTACAGGTGTTCTTTAAAGCGGGACAAGTGAGAAAGGAGTGGCAAGCTCTATTAAAGGAGAGAGGAAACAAACAAGGTGCCAAGTGAAGGATTAAGGTTGGTTCTCTCTCATCTATCATACATAAAGGAAAACACAAGTTACTTTGAATTGTTTGTTTCTAAGATAGCTACCCATCTTAGTGGGACTAGTAGATCAAATAGACACTACTTTTCCCGGAAACACAATGTGGGTGCAAACCACCTGCTGCAATCTTCTCTATCTTCTTTTAATAATAAGAAACTTCTTTTTACAATTTTTGTACTAGTGCAGACTTATACCAGTACATAGGCTTCTACCTTTAGAAGGCTACAACATTCTCTCATTCTCCACCTTCTTCTGGAAGGGAGCTATTGTCCCCTAGGTCTTATACTAGCTGATATGTTTACTAGTATGTAGGTGTTAGCCTACAAAAGGCTATAGCCTTCTCGTTTCTTCCAGGGACCACGTTTCATAAATTTTCAAACTAGATCCATCAATAATGTCATCCAATCATAAAATATATCTTCATCAACCAATCTCCTTTGCACCAACCACAACTGAATCAATCAATCACTTTGACAACCCTTCAATCTGATCTTTCAGAATGTTGTAACCAGAATATAGTAACCGGAATCTAAGTCGGACCCCATAACACTACAATAGCAAACAAAAGCAGCTAAAACATATTTTATAAGGTATACGCTACTTACATGTGTAGAACCTATGTGTATACGCTCTTTTCTCAAGGTGAACCTGTGTATAGATCTGCAAATAAAATTTAAGATGTATACGCTATTTTGATATGTAGAACAAGCGCGTATACATGCCTTTTCTAAAGTGAACTTCAAGCCTTACGATCTTGACCCATCATTAGATATTATCCTTCATCAAGCGCTAAGGTTCATACTTGGTTCAGATGCAACTATCCACCATAACCCAATGACCTGTACACTAGATCTTGCTCTTCATCAGATATTCAATACCTAAGTGCTCTGGCCTAATGATATTCCCCTCCTTTTATAGTGTTAGGCCTTACTCAATACCATGGACCAAAACCACCTAGGACTAGTACCTTGGACCCAATACCTAGGGTCAATACCTCAGACTGGATACCTTGGACCAATACCATGGATCCAAATACCGTGGACCAAATACCTTGGACAAAAACTTAGTTTTCCAAGATATACGTGCCTTGCATTCTATGAAAGAGTGTGTGTAGGTATACGCGACTTGTATATAGTGAACTTGTGTGTATACGTGGCTTGGCTGATGGTGAACCTGCATATACCTCGCTTTCTTCATTATGATCTGAAATTTGTGCTATTGACCTGCTAAGCTATGATCTGTCATCTGAGTGGGTTGCCATCAAGGACAACACTTGTGTCATAATGCCAACAGAAAAGGTATTCAAAATGGTCAGATATATCTACTTATGAAGCGGTCGAATGAAATGAGAAATAAAAATCATTTACTAATCACTTTGGGAGGATTAAGAAAGATATGAATTTGAAAAAAATATTAAATAATCATTTAAAAATTATCTCGTAAGGAAAATAGGGGATATATAAGGAATAATAAATAACTAATGATTTATTTAATTATTCCAAGGTGATTAAGTCAAAATTTATAATAAATAATCATCAAATAATGATCTAATAATTATTTATAGAGAATATTAAATAAATAATGCTTTATTTAATTATTCTCATGGGGTTTTTCGATTTAAATAAGAAATAATTTACGAAAAATGGTTTAATAAATTATTTCTTATGGTGAATGTGGGTTTTACCATGGAAAACTCATCTTACATGGTGTATTTAGATCAACCTAGTAAGAAATGACTAGGTGGACATTTTTCTGGTGATAACACCATTTTACATTTACTAATATTAATACCCTGAAGAAAGATGTCCTTCTCTAAAGATGGAATATGTCACCTTATTTAAGCATATTCAAGTGTGGCAAGAGAAAGAAAGCTAAACTTTTCCAACACATTTTGATATTCTTAAATATGAGGCTATTACTTACCCATTAGTCTCATCTTAATTGATACTTATGCTAACCGACATACTGCGAGCAGTTATAAAGAGTCATCACATTTTGAATTTTAATATAACATGTAAAAAGGATACAATATAACATCATATCCATCTATTATTTGCTAAACATAATTAAATTTTTGTAGGGATGGTACATTTTAATCTTGATCCATTCGGTGAAGACAACGATGATGATATTTGGGAGTCTTTGGAAATGGCACATTAACAAGATGTCATTAGGAGGAATCATTTGGGACTTGATATTGAGATATTCTCCTTTTTTCCTTCCTCTTCATTAGCTCCAATATTACCATATCAACATGTTAGAGGGAAATATACATGCTAGAGTATGTGCCCTGCATCATTATATTTTGGTTTATAAATTTTCTTATTAAATTCAATTTACATTTGACTTCTTTGGGCATAATCTATATATCACCTTAAAATTTTCATAGATGAAAGGCTTATACATGCTATGGTCTATAAAATTATATAGGACTCCATTTTAATACATTCTCCCATTTAGAAAATCATTAACCCATGAACTCTTTTAGCGTGATTAATATTTTTGTATGTACATGAGATGTAATATATTATTTCTTTCTTTTTGTAATTTTATATTTTTGTGTTTTTTTTCTTGTAAATAATTTTTTCTTAAAAATTCTAATGGGAAAAGATAACTCAAGTAATGGAATTTGTCATTTTTTAGTCTTTTTGGAACCTACCAACCCAAATATTGACTATTGTATTGTTGAAATTATATTTGTGGTTGGAGAGATGAGATTTTATATAAACTATCACCTCTCTCAAACATCTCCTCAAACATTCACCGTGCACCTCCATATTTCCACATTTGGCATATATCTATATAACTACAGTCATGAAATTTTTTTTGGATAAATTCCAGTTCTTACTACAAGACCATGGACCTCCTTGCCCTCTTGAATGGCTCATAATCTAACACAAGCCTTGAGTACAAATGGAAAGGTGAACTTATCATGTTTCATAATAGTTTCATACATTTGATAATACAACTCAATAGTTTCCTAACAGAGGCCATTCTAAGTATACTCATCACATTCCATATGAGATCATCTCGTTGGCATTTTTTTTCAAACACTTATCATGCATCATCGTCCATGTACCCCAAAGCCTTTACATGGTCATAAGTTTGGTTAACAGGGTGATGTTAGCATGGTGAGGTCTTTTGATAAGGATGTGGGCATCGATTTATCATTTATTTTTCTTTGAACGATTTCACATTTGTATATTATTTCAATAGAGAAGAATAGGTGTTAGTGTCAATATTGGGATTTTATAATGCATTATATCTCTAATCAATGTTAAGATAGTTGGATTGTGCAACATAGCTTGGTGTTTGTTTGAGTTGTTTAAACATTGTAACAACATTGGCGTGAAGACAAAAATTCCAGAGAAAACTAATGTGCTACAAATTTATGGAATGTCGAGTGGAGGGTGGTAATGATGATGAAAGAGAATCCTTGATTCCAATGTAGTCATTAACAATAGTCAAATATAGTAAGATTCCATGAAAGAAAATTTATTTCACACATTATTTAAACCACATCATTATCACCATGCTTTGTTCATTTAATAATAGTGTGATACCACTTTACAAGGGCTTGTGCATATACACCATTTGATGGTGTAACACCCCCTCCCAAGTATACCCAAGGTAACCACGTCAACCAAGGTCAACATAAGGGGAGATGCTACTATGATCCGATTCGACTTCCTATGTCACCTTAAGGAAGTGGAATCAATGGAACATCACATACACACATCGAACATCATGAACAAGGCCCTCAAGAGATAAGTCAACCACTCACATAACCTGTCCTTGGGTTCCACTGTGATTTTGTAGCTCTTAGAACATAGTCGTTCTCATGCTATGGGAAAGGGAGTGACCAAAAACCCAAAGTCGTTCTCACAGGTCTACCTGCCAGTGAATGTGGACCAACATTCCTAGTTTTGTTCCAATGACCTTGGGATTTAAACCAATTTTCTAGCCCAGAATCCTGGCCTTTGACCAGAAATTGTTGTAACTTCCAAAATTCATTAAAAATATGATAAAAATGATGATCAATCAAAAATCACCCTTAGGACTAGGCTTAAGCATCCCCAATCGGGACTAACATTTTGTCAAACACTTGGCATCAATGTAACATATAGGTCTATGATAAAAGGCAAGGCATAAATGAATAAAACAACTTATGAAACATAACTAGAAGGATCATCTCCTCTTCCATTGAACTACTACATCATCAATTAGGTATTGCATCCATCCATTTAATAGTTACAAGTAAATATATGAAATAACCATGACATAAACAAGTCATTTAACCATGCTTATAGCCAACATAAAACCATATAAATAACATAGATATGACGACCATTAAATCGACATATAAATAAATTCAAAGGTAAGAGAATTTAGCTCTTATTAATCATAATAAAATATGACCAGGTTTGGGACTTACATGTACCACTCGACCAGAGACATCACTGAACAAAATCTCTCTTTCAACCTATCACACCCGTGCCATATTCCAAACATGAATGTGGAATCTCATAGAACAACCAATCTAATAAAAACCAAGGGAATATAGAGGTTAAACCTCCTCCACCATCATCAAATTGTGATCACAACAAAATCGGTGCTTTGATAAAAAATGAACCAAACTTGGAATGCCATCCTGAATCCATCACTATCCTTGAGGAATTTTTTGTCTCCTTCTCTCTCAAGATTTACCACAATCCAAAATCAGATCACTAGGCCCTAAATTGAGATTGATCCCTTAGGATTTACTGTGTATACTACCAAAACTAGTCAATGGATTCCTAGGCCTTTTACAATAAATCTTGAGATGATCTTCTCCCCAGATTCCAAATCCATCTGGAAATTCTGAGGCTGAAAAACCAAAATAACATCCCAACATACCGTGGCATCTAGAAAAAGGCTAGGCTAGGCTAGGCTGAAGTCCACTATCATAACCCAACAAAACCATGCCACCGATAGCAAGAGAACTATACACCAACATGCAAAACCACGCATGTCCAAACTAGCTAGGAAATCACACATGCAAAAGATTACCTGCACATATTTGTACTGAAGTTGCTTGAGTCATGCATTCCTTTCCTTTATCATTGCATTCTTTTCCTTTCCTTTCCTTTCTTCCAAGCTAGAGTGCTCAAAGGAAAAATTAAGTGACCAACAGTGAGAGAGAGGGAGAGAGAATAATGAGAAAGCTCCAAAATTGAACTGACAAATGGTTACCAACTGATCGTTAGAAGCCTTTTTATGAATGGGGCCTCAATTTTCTTCATTTTCCATTATTTTTCTTCAATTTCAACCTCACATGAAACCTCTGACCTTTCACCTTACTTTTCTCCTAATTTCCATTATTTTCATAATAAATGTGCCAAAAAGGCATTTTTCACTTTTAATGCCTTTACCTTTGCCTTTACCAATTTTCCTTAGCCAAAACACACATCTAGTGATGCATACTACGATATATTTCTCCAACATTTAGCTTGGAATAAGTGTCCCTTAAACTAGGTCTTATTTTTCCTTTATTAAATTTATTACATGAAATTCTCACCAGGGCTGTTACAGAACCCTCCCCCTCAGGGAAAACTGTCCTTGGTCTTAAACCACACCAAGACCTTAGGAACATGTTGAAAAGAAAACATACTGACAATGCAACTTTATAAGGTAGCTCGTTGTGGCATTTACAATGAAGAACCTACTCAAAAGAAAAACATCATGACAACATGACAAGATAATAACCATACTACTTACTGGAGCTTTATAAATTGGGTCAAGGTGGTATATGCATCCATATACATATATACAAAATCAAAACATATGCCAAACATAAACCAACATCAAACAAAAACTACTTTTCTTAAACTAGAAAAAAATGAAGGATATGGGGCTTACATATGATCCACCAGCTCCCATGTAGCTTTTTTAGGCCCAAACTGCTTCCACTATGCACTATCTTACTATAGCATTATGTTCCTAAGTATGAGATGCTTCCACTATAATATGCAACAAGGCTCCGACTTGAACTCTCCTTCTTTCTCTGCCTGCAATATAGACCCATCAATAACATGATCAACATCCTTTATGTACTTCTTAAGCAATGAAATATGGAAAACATTGTGGACTTTCACTGTTGGAGGTAGTGCAAGTTGATATGCCGCTGGCCCAATCGTCTTAAGAATCTCGAAAGGCCAGCAATATTGTGGTACCAACTTGGCACATGAACCAATCGTCAAATATATTTTCATGGGCTTCATGTGCAAATACACATGCTCCTGAACATGAAACTCTTTGAACACCCTCTGTTGATCTAAATAGCTCTTCTATCGATGTTGTTCTACCTTTAGATTCTTCTTTATAACCTTCATTTCTTGCTCCATGTCTGTCAACATGTTTGGTCCAATAAGTACCTTATTCATTGGATCACTCCAGCTAATGGTAGTGTTATAATTGATTCCATACAATGCCTTAAAAATACTCATCCTCAATGGCCCCTAATAACCATTATTGTATGCAAACTCGACCAATGAAATATAATACTCCCATTACCTCTACTGGTGCATCACCTACATCCTTAACACATCTTCCACACTCTTGTTGGCCCTCTCCATTTGACTATATGTCTACAGTTTATAATATGTATCGAAGGCCAACTCTATACCCAAGCCTACAAATATCTCCTTCCAAAACATGGAAGTGAAATTTGCATCCCTATCTGACATAATATTCTTTGGATAACCATGTAGGCTCACTATCTCTCTGATGAACACCTAGGCTACCTCATTGATTGAATATGTAGTCTTCACTAGAATGAAATGAGCTACATTTCTCAACCTATCAACCACGAGCATAAAGTAATCATGTTGCCCCACTATGCTTAGAAGACTTGTGATGAAATCCATGGAAATAACCTCCCATTTCCATTCTAGAATCGCAATGGGTTGTATTAGACCACCGATATGGTTACATACTCCCTTGACATGCTAATAGTCTAAACACCTAGCCATAAAATTTTCCACTTCCTTCTTTAGATTCGGCCACTGTCAATGTCTTGTCATATCCTAGATGACTTGAATACAGTTTCACATGAAACTCCATCAAGATAGGCTTCTTGAGCTCACTGCAATTCGGAACATAGATCCTATCTCGAAACCTCACCAAGCCGTCTTTTGTGAGATGATAATCTACATCCTGATCCCATTTACTTGTACCTACACCTGTACCTTCACCTAAGCCTATATTCATTCCTATGCTCTACTATAACCTGTGCATGATATCCATGTATTTTTCATCCCATTGTCCTTCCTGCAAGATCCTATGATGTAACTCTATCCCATAAGATATTACAGCTGCTATATGATTTACATGTACCTTCTTGCTAACAACATCTGCAACCTAATTCTCCTTCCCATGATGTATCTGATCTCGAATTCAATCTCACTAAGGGTAGCCAACCATCTAGGTTGGTATTTACATTTTCCTCATCAAACAAATACCTTGACCCACTATGGCTGCTCGTGATTCTAACCTCCTTCCCAAAATATAATGTCTCCACATATTCAATGCATGTATAATTGTTTCTAGCTCAAGATCATGCATTGGATAGTCCATATCGTGCTCATCCAATTTCCATGACTCATAATCCATTGCCTATCCTTCTTCCATGAGAACTCCACTGATTCCCCTCTTGCAAGCCTTTGCGCACACAACAAACTCCTTGTTTGGATCCACAATCTTTAGCACTAGTGCGTGTGTCAATAGCTACTTAAGCTACTCAAAAATATCTTCATATTTTGTCATCCATTCACACTTCCTACCTTTCCAATGTAATGATGTGATAGGATATGGAATATGTGAGAAGTTTTTGATGAACCTCCTATAGTAACTTGTCATTTCGATGAATGATCTCACCTCATCTACATTCTTAGGAGCCACCCATTCCATCATGGCCCTTATCTTTTTGGGATCTACTACTATGGCTTCCTTAGAGACAACATGTCCCAAGTAGTGTACCTTAGCCTGAAAAAAGATGCACTTGCTAAGCTTAGCATAAAAATGATGCTTTTTTCACAATCTCAACACTCCTACTAAATGTTCATGATGTTCTTCCTCATTCTTAGAATATAGAAGTATCTCATCAATGAATACAATAAATAACTTTCACAAATAAGGATGAAATACATTATTCATCAAACACATGAATGTAGCTGGAGAATTAGTCAAAATGAAGGGAATAACAACAATATCACCATGTCCATACTTAGTCCTGAATGCAACCTTGATTATATTGTCTTTCTTCATGCGTACCTGATGGTATCCTAATCCCAGATCAATGTTAGAGAACATTGTTGCTCCCTTTAGTTGATCAAACAAATCATAAATTCTTTGCAAAGGGTACATGTTCTTGATCATTACCTTATTCACCTACCTATAATCAATGCACAACCTCAGAGTACCATATTTCTTCTTTACAAACAACAATGGTGCACCCTAAGGTGATACATTGCACCTAGTGTATCCTTTGTCCAACATTTCATTTAGTTGTAATTTCAACTCAACCAACTTAGTTGTGCTCATCCTATAAGGTGTTTTCGATGTTGTAGCTACCCTCGGAACTAAATCAAATGAAAAGTATACTTCCCTGTGAGATGGAAACTTTGTAATGTCCTAAGGGAATACATCCTAAAACGGCTACAAAACTGGGTACCTACTTAACACCTCTGCATCCTTAAGATCCTTAACCTCGCTCAAAATGTGTACTACAAACATCACACAACATTTTCAACAACTATGCTTAGCCTGCATAGTGGTAACCATCATCACTGATGTATGCTTCTTCTTTCCCTTCAAGGTCCTATTTCCCCACTATCATCCACACACTCAATGATCTTGTCAAAGCAATCCACTTTGGTTCTCTGAAGGTATGGCCAATCCATACCCAAGAGCCTACTATACGATCCCAAAGGAAATACATTCAAATGAGTTTTTGTAGGCATACCATTTAACTTAAATGCACAAACTCTTACCGAATGGTGAACTCACTTCTTTGTACATGTAGCCAACTATACCAACCAAGATTTTGCATGCACTTCTTTTCTCAAACCACACTTATCCACCAGGTTAGGATTAATATAAATATAGTTATATTCAGGATCAATCAAAATATAATCAATTTGATAAAAAAGTTTACCATCCATCTCAATGATCAATGCCTGATGTTTTTCCTTCCTGTTGTCCACAACTACATAAATATGAGGAATTCCCTGACCAACATCACTGGAAGTATGTACTTCCTGAGGAATGTAGAGCTAGGTTCTACACTCTCATACTACAGACAATCCATCTTATAATGATCCTTACCACATATCCAACACTACAATGGTTCCCTAACACTGCCTCTAGCCTACTACTCTCTATGTCCCTTCTTAGCATTATTGAATCTCTTGTAAGAAACTATATTATCTTTCTCAATTGCATCACTAGTTATTCCTTGCTTTCATGGCCATTTAACTTTAGCTTTGTCATTTCTTTCAAGTCATGCTTTAGATTAACTTTGTGCTTTGAATGCTCATAAGAATACTTCAACTTTTGGATGGCCTCCTCCAATGATCTAGGATCATCAAACTCTATATGCAACTAGAAATCCGCTGATGAATCTTTGAACCTTGGACTTCTCCTCTCTGAGGTAAGGCACATATCTCAACACCTCCAAAAATATTCTAGTATAATCCTTATCTATCATAGAACCCATTCAAAACTCATAAAACTCCTTAGCCCTGTCATCATAATACCTCTTCGACAAGTACTTCTTCTTGAAGAGCATCTCAAACTCAGGCCAAGTCAAATCTTACTCATGTATACCTTTGACATTCTTCACATCTTCCCACCAAATATCCGCTTTACCTTGGAAACTGAAAAGAGTTATCATTTCTTTCTTATTTTCTAAGTAATCCTGCAATCTAAAGAATTTACTCATGCCAAGCAATAAAGCCTCTGCATCTTGCGATTTATTCATCTCTCCATCAAAGGTAGGTGGTTTTTCCTTCTTGAGCTCATCCAACAAGTATCCCCTATCACTCCTCCTGTACAAATGATAATGATGACGATCATGATGTCTCTCAGAACCATAACTAGAGTAATACATGTGTCTATCACCCCTCCTAGCCAAAGTGTTCGACATCCTTCCATCTCTTATAGTGTTAGATATATCTTACCTATGTCTACTATGAGACCTGATGCCATATGCCCCATTAGTTTTGTCCTGATGTCCATGGTTGATATGAAGAGGTCCCTGTCGCTATAAACATGACAAACTCTAAAGTTATATTACATTCAACTATGCTTATTTCTCTTGTGCTTGCATGATTTTTTTCATTGTCTTCTTTTCATCTCCTTATTTCCTCCTTCAGGCTTCTCAATGTGTTTCCAAGTTAGAAGAGTCCCCCACACCATGTTGCCTATCTAATTCATAGGGTGATTCTATGTAGTCTACCACCTTGCTCGCCATTTGATCTCTTTCCTGCAAAGGCATATTATATCAGCTAAACCAAATCACCCTAAATCAATGTACCTTGTCATAACTCGGGGAGGATACCTAGTCTGCAAGATCATCAAATCGGGATGATGCATGTACAACATAACCATAATAACATATAGACATATATCAATAAGTGAATCAACACATAACCATCATACTAACTAAGGTCCATTCATCAATGCAAGGCCATATAAACAATGCATGCTATGAACTCATTCATGACAACAAACATTAATCTGGTATATGATTGCATTATGGAACTATCCGCCTACATCAGCAATGCCTAATCAACTGAACATACACATAACCACATGTAGTCGAGCATAATCAAATAGTTCTTGTAATCAACCTACAAGACTGATGCATGTAATAAAATAATCGAGAATGTAACCCAACATACAAGGATTTAATCAAGCTGCATATAATTGTATAAACAGTCATATACTCATGATGATGAATTCCATAAAACTGACATCACATTCCTCATGATAACCTTACTGCTACCATGATCAATGTGATGTAGTGCAACAAGAACATGGAACGCAAGTGTAAGAGCCACACATGCAATTGACATGCATGCATGACCAACACATTCGCCCATATCTATATGTTGACATGGCGAATTTTCGCTATACCAAGAAGGGGAACTAACCCGATCATAGACCCTAATTAGGCCTGCTTTCGTTTGGAATGTCTAGTTTCAATGGGTTTTAAGGGACCTCGTAAACTGTTAAATGCAATGAAACATTACTTATGGGAAGAAGACTTCAATTAAATCAACAAAATAAAATAGCAAACCTCTATGTATTGAATCCTATCTATACTTCTTCTAACTACTCTAGTCTATGTCCTAACTATCCTAATCTATCCTGCAGGAGCATGACAAAAGAGAGGTTAAACATCATATATGAATTCCAAGTCTAAATGAATCAATTACTAGTTCACATAAGAACAAGGTTGCATCAATTCTTAATTGCAATCCAATCATTCATACAGGAATACATATTCCTTTTTATAGAAGTAAATCTTGCAACTGATGTCTAACATAGTTTCAAATCAGGGATTGCTTATGAATTAACTATGATGAAGAATTACATTCAAACAACCAATGGTAATTATAAGCTATATCATTATCAATATGCACAAAAACAAAACACATTTTTATTTATGCTAGTGACAACACCCTGTCTCAAAACACATAAAAGCAAAGGATCTTAAATCTAAAACAAATGCCTCCTCATTGAACCAAACAATCTCCTTTATTCATAATAAATCAAAGTTATTTTCTCCAAACAAAAAGCCCTTCCCTCATCTACGGAGGTAATATTTATGCAGTTGGAAATTACTCTCCGTCTTCCCTTAACCCTTTCGCCTTCTCCTTGTTCTCTAGAATATACAGATCAGAACACACAGATGCAGTACAATCGGTGTCATTGCTGACAAATAGAGGGAATTTCCTATCATTCTAGCACTTTGTTTCCTAAGGGATGAATAGATCTCGATTGAAAGAGAATGATTGCATGTCATCTCTTCACACATGTATACAACGAACGTTATCCCTTATGATTTCCTGAAAGAAACTGAAAACCCTACGTTTATCATTCCACATCTGGCATGATTGAATGTGTGTTTGGAAGTAATGGCATCTTGATGGATCATCGCTTTCGTGAGTGCTTTCGCTAAACATAGAGAGTGTCTTCATTATGCACTATTGTGGTCTATATTCCTTTTGCAAAGTGTGTATTTGCAATATTGAACCGAAGTTGTCATCTTGATATAGCTTCCATTTATCCGTCCCCAGGTCTACTCGAATTTTCCTGCAAAAATAATTCATATAAGCTATGATTGTGAGAAATATGGCAAACATGCTTATGAAACGTGAATCTTTCCTTCATTAAATGCTTATAACATCAAATGTGAAAGAATCGATTGCGGATTTTTAATTTATGCATTGATTAAGTCCCGCGAGTGTGAATCCGATTTATATTGGAAATGGTATACCACATAATTGGATGGTATTTTGGAAGGGGTCTGAGTGGTAACCGATATTGTGAGGATGACCCCCAATTCCATTCTTCAAATGACACGTAGCAACTAGGAGGAAAGAGGATACCACTTTTTGGGTGGGTATTCGTCGAGCTACTTGTTCACCCCAAATCTGCATGGACTGTTGGATCTATGAGAGGTAGATCAATGGTGGAGGATTGGGGAGGTGGACCTGAAATGCATATGAGCCACATTTAATGATCCCTTCGGATCCATAACATAATCTTTCCCTTTGAAAAAACCTAACTTCAATGTTTTTAAAAAACACAAGAATATAAGAGAAAAACCACGTCCGACTATTAGGCTAGACCTGAAATGCTGTATGCCTAGATCTATAACCATCGTTAGATCTGCCATAAGACTCCTCTTTGAAAAAATCCCCCACCCTCAATATCTTTCGAAAACAAATAAATATACAGGAAAACCAGAGTCTGGCCATTAGGCCGGATTTGAAATATTATATGCTCGACTTTATAATCATCAATGGGTTTGGGTGATAACAGTGTGACATATATATAACTCCTAGGTTCCGTTGATAGTGATAAGCAATTAGGGTGGGGGGGGGACCCGATAATATATTTATTGTAGCTGATAGCCCTATCAGGTCTGCTAAATCACATCGGCCTTATGGCTTGGCTTTGACTCCCATCAAATGCGATATGCGATATGGTACCAAACCCAACATATCTATGAAGTATGTCTAATAATGTCGTCAGGTCCGGACTATAGTAATGAGAAATGATGATTGCAATAGGCCAAAAAAGGGGTGATTTATGCATTTTGTGAAGCATTTCCTTTGTAAGGGGTTATAATGGAATAAGGCGTGATATAAGGTTTTTGGAAGGTTGGAAAGGTCTAGATGGAGGAAATGAATGGAGGGTTAGGAGGGGCTATAGATAATCATGTAGCAGATATCTAAAGAGGGGGCTCAACCATTAAAAAAAAATTTGAAGACTCGGCTTAGAAAATGATTAAATTCCGAAGGAAAAAATAGGTCATTCGGAGGGGTGTAAGATCAACTTTTTGGGGACCCATTTAAAACTTCTACCAGGGAAAATTTTAATGCGGTGGTGGTTGTGACCAAAACAAATGGCAATCTGTTGGGTGAACTAGTTACCTCTGTTTCCAAATAGACCTTGGATCAATAGACATCAGGGTTTTGAGATAAACTTGAAATGCAAACTGTATAGATGGACATGCATGGGTTCCACTTCAACATTAATTGCTTCAGGTGGGATAGAGACAAATAGCTTCTACCTACTGATAGGGTTTTGACAGGAATTCTCCAATGGTCGTATTATGGAATTTATTGACCTTCCTTTACCTCTTTCCTACTTTCAAAATCCCTTTCGAGGCCATCACTGGTCTATCAATATCTATTTAGGTGTGTACCTCAGCTCTTTATTTCTCATAAAAATTGATGTAGATATGTTTATTTGCACTTTATACGAGAATTTCAATGCTATATTTTCATATGATTGAATGGGGTGCAATCATGGATCATGCCATACTTTTAAACTGCTTAAGCAAGGTTGGGCTTGCTGTGTCAACCCGTACTCTAAACCCAACAACATTCCTTACTTTGACTGACTTCCCAAACAACCTATCCTTCTAGATTGGGATAAGGACTTGCCATTTCATTTTCTTTTAAATAAGTCCTTCTAGTTTCAGGCACAAGGACTAGAGCACAATTGGATTTTCCACATGGTAAATGACAGTGAGTTTATCCCATGAAAGGAGATTTACTTGTAGATAATAGGTATTAGACAATTTAGTGTAGTGGATGGGATCAATGGAGAATGACTACATACCTTATAGGCAAGTATAGGCTAGGTTTGAGTGGGATTTATTCAAAATGCAACATCCCTCCATGCTAGTCTAGCTGTAGTAACACATTTTTTGTTTTATAAGGATGCCCCTACATGTGCAAGATATCCACGTTATCAACAGTTCTTACCCAGTTCTCATTAGATGCCAATGAGTAGCTTTGGTTTGAATTCCACAATTGATTTTCAAGTTCTCATGGGTTGATTGAAAATTTGTTTGATTTACAAGGTAATGATGGATTTAGGATCAGCAGACTTATCAATAGGTTAATGGAGGAGGTGAAATCTGAATGTGGAAAATGTGGGCAATCTGAAAGGTAAAAATGAGAATGGAGGACTGAAATCAATTGGATAAAAGTACTATAATTCAAAACAGAAATAAAATAAAATTTGGAGAAAAACAAGAAAGGAAAAAGAATGGAAGTGTAACTAAACTAACAACAAAAATAAAACGAATCCTAACCTATTCAGGAGGAAACCACCATGTGGTGGTTACTAGGAGTATCTCTTCAAATGTTGGCCATTAACAGGGAGTTTTTCAGTTTCTCCTTGTAAATTTTTCAACCTCTAAGTTCCTTGAGCAAATTTTTCCACAACTTGGAATGGGCCCAACCATAAGTGTTGGAATTTCGTGTGTTTACCTTTTGGCTCATTCAAATTGTCCTATTTCAGGACTAGCTCTCCTATCTGGTAATCTTTATCACCTGTTAGATGGTGATCAAACCATTTCTTCACAATCATTTGGTGATTTATGAGTTTGTTTTTTCCTTTATCTCTCAATTCCTCCAACCTCATCAGTTGGTTGATCCTTTCTTGAAGCAAGGCTGAAGGGGTTCCTATTGAAGCTTGGGAGAGTCGTAAAGAGGGAAGGGTAACGTTTGGAGGCAAGATGGCTTCCTATCCATAGACGAGGAAGTATGGGGAGTTTCCTAAGGCCACTTCTGGGGTGACCATATCGGCCCAAAGGGAATTTGTTAGAGCGTTGTGCCAGTTCCTCTGGCTGTCAATGATAGATTTACAAATTATGTGTATGAGGTTCTTGTTTGAGGACTCTGCAACTCCATTTCCCTGGGGATAATAGTTCGATGCCTACCTTATGTGAATTGCTTTATCAATAGAAAATGCATTTAATTTTAGTGATAAAAAGTAAGAAGCATTATCAAATAAGAGAGTGTCATGAATGCCATACCTATTGATAATGAATTTCTCAATAAATGATATTACCTCATCTTCGTTCACCTTTTGAAGCAGGATGGCTTTGGTCCATCTGGTGAAGTACTCGGTCATTATGAGTATATACTTATGCTGTTGTGAAGAGTCTGGAGTGATATTGCCTATGACATCTAGCCCCCATTGTTGGAATGGGCGATAAATCATAACAGGCCTGAGGGGAATGGATGGCTTTCTTTCTTGTCCTGCGGAAGTTTGACATATCTTGCATTTCCGAGTGTAGGCATGCGAGTCTCTAAACACTGTGGGCCAATGATATCTGGCCCTTAATATTTTGTGAGCAGTGGTCTCTCTGCCATAGTGACCACCTGCTGGGCCATCATGCATTTCTTTCAATACATGGTAGGTATCATCCTTTTCCAAACACCTCAGCCATATTCCGTCATAGTGTTTTCTATATAATGTGTTATTGGCCAAATGATTTTGATTAGATTTAAATCTGAGCACTCTCTGTTGTGATGCATCCATTTGTTTAGGACATGACCCTTGTGTAAGATAGAAGCGCATGTCATAATACCATGACTCAAGATCCAAAATGGCCTCTGGCATTTTGCGCTCACACATCAACACTTCATTAATCCATAAGGGCTCCTCCCTGAATTCCACTTGTGCATTCCCCAAGTTCTACACTTCTAGTTCTTCGGACGTGCCTACTTTCTTCTCCAAGGCTCCTGTAGCTAGCCTATACAATCCCTGCCCTCAAACTATATTTTCTAGCCTAATCTCGAGGTTGAATTCTTGAAGTGTAGTTATCCAATTTCCTCTCCGTTCACCCATTTATTTCTACATGAAGAGGGCTCTTAAAATAGGATGGGGGACAATCACTTTAGTCCTGCCCTTTAATAAATAAGGGTGGAAATGGTTTATGGCCTTCAAAACTGCAAAGCCTTGTTTCTCCACGTCTGGGTAGTTCAATTCTATTCCTTGGAGAATAGAACTCATATAAGAAATAGGGAATTCATTGTAATCATCATTTTTTTGAGTGAGAATTGTGGCATATGAAAGATCAGAAGCAAAAGTGTATAAGAAGAATTGCTTGCCGAAATTGGGGTTGACCAATGCAAGAACTTCTGTGATGACTTCCTTGATTGGCTGAAATGATTTCTTAGCTTCATCGCTCCATTTATACACAATGTCCTTTTTCATCATTAGTTGCATAGGATGCACTATTTTTGTGAAACTTGAAACAAATTTCCTAACGAAATTAATTTTCTCGAAGAAAAATTGCATTGCCTCTTTATTTGTAGTGGGTTGTATTCTCATGATAGTCTCTACTCTTTCAGGATCAATAACAATCCCTTCTGTAGAGAGGATATGACCTAGTAGTTTTCATTCTATGATTACAAAAATTCTCTTCTTGGGATTCAATGATATTCCATACCTTCGACATCTTTCGAAAATCCGTTTCAGGTGATAAATATGATCCCTTTTGTGATATGAATACATAGTGATGTCATCCATGTAAACCACTACTGATCTGTTAATCAACCCTCGGAAATTTATGTCCATGGATCTCTATAATGTGGCACCCACATTAATAAGTCCAAAAGGCATTTTGTGATATGCATAAGTGCCCATTTAGTGTTTAAGGTTGTCTTCAGATGATCCCCATTAGATACCCACAGTTGATTATATCCTGAAAACCCATCTAATAGGCACAACATTTCAAACCCAAAAACACACTGAAGAATGTGTTCCATAGAAGGGATATGGTAGTTATCCTCTTGTGACACTTTGTTCAGGTTTCTAAAATCGATACACAACCTGATGTCTCCATTTTTATTTCTCACTTGTACGAGATTGGCTACCTAGCAGGTGTGTGTGACCGGGAAAATGATTTTAGCATCCAGCATTTTGTTCAATTCTTTCTTCACCAACACTTCCAAGCTTGGATGCATCTTGCGAAGATTTTATTGGTAGGGCTTAACCTCCTTTTACAAAGGAATTACATGCTGCATAATGCTGGTATCAAAGGTTTTTACGTTACCATATGTCCATGCAAAGATGTCCTTGTATTCTCTAAATAGGTTGACAAATGCAGACTTTTCTTGTGGAGAGCACACCAAGCCCAAATTAATAGTTTTTAGATCTTCTTGGGTTCCAAGGTTAACTGATTCGTACTTCATGGATGAGCTATGCATTTTGCAATTCGTTGGCTTTTTGAATTTATCATACAAGTCATACAAGTGCTCCATCTTGGCAACTGACTTGGGACTTCTATTGAATTTATCCTTTTCCTCATCTTCCTTCTCGTTCATAAGCCTTTCATGCTCTTTTTCATTGATGACTGCATTCTTGAACATCTTCTTGCAGTGCAAGAAGTCTAAGATTTTCTCGTTATCTTCGAACACCTCCCAGTTTGAGATGTTATCAGGCACAGATGGTTTGAAAATCAATTCAACATAACATTTATTCTTCTTTAATTTAAAATTAGGAAGAAGTTTTGTAACCATTCTAGCCATTAGATCAAACTTGGTTCTGCCGTCAAGGTACGCATGTGATATTAAAAGAATAAAAATTGTCAATGAAGTTCCATACCTCATGTTTGTATCTTACCAGGTGTGGTGAATTGCAGTGTATCCTCTTCCTTACCTAGTCCAATTATTTGTGAGTCACCAAAAACTTTAAGATTTTTTACCTTCATATCAATGGCTTTCTTCAGGCCCTACAGCAAGCGTTCATATTTTGTCGTGTTGTTGGTGCATGTGAACTCCAACCAGCTGGCCATCAGATGTTGGCTTCCTTGTGGATCAACGAGAATGCTCCCAGTACCTGCACCTTCAAGGCAGTTAGAGCCATCGAAATAGAGTGTCCAAAATATAAAGTCTAGCTTTACATCCATTGAGTTGGTTCCTAAGAAACTAGTTCTATCATCTATGATATTACAAGGTGGTTCATCAATTGGATTGTAGGGGAGAGCTTCCAACTGTGTGTTTATTGGAGTTCCTTCACCTGTTTCTACATGGAATTCTCCAAAACAGGTTTCTGTGGCACAAACATTGAAACTATAATTCCCAAGGATAGAGTTGGTAAACATTACATGTTAATTGGCACTATTTAGCTCTATCACCACATACTTCATGTATCTTTCACGATCAACTCTCAACATATCACCCTTCCCCTTCTGAGGTATTAAGAGATGGGAATAATTAGTTGAGAGGTATCCATTCAGTTTCACTATCCAATCCCTACTAAGTAGCATTCCATAAGCCTCAGGTATGTCGACTACAACTATATAAATTACTTGTGTGTACTGTGGTTTAGTAGTCATCTGAATCAATACATCTTTCAATTCTCCAATTACTTTCACATTTGTCCTATCTAATTGCATGATTCGAGTTCCAATTGTCTCAGGTATCACATGAAGTCTTTTAGCAACAGCGTAAGGAATGATAGTGGACGAGGCACCTAAGTCTACCAAGAAATTGTGTACATTGATGTTGAATATTTCAAATGTGATTAGGAAAGGGGGAGTCATGGATTTTGATTTCGTTCATATCATGGCTACACTGACATCTTGGGTGGTTCGATTCATTTTTGGCAGAGCAGCTTCCATGGCTAGCGGCTTTTGGGATGTACTGGAGGTACTAACAAGTCTAGAGACTGACTTCTGTGTTTGGCTGCTCAGGATGGTAGGCGTTTTGCAGTTCTACTAATTCATAGCTTTCAAGAGCAAATAGCTTTAGTACATTAATTTTAGAAAATCAAACTATGTGATATTAGCCCTAGATTTCTTAAGATCATCCACAATATTTTAATCAATGTTATAAATAGGATAGGGTAGAGTAAACGTATCGAGTTTTCCATTCTTAGGTGGGACATTACCATTGTGAGCCACCTTCGTTGCATTTGGAGATGCATTTGCTTTCTCTTGATGGTTTGCAACTAGGGTATTCTTGGACTGATCACTAGGTCTACCATTCTCAATAGGAACTTTGAGAGCAAATGCCTTCACAGGGTGAACATCTCTCTTTTTCTAGTCTACCGGCTTCATCACACCTACAAGTGGCCCCTTAATTTGTGTGTGGATTTCATTAGTGGGGATTTATACCATACTATCTCCTTGGTCATCATCATTCTCATTTGTATAGAAATCCCATAATACATTGATTTAAGATTATTCTTCCAAGGGCTTTTCTACTTGGTATTCTTCCTCATCTTCTTGTTCTGGCTCTAGCTCCACTATAGTTTCTTCTTGCTTAAGGAGAAATCCAATAATAGCCAACTCTTCTGTATTTAAATTCTCTTCTTTGGGTGGAGCAAACAGTACAAGTGGACCATGGCCACCTTCTATCTTCTTACGATAGAAAGGTTTGAAAGGTTTTCTATTGTTATACTCTCCTCCACTCTTGCTTGTACTCTCTTGAGAGTTCCTTTTCATATCAATGACTATGTTTGCCAAATTATTAATGATTTGATGCAAACCTTCCACATATTTGGTGTCCCTTTCTTTGCCATCAGCCACTTTGTTATCATTCCCACTATTCTTCTTGGATGACTGAGAGGTTTTCTTTTATCTGATTGTATGATGACATGTTGTGAGACTGATCATTTCATTCTCGACTTTTACTGCTTCATTGATAACACCATGTAAGGTTTATGCATTACTCCTTTTGACCCACATCACAGTAGGGACAAGGAGAGCAATAATGTAGAATTTCATGAGCACCTCCTCAGTAGGTCTAGCACTATCGAGGATTCTATTAAACAAGGTGTTGAACTAGATGTTAAAATCTTTGACCTTTTCTTTGGTTTCCATTTTCAAATGGGATAGTTCTAGAACTAAGGCTGCAGGGGTTTTTTCATCGCCATACTTGTCTAAAAAGGCCTTTTTAAAGGTATCCCATGAGGTTATTGATATTGTTCTCAAGCTAAAGTACCATGTGGAAGTTGCACTAATCAAGGTGAAAGGCAATAGGCAACATACTATATCTTCATTAGCTACCCAGAATGCACATGACTAGGAAGAAAGAGTGAATATGCTTATTAGCAGTGTCTCCCCACTCAGGGTTGAATTTAGGCAGTACTCTTTTTGCATTCATGGGTAAGGGATGTTGCTGCCCAGGTACCACTATGACGTCCTAAGCGAGGTAGGGAGGAAGTGCTCCGGGAGGAGGTGGGATTTGGTTCCCACCAGATTGAGGAGTATGTTAGGTCCCTATAATACTAGTGATTACCCCATTACTATTGTAGTTTTATCCCTTATTAATATTGTTGTGCCCCTATTGTCCCCATATTTTTATTATTGTGCCCCATAGAATCCCTCTATTGTTATTTTTGTGGCTTTATATTATTATTGTTAGGTCAATTGGGTTATATTCTGACTCCTTAGACTCCTTTATATAGAAAGGAGTTTTTGTCATTTGAAAGATCCAAGAATTGCTCATTTGAGGTTTCCCCCTCAAAGAGGCTAAATTCTAAGGCATTGATCTATCTTTTCTATCTTTTTGTGAGCTAGTTTCATAACATTTTGTATTAGAGCTTTGGATTCTAGGATTTTGCTACTCCAAATAGGTCATCGTGGCATTTTCACTATAACTTTTTTTTGCAACATTCCAGACGAGAAAAAAAAACCATTTGAGAGGAAATTGCACTAAACCTCGAATCCAAATTTCAAAGCTTTTCGCACTATATTTGCAGAGATATGATCTTAGGAAGTTGGTCTTTTTGCTGACTCCTGAATTACATTCCAAATAGGTGACTTGGGGAAAATCATCATAACTTTCTCTCTGAGCATCTGATTGAAATTTTGTAAGAAGGTACAGAAATAGGATTATTGTAGTTTCTTGTATATATTTTTTAGAGCCAAAGGTTGAAACAGTGACACATGGCAATTCATACAAATTCGCTCTTCTAGAAAGGTCTATAATCAGGTCATCTTGGGAGACTATGCATAACTCTTCGTTGGAGAATCCAATTTGGATAAAACTGGTGTCATTGGAAAGAGGACGCAGAGGGACACTATATGTTGCGATTTTAGAACTGGATGATCTGAAATTATAGAGATACATTAGATTCAATATCAAGCTCCTACAAAGTGAAAAAAGGTGTGTAGCTTTTTTAAATTTTTTGCATAAGCTTGGTTTGAAAAATTAGTTTGAAGGAATTGAAAGAGCATAGTAAAGAATTATTATCAGTAATTGATGCCCCGAGGAAAGAAAATGCAAACACTTAGTAAGAAACCTAAAACCTCTAGCATGACTCATGAAGAAGAGGAAGAAATGCAACATGATATATCAAAATTACGAGACCAAGTGCAACAAGTGTCACTTGCACAAAAAGTAACAGAATCTAAGATGGATGATTTAAAGAAAAAGATGTAGAAGCTAAGATGGATGGTTTAAAGAAAGGCGTACAAGCTAAAATTGATGGCATGGATGATAACATGGAAGAATTGAAGATAAATATGAATAAGTTCCTACAAGAAATGGTCAATAAGGGTGAAAGGGTACTAAAGGAAACTCATGATGAGAACAAAAGAAATGTTAATCATATTCCATAGACTCTAATGTTGGATCGAAGACTCACCATATTCCAAAAATCGATATGAGGAAGTTTGATGGCAAGGATCCTGCCACATGGATATTACAGATGGAGCAGTTCTTCGATCTCAATAATGTGCAAAACACACAAAAGGTACGTATGGCAACTTTATATTTGGAACCAAATCAGTTTGTATGGTATCAATGGCTTTGCTCTCGTAAACAATTTATCACTTGGGCAATTTTTACGGAAGAATTGATAGCACATTATGAGGATACAAAAAACAACACTTTTTTAGCCAATTGATAAGTCTCAAACAAAAGGGTTCAATAATGGAGCACATTGAGGAGTTCCAAAAATTGAACATAAGGGTAAAAAATATTCCAGAGGAGCATAGGATTGATGTGTTCATAGGGACTTTAAAGGATAATATCCAACATGATGTTCGCCTTTGGGAACCTTATTCATTAGAGAAGGCATTTAGGTTAGCAAGAAAAATGGAAAGAAAAATTATGGCAACCAGGAATCATACCAATCACAACTATAAATATGGAAGTGTTGTTACCCCCAAACGTCCACAACCTATAAGGTTGACACCACAAAAATTGGAAGAAAAAAGAGCAAAAGGGCTTTCTTATAGTTGTGATAGCAAATACACTAAAGGTCATACGTGTGCTGAGAAGAAATTATTCTACATAGATTGTGAAGAGGAAGAAGAAAAGGAGCAAGAATGGTCAAAAGAAGAGGATATACTCTAGGAACAAAGCCTAGATAAAGAAAAAATGAATTTGACCATATCTTGTAATGCATTGGTTTGAATTACCACTACTCAAACCATCAGGATAGAAGGAAAAATCAAGAAGAAAAAAGTAATAATGTTGATTGATTTAGGAAGTACCCACAATTTTATTCATTGTAAGGTAGTAAAAGAATTGAATTGCTTCCTATATCTAGCACCAGAGTGTCAAGTGATGGTTGCAAATGGAGGAACGATAAATTTCTCTAGAAAGTTTTGTAATATCAAGGTATCCATGGGAGAATATGTATTGACTAGCCCAATGCTTTCCATTCCAATGGGAGTTTCTGATGTTGTACTAGGAATCCAATGGCTACAATCCTTTGGTACAATAGCTTTTAAATTTCAAGAAATTTTCATGAAATTTTCTACAGAAGGAAAGGAAGTTGGATTAAGGGGTATTGTAGGGAAATCAAGAAAGATAATTAGCTCTAATTGTATGACAAAACTTCTAAAAAAGGAACAAATACGTGTAATTTCACAATTATGTTCGCTAGATGTTTCCACATCGGAATCATCTATTTTTCCAGATCTCTAAAAAGTCTTGGACAATCATTCCAAGTTATTTGAGACTCCCAAAGGTCTCCCACCTATTCGTGATCATGATCATGCTATTCATCTGATTTCAGGAAGTGTTCCTCCAAACATCAGGCCGTACAAATATCCCTATACCCAAAAGAGTGAAATTGAATGTATGGTTGCAAAAATGCTAGAGGCTGGTATAATTCAACTTAGTCAAAGTTCTTTATCTGCTCTAGTAGTATTGGTGCACAAGAAGGATGGATCATGGCACATGTGTCCAGATTATAGGGAGCTCAACAAGCTCACAATTAAAGATCAATTTCCCATTCCTGTCATTGATGAATTACTGGATGAATTTCATGGATCAATTTACTTCACCAAGTTGGATCTTCATTCAAGATATCATCAAATCAGAATGAAGATTGAAGACATTCTGAAAACAACATTTAGAACTCATGAGGGTCATTATGAATTTTTGGTCATGCCTTTTAGACTTATCAATGCACCTTCTACATTTCAAGGTTTGATGAATTCCATTTTCAAACCCTTCCTTAGAAAATTTGTGTTCATATTTTTTGATGATATACTAATCTACAGCAAGTCTTGGAAGGATCATGTTGAACATGTCGATAGGGTGCTACAACTATTGGAGGAGAAACAATTATATGCAAAAAGATCCAAACGTTTCTTTGGAGTACAAGTGGTGGAATATTTGGGTCATATTGTATCTCATGAAGGAGTTAAGGTAGACCCTAGCAAAATTAAAGCCATTAAAGAAAGGAAAATCCCCACATCCATAAAGCATCTACGAGGATTTCTCATGTTGATAGGGTATTATCGCAAGTTTGTTAAGAATTACAGGAGAATAGCAACACCTCTAACAACATTATTGAAGAAAGATGCATTTTCATGGAATCCAGAAGCAAAAAATGACTTCGAACATCTTAAGGAGGCAATGTGCCAAGCACCGGTCTTAGCTACACCAAACTTCACAAAAACCTTTATTGTGGAATGTGATGCTTCAAGAAATGGAATTGGTGTTGTTTTAATGCAAGATGAAATACCCATTTGTTTTGAAATTCGTCCAATCAAGGGAAAGTTTTTACACAAAGCTATTTATGAGAAGGAAATGTTGGCAATACTACATGCACTTAAGAAATGGCGAGCCTACCTAATGGGAAGACACTTGAAGGTAAAAATAGATCATGATAGTCTTAAACACTTTTTAGAACAAAGATTATCCTCTGAAGAGCAACAAAAGTGGGTCACAAAGATGTTGGGTTGTGACTTTGAAATCATCTACAAGAAAGGGAAGAAAAATGTGGTGGCAGATGCACTTTCCAGAAAGGATGAGGATGTTGAAGCATTGTTGTGCGCCATTTCTATTATCCAGCTAGATCGGATAAACGAAGTAAGGGAGGAATGGAAGAGTGATGAAGAAGTGTGGGTACTTATTTGAAAGTTACGACAAGATTCCAGTACATATGATACATTTAGCTGGCAAAATGATTCGTTATGGTACAAAGATCACTTATACCTCTATAAGAATTCACAACTCAAACAAAAGATTCTTATGGAATTGCACACTTCTCCTTTAGTAGGGCACTTAGGATTTTTAAATACTTACCATAGAGTTAAGAAGGATTTTTTTTGGGATGGCCTTAAATGGAATATTCAAAAGTTTGTGGCGAAATGTTTGGTTTGCCAACAAAATAAAGTTGAAACGATTAAGACCTTGGGTCTATTACAACCTTTATCCATTCCATGCCAACGTTGGGAGGAGGTTTCAATGGATTTTATCACAAGTGTACCCAAGTATGAGGGACAAGATGTCATCATGGTGGTAGTTGACATACTTACCAAGTATGCACACTTTTGTGCATTATCACATCCATTTAAAGCTAGTATAGTTTCTACTGCATTTATGGAAACAGTTTAAAAGCTACATGGAAACCCAATGATTATTATAAGTGACAAAGATCCCATTTTCACTGGAAATTTTTGGACAAAATGATTTTCTTGTCTTGGTACTCAATTAGCTCATAGCTCAAATTATCATCCTTAATCTGATGGGAAAACTGAGATAGCAAACAAATGTCTGGAAGGATATCTTCATTGCTTTGTATCTGATAAACAAACACAATGGGTCAAATGGTTTCCTCTGGCTGAATGGTGGTATAACACTTCCTTCCATACAACAACAAAAATGACCCCATTTATGGCACTTTATGGATGTCAGCCACAATCAATCACATTATATTTAAGAGAAAATTCTAAGGTTCAAGCAGTGAAACATCACATCAAACATAAACAACAAGTCCTCCAACTCTTAAAGGATAACCTCGTGTTGGCACATAATAGAATGAAACAAGAGGCATATCAACATTGTAGCAAAAGAAGTTTTGATGTAGGTGATTGGGTATTCCTACAGCTACAAACATATAAACAAATGTCCCTCAAGCAAGCTAAGAAGTATAATAAATTATCACCAAAGTATTATGGTCCATTCAAGGTGTTGCAAAAGATTGGTACTATGGCATACAATTTGGAGCTTCCTGTAGCATCTTGAGTGTACCCAGTTTTCCATGTTTCATGTTTAAAGAAGGTTATAGGTGACAAGCTGCTAGTTCAAACAATATTGGCAGAACTTGACGAGGAAGTAAAAATTATATTGGAACCAGAAGTAGTCACAGAAACATGAACTCGACAGCTATGAAATCGATCAATTTCAGAGTATCTCATCAAGTGGAAGAACTTATCTACTGAAGATTACACATGGGAGGATGAGAATTTTATACAGAAGCATCCAAAACTACTCAAGCATTGAGGACAACACTTTTTTGAAGGAGAAGGGCATGTTAGCTCCCTATGATACTAGTGATTACCCAATTGCTATTGTAATTGTATCCCTTATTAATATTGTTGTGCCCCTATTGTCCCCATATTTTTATTACTGTGCCCCATAGAATCCCTCTATTGTTAGTTTTGTGGCTTTATATTATTATTGTTAGGTCAGTTGGGTTATATTGTGACTCCTTAGACTCCTATATATAAAAAAGAGGTTTTGTCATTTGAAAGATCCAAGAATTGTTCATTTGTGTAATGTAAAGGAGGTTGTCCCCTCGAAGAGGCTGAATTCTAAGGCATTGATCTATCTTTTTTATCTTTTTGTGAGCTAGTTTCATAATAGAATATTAGCCATATCTAGGATAGGGATGTTCTGGTTGAAGGTTTCTTCAAGGCTTTCTTTATGAAGAATTCCTAAACTAGGTTAGAGATTACCTTTAGAGAGTGGGTCTTGAAGAATTTCTTCCCAGGGAGTGTCAATACTTTGCAAGGATTCAAGCACAATATCTTCAATAAACGGGGCTGTAGATGTCTCTTCATTTATGGAACAGATCCTTGGATTTATTTTAGTTATCGAAGGTAAATAACGAATGATGGGGAGTTGAGAGAGGGAACGAGCGTAAGCCCAAGTGAGAATTTTGACTGGTTGTTCCTGAGTTACAGGATACTCCCATAGTGTCTCTTCTTCGAAATGAGGCTTTTCAGAATGGGAAGGGTATTTTTGATGTTCATGACCCATGCATTAATGTTTTTGAGTCCATGCATTAAACTTATAGATGAAATCATAAAATTCTGTGGATAGCAGTCCAAGCCCTCCTTATAGCGCCAATTTTGACATGGCGAAATTTCGCTATACCAACAAGGGGAACTAACCCGATCACAGAACCCAATTAGGCATGCTTTTCATTTGGAATGGTTAGTTCCAATGGGTTTTAAGGGACCTCGTAAACTGTTAAATGTGTTGAAAGATTTCTTCTGGGGAAAAGACTTCAATTAAATCAACAAAATAAAATAGCTAATCTCTATGTATTGATTCCTATCTGTACTTCTTCTAACTACTCTACTCTATGTCCTAACTATCATAATCTATCTTGCAGGAGCATGACAAAGGAGAGGTTAAACATCATATATGAATTCCAAGTCTAAATGAATCAATTATTGGTTCACATAAGAACAATGTTGCATCAATTCTTAATTTCAATCGAATCATTCATACAAGAATACACATTCCTTTTTATAGAAGTAAAGCTTGTAACTGATGTCTAACATAGTTTCAAATCAGGGACTGCTTATGAATTAACTATGATGAACAATTACATTTAAACAACCAAGGCTAATTATAAGCTATATTGTTATCAATATGCGCAAAAACAAAGCACATTTGTATTTATGCCAGCAACAACACGCTATCTCAAAACACATAAAGAAAAGGATCTTAAATTTGAAACAAAAGGCTCCTCATTGAACCAAATAGTCTTCTTTATTCATAATAAATAAAAATTGTTTTCTACAAACAAAAATCCCTCCCCTCATCTACGGAGGTAATATTTATGCAGCAGGAAATGACTCTCGATCTTCCCTTAACCCTTTTTCCTTCCCCTTGTCCTCTGGAATATACATATTAGAACACATAGATGAAGAACAATCAGTCTCATTGCTAACACGTAGAAGACATTTCCTATCACTCTAGCACTTCGCTTCCTGAGGGATGAATATATGTTGATTTAAAGAGAATGATTTCGTGTCATCTCTTCACACCTGTATACAATGGACGTTATCCCTTATTATTTCCTGAAGGAAACTGAAAACCCTATGCTTCTCATCCCACATCTGGCATGATTGAATGTATGTTTGCAAGTAATGGCATCTTGATGGATCAACACTATCATGAGTGCTTCTGCTGAACGTAGGGAGTGCCTTCATTATGCACTATGGTGGTCTGTATTCCCTTTTGCAGACTGTGTTTTTGCAATATTGACACTGGTGGTGCAGAGGTGTCATCTCGATATAGCTTCCATTTATCCATCCCCGGGTCTACTCGAATTTTCCTACATAAATAATTCATATCAGTTATGGTTTTCAGAAATATGGAAAACATGCTTATGAAACATGAATCTTGCCTTCATTAAATGCTTATAATATCCAATGTGAAAGAATCGGCCCCTAATTTTTAATTTATGATTTGATTAAGTCTCGCGAGTGCAAATCCGATTTAAATTGAAAATCATGGCATAACACATAACAAGATGGTATTTCGGAACAGGCCTAAGTGGTAACTTAAATTGCAAGGATATCCCCTAATTCCACTCTTCAAATGAGATGTAGCAACTAGGAGGAAAGAGGATACCACTTTTCGAGCGCGTATTCCTCGAGCTACTTGTTCACTCGAAATATGTGTGGATCGTTGGATCCACGAAAGGTAGATCAACGTTGGAGGATCGGGGAGGCGGACCTGAAGTGCATATGATACATGTTTAATGATCCCTTTAGGTCTGCAACATAAGCTTTCCCTTTGAAAAACCCTGATTTCAATGTTTTTTGAAAAACACAAGAATATACAAGAAATCCTGCATCCAACCATTAGGCCAGACGTGAAATATTATATGCCCAGATCTATAACCATTCCGGGTCCACAATAAGACTCCTCTTTGAAAAAAAACCTTGCCCTCAATATCTTTTGAAAACAAAGAAATATACGAGAATACCTGAGCCTGACCATTAGGCCGGATTTGAAATATTATATTCCCGGCTCTATAATGATCGGCAGGTCCAAGTGATCACGTTGCACCATATATATAACTCTTGTGCTCCGCCAATAGTGATTATTGACTGGGGGGGTGAGGGAGGGGACTGATAATATATATATTATAGCTAATAGCCCTGTTGGGTCTGCTAAATCGTATCGGCCTTATGGCTTGGCTTTGACTCTCGCCGATTGCGATATGCGATATGGTCCCAGACTTGACATATGTATGAAATATGGTTAATAATGCCATCGTGTTCAAACTATAGTAATGCACAATGAAGATTGTGATAGGCCAAAAAAGGGGTGATTTATGCATTTTGTGAAGTGTTTCCTTTGTAAAGGGGTATATGGAATAAGGAGCAATAGAAGGTTTTTGAAGGGTTGGAAAGGTCCCGATGGAGGAAATCAATGGAGGGTTAGGAGGGGCTAGAGATAAATCATGCAATAGATATCTAAAGAGGGGGCTCAACCACTAAAATAAAATTTAAGACTCGATTTGGCAAAGGATTAAAGTCCCAAGGATAAAATAGTTCATTCGGAGGGGTGCAAGATCAACTTCAAGGGGACCCATTCAAAACTGCTACCAGGGAAAATTTTAATAGAGTGGTGGTTGTGGCCACAACACTATAGCACCACATATGACCCAAAGAGAGTGAAACCATGTTATGATATCAATCTATAACACCCCCTCCTAAGAATACCTAAAGTAACCATGCCAACTAGGGCAAACATGAGGAGAGATGCTATTATTATCACATTTGACCTCCTATGCCACCTTAAGGAAGTGGAATCAATAGAATATCACATACAAGCATCCAAAATCATCAACATAACCCTCATGAGAAAAGTCAACCACTAAGACAACATGTCCTTGGGTTCCACTCCTATTCTGCAGCTCTTAAGCCATATTCGATCTCATGCTATGAGCAAGGGAGTGAACAAAAACCCAAAGTCTCTCTCACAGGCCTAGCTGGCAGTGACTATGGACCAAAATTGCTAGTTTTGTACCACTGACCCTAAGATTTAAGCCACTATTCTAGCTGATAATCCTTGCCTTTGCCTAGAACTTGTTGTAATTGACAGAATTCATTAAAAAAATGATATCAATGTTAATCAATCAAAAATCACTCTCAGGACTGGGCCTAAGAATCCACAACCAGGACTGACATTCTATCAAACACTTGGCATTAATTCAGTGTATAGGTCTAGGATACAAGATAAAGCATAAACGAATGAAACACCTTATGAAACATAACTGGAATGATAACCTCCTTCTCCATTGAACTACTGCAACATCAATTAGGTATTGCATCCATCCATTTAACAATTACAAGTAAATATATGAAATAACCATGACATAAACTAGTCATTCAACCATGATTATAATGAGCATAAAACCATATAAATATTAGAGATACGACAGCCAGTAAATCCACATATAAATTAGTGCAAAAGTAAGGGAACTTATCTTTCATTAACCATAGGCTAATCCGACCAGCTTTGGGACTTCCACGTACCACTGGACCATAGACATGACTGGACCAAATATCTCTTTAAGCCAGTAACACTCGTGCCATATTACAAGAATGAATGTGGGACCTTATAGAACAACCAATCCAAGAAAAACCAAGGGAATCCAGAACAACCAATCTAATAACAACCAAGGGAATAAAATCGTGATCGCATGGAAATAGGTGCTCCGATCACAATAGAACCAAACTTGGAATGGCACCTAGAATCCATCACTATCCTTGAGTAATTTTCCATCTCCTTGCCTCTCAAGCTTTACCACAATCTAAAACCAGATCAATAGGTCATAAATCGAGACTACTCACTCAGGCTTTACCATGTATCTCGCCAAAACCAGTCAAGGGATTCCTAGGCCTTTGGGAATGAACCTTCAAACCACCTCCACCCCATATTCTAAAATCCATCTAAAAATTCCAAAGATAAAAAACTAAAATACTATCCCAACATAACATGGAACCTGGAAAAAGGCTGGGCTAGGTTGAAATCCACTGTCATAACCTGGAAGAACCATGTTACCGAAAATAAGAGAACCATACACCAACATGCAAATCCATCCATGTCCAACCCAGCTAGGAAAACACACATGCAAAAGGTTACCTACAAGTATTCATGTTGAAGTTTCTTGAGCCTTTCTTTGCTTTCCTTGCTCTTTTCCTTATTTTCATTTCCTTTCCCTTCCTTCCCTTTCCTTTTCTCCAAACTAGGGAACTCAAAGAAAACTTTAAGTGACCAAGAGTGTGAGAGAGAGAATAATGAGAGAGCTCCAAACTTGAACTGATAAAATGTTACCAACTGATTCGTAGAAGCCTTTTTATGAATGAGGCCACTATTTTCTCCACTTTCCATTATTTTTGTTCAATTTCTTCCTAAATTACAACATGTGACCTTTCACCTTACTTTTCTCCTAATTTCCATTATTTTCATAAATAAATGTGCCAAAAATGCATTTTTTCCTTTTATTGCCTTTGCCTTAGTCTTTGCCAATTTTCTTTAGCCAAAATACAGATTGATTGATTCCCACTCAGGTATATTTGCAAAATGTTCACCTTGGAATAAGTTCTCCTTAACTGTGGTCTTCTTTTTTCTTTATTAACATTTATTACATGAACTTTTCACCAGGGTTGTTACAGATGGTCACCATGTAGTCATGGTATCCAAGATGATTATATCTCATTGGGAAATTCTGTCAAATATTTTTCATGCCTTCTTCCTACTTCCACATCCCCCATGTGTTCAACCCTTCAATGCCTTCTTTGTCTAATGCATTCAATATCATTTTCACCATTGTAATCTTAGAGATGAGCTTTTATCTAAATTTTCAACCTTGATAAAAATTACCGAAAAATAGTTTTCATAATTGTTTTTCTTTTCCATGAAATCCTTCAATTTTTTCCTCTTAATAGCGTGCTTTGATGGTCATATTATATACTATAAAGTTCCGAGTAAACATTATTTTAATTAAAATAAAAATAAGGATATGCAATCTATTCAATGGCGCTACATTGTGGCTTTGTGCTTAGATGTTGCTGCCATATTTAAAATAATAAATTAATGTATGAGAATTGATATTCATAATGTATTGGAAATTTGATAAACCAACACATCCTATGTATTGTGTCACCTGGACTAACAACATCTCATGGATCCTTATCTCTCGTGATGCGATCGTTGACTAAAACCTCCGGCTTTTGGTCTAACAAAAATCGTGATTCCCAACAGGTGGTATCATAGCATAGGTCATGAGTTCAATGCACACCAGGTTTGCATTGGGATAGAGATTGTGGGACATTGGATAAACCAACGCTCCCCATGTGTTTCATGACATGGACTGACCACCTCTCGTGCATCCTTATCTCTGGCAATGTGATCATTGACTAAAACCTGTGGGTTTTTGTCTAACAACAATCGTGATTCCCAACATATTGAACCTTGCTAGATGGCATGGTTGGATTCTAGGGAATAATACTTTTAAGGCATTATGATGATTCCTTGGACTATACTAGTAATCTGGACATTGGATGCATGTTTTCTGAAGGGGATTTTGCCTCACTAAATTAAAACCAACATTGTTATTTTATGTAGGTTTTAGAGGCAGATGATAACTTCAGTATGGGCCAATGCCAAGTAATAAACCTTGGTCGTGCCCTGCCCCAAACATCAAATATCTTTTTATTTCTTGATCAAGCCATGGGAGTTGCGGATGTTGCAATAATTTCTCTTATCCAAAGGACCAACTAAGAGGAATTTGGGTCTTGTAGATTACTTGTCATCCCTCATCGAATTAATAGTACTATTGTTTTCATAATTCCATCAAGCTAAATCAATTGTGTTATTTCTTATTGAGTTAAAAATTCGGGTTGTATGATTAAATATTTTACAAATATTATGCCATTATTTGTTGAGTTGTTTTTTAAATAAATTCCTGTATATGGAATTTTAAGGACTGCCATGACTCCTCACATAATTCTTTAAATTGTGCTACCCCAATGGAAGAGAACCTTACTTATAAGTATGAGGTTCGTGAATTTAGTTCCACTGTGCTATGACATGAATTAATCGATGATACTATATGTTATTTATAATGAGATACTCTTAATATTTATTTACTTCAATGGTGCAATATTTTTTTGGATTCAACGCAACTATTGCCCTTGGAGAGACAAAAATTAAATTGTCTTCTAAGAGACAATAATGCTTGTGTTATATATTGCCTTTAGAGAGACAATATTTTAAGACAATAATATGAGGCACTCGCTTAAAGGAAATATTTTAAGACAATTTACCCAAAAATTGTCTCAAATATTGTCTTGAATCCTCCCTTTCTGTTGTACTCTTACAAAACTTTGACTCATTTAATCATCATCACTACCAAAAATTATATCATCTACATAAACAATAATAATCAACAAAGTAGCATCCTTATATTTGATATAAATATTATTGTCTTTTTTCCTTTTTTAAATCCTTGCTGTGATAGATACTTTTCAAGTATGTAATACCATGTTCTTGGGGCTTGTTTCAATCTGTAAAGGGACTTCTTCAATTTGCAAATGTGATTTTCATTATCATACAATTCGAAACCCTTTGGTTGTTCCACATATACTTCTTATTCTAACTATCCTTTCAGAAAGGTTGGTTTGACATCCATTTCATAGATTTTGAACTTTCTCTAATATGCAAAAGCTAAAAACATTACAATTGCTTCAATTTTGGTAGCATGAGAAATTTTTTATTCAAGGTACACTCCTAGAATGAACTCTTTTTTTCATTATTACCAAGAATTTGCTTCTCATGGTGATTCTAAACATACCTTGATGTAATATTTGGGTGTGGTAAATCAACTATCTCTTCTTCCTCCTCTTCGTATTCTTATTCTTCTACTTTTTCCTTAGGTATCATTGCTGATTTTATCATCTCTATTGCTTTTTTCCTTTGGGTAAAGCTGTTTCATCAATTCTCACATAAATTATTTCCACTATCTTGAAATTTCTTTTGTTTTAGAATTTGTAGCTTTTACTCTTAGAGGAGTATCCAAGCATAATTCATTAATCTACGCTAGAATCATTTTTTCCTAACTTATATCCATTTATTTTGATGTAGCATTTGCTTCCAAATACCTTGAAGTTTTTTATTGAAGCTTATCTACCATACCATAGTTCATAGGGATGCTTGTTAATATTTACTCTAATATGAGCCTTATTAAGGATGTTAAACACTATTTGAGTTTCTTCTCCCCAAAAATAATTTGTCATTTTCGACTCATATATCATTGCTCTATCCATTTCTTGAATATCCTTATTGTCACACGTTTATGTTGAGGAATTGTTTCTATTGAAAATTGTCTCTTAATCCCATGGCTTTCATAAAAGGAATTGAATTCATAATATATGAATTCTCCTAGTTTATTTTCTCTTAACCATTTAATCTTTATGTCCATCTTATTCTCAACATGTGATTTGAAGGTATTCAACTTATATCAGGTTTCAATTTCTCTTTTAGTAAACCAACCATTGTTATTCTAGTATAATTATCAAGTATGAACATGAAGTATCTTTCAACTCATGGATATTGAGTTCCTGTGGGTCCACAAATATATGTATTTATAACATCTAAGGGTCTTATTTTTGAATGCTCCTTTTCCTTGAACAAAACTCATATTGTTTTTCCAAATTGACATGACTTGTGTTGTAACCTATTTTAAATTTGATGTATATGTTAAGCATATGTGTAAAAAGAAAAAGAAAAATCAAGTATTGAAAGCGGAAAAGAAAAATGTGAAATACTTACATTATTTGATTAAACTAAGTTGTGATGGTTTATCAAATAAATGTTTTGTCTAAAAAAATCACATTTTATTTTAGTTATTTTACATTAAAATTTAATATCTATTGAATTGTATTAAATATAAACTTTATGACAGAAATAGTTTGAGACAAAAACATTTTAAGACAAAACTTTGTATTTAAGACAAAAATAGTTTAAGGCAAAAATAATTTAAGATGAAAATATTTTGAGATGAAACTTTATATTTAATACAAAAGTAGTTTGAGACAAACATTTAAACTTTATATTTAATACAAAACAAATTTAAGACAAAACTTTATATTTAAGATAATGGCCACTTTAGAAGAAACCTATTTAAGAAAATTAACAATTAATACACAAACATATCAATTTAAGACAATATTATATAACAACTGCAAAACTGACTTTGACAGTGCACCCTAAGTCCGCCAACTTGCGGGCAACTATTGTCTTGCACCTATACCGAGGTTTTTATTTTACTTACCAGTCACATTATCTTATATAAAGATAAACGTTTGCTGGGATCTTTGTTTTGTGGGGGTAGTTGACTAAGAAGAACGTGGCAACTTTTATTGACAAGATTTCTCGAACATCAATTCCTCTTATGTCCCTTTCATATTTGTTGATATGATTAGAGACAACATGTCTATCATTGCATTTGACACTGCTACATGGAGGGGGATTTTAAGACAATTTTTTAAGAGAAAATATTTTCTTTTTTGTCTTCAAATTTTCAATACGTGGCGCTAGTAAAAAAGGTAAAGGTAAAGGATTAGGGGTTCATCTAATAACATTCACAAAGTGGTTGGTTTACCGTGGTTGTGAAGTGATACTCAACAAAGGAAAAGAATTCCCGGGACACATAGCCATGAGACAAGTGAAGCAGATCGGGGTTCGTGTGAAGAACCTATATAAGCTAGACATGGAAGACCATTCTACATTAAGCACTAAGGCGGAGGAAGTGCAAGTTAGGATGTTGATGAACTTTGGCACAAAATACCTGACCATTTGCATCTTGGTACCTCGAATATTATACAAAAAATAACCAATGGCCTCCCTAAAGGATGTATGTAAAGGATGTATGTTGCGGAAATACATAAAATCCATATTCCATGATCAGGACAACAAAGAACATGCAGTCCTAGAAATGATCCACTATGATGTTTATGGGCCTTTCTCGACAAGCTCCACTCTCAGACACAAATATTTTGTCATTTTTATTGATGAATTCTCATAGAAGTGTTGAATCTTCCTCATGTGGAAGAAAAACGAGACATTATTCAAGTTCATAGAATTCAAGTCACTGGTTGAAAAAGAAGGTAGCAAGAAGGTGAAGGATTTTTTTGTAGCGAATGCAACACCCTCCAAAATTTTGGCCTAGACTTAGATTTCAAAGTCTACTAAAGATATTGTGATTGATCATTCCTTAGTCACTTATTGATTAGCTAATTATCTCAATCTCCCCTTTTTGACCTTAAGAGTTGTTCATGATTTTATCTTTACATAGAATGTGTCATCTTTGGGCATGGAGGTTATCGCTTCTCATGAAAAGGGAGGCTTGTTTTTCTTCAGGGGGGAAATATTTATGAGAATGGGTTCTCTCACCACATAGACATGTTTCACACTCATTTCACATACTCTTACAGAAGTGTCACCTTTATCCTCCCAAAGTCTATCATCGAAACCGCACTTGTAGTAAGCTGCCAAAAAGGTTGTTTCATGAAGAGAAGTATGTGTCATATGTTCTAGGTGGTCTATGTTGTATCACTATGTTTTCGAGTGTGTGACCATAGTCAAGTTTTATCACTGTTCACATTTGTTCCATTGATGCCACACTTAGCCAAATTTTCGATTTTCCTTAGCAACTTAGCATCATCCAACTTTCCTGAACTATGCACTTCACATATGTAACCCTCAAGCTTTTCCCTTCCTTTTTCGAGCTATGCAATGCACAGAAATCCCAACCGCCCTTAGAATTCAAAACAGTGTGGTTGTCCTAAAATGTGCTTACCTTAGCTGGAACCCACTGTCTCTAGAAACTATGCAGTTTTGTCCCTTGTCTACCCAGTCTACCTTACATCTTGAAATTGTGTATATGTGTCCTCCAGGGGCCTCATCCCATAGAAGTGCCTTGCATCCTAAAACTGTGTAAATGTGTCCTCCCAAGGCCTCATCCTGCAATAGTCACTACCCACTAAAACTACACAATTATGTGTCTCAGGGGCCACGAAGAAGGATGACATGATAGATGACTCTCAAGGAGCTGAGGAGAAAAATAAGCATACCAAGGAACCCAAGGTATGATAGAATATCGAGACCGGATGAAGACTCCATCTGATGCATAACACTTTGGATGCTAGCTATGGAAAACAAATCACATATTTTGAAATACACCTCCTACTGTAGCTTAATTATTTGCTTATAATTGTCATATCATTCTGTTTTTAATGACATGCATGGTTTCAAGAAATGAAATCCATTCCATGTGTTTCCTCTATGTGTCTTGCTCCATTTTACCTTTTTATTACATAACTTAGAAAATGAAGAGTATTACCACTTGTTTATTTAAGCTACGGAAGTTGTTACCAACATGATCTTATGACTAACCAGGCATGGTGCAAGGCATCCTAAGTGGGATGAATTATGTTCTATGATATGTATATAGTTAGTACTCCTTTGCATTAATCATTACTTTCTATCTTGCATATATCATAACTACTTGTGAGATTTGACTACATGTTGCCAGTAGACTCTTAGCTCTTTCCTGACAAAGCAGGGGAAGGAATTTCCTTCAACTTGATTTATTCAAGGCTCTTCATAGAAATTATAGTGTTAGGTCCCTATACTACTAGCGTAACCCCTTATTGTTATTAGTACAACCCCATTATTATATTTTTGTGCCCATGTAGTCCCCATATTGTTATTATTATGCCCCATTGAAGCCTACTATTGTTATTATTATGCCCTTACATTATTATTGTTATGTCGACTCTAATTATATTATGACCCCTTAGACTCCTATATATAGAAAGGAGGTCTTGTCATTTGTATCATCCAAGAATTGTTCATTTGTGTAATGTAAAGGAGGTTGCCCCCTTGAAAATATTTATTTATAAGGTGTTGATATATCTTTTCTATCTTTCTATGAGTTTGTTTCATAACATTTGGTATGAGAACTTTGGATTCTAGGGTTTTTCTGCTCCAAATAGGTCATCGTGGTATTTTCACTATAACTTTTGTTCTGCAACATTTCAGAAGCTAAAAAAAAAAAAACCCATTTGAGAAGAATCTTGTTGAACCGTGCATCCGAATTTCAGATCTTGTCTGGCTATATTTTCGGAGATATGATATGAGGAAGTTAGGGTTTTTGCAAGCTCTAGAATTTCATCTAAAAAAAATCATTGTGTTATTTTTCTAAGAAGTTTCAGAAGCTAAAGAAAAAACCCATTTAAGAAGAAATCGTTTTGAATCTTGGGTCTGAATTTCAGATCCTCTCTTCCCTATATTTTTGGACATATTAACTAAGGAAGTTAGGGTTTTTGCAGACTCCTGAATTACATCCTAAACAAGTGACCTTGGGAAAAGTTTCATAACTTTCTCTCTGAGCAATGAATTGGAATTTAATAAGAAGTTATAGAAAGAGGGTGGATTGCAGTTTTTGTGCATAGTTTTTAGATCCAAAGGTTGAAACAGTAACAAATGGCATGTCGTACAAGTTTTCTCTACTGAAACATTATATAATCAGGTCATCTTAGGAGATTGGGCATAAATCTTTCTTGGAGAATAATATTCTAATTAGACTTGCAAGGTTAGAAACAGGACTCAGAGGGCTACTACAAGAGACAATTTCAAAACTTTAAGATTTGAAAGTACAGAGTTACAGTCATTTCAAGATCGAGATCCTGAAATCAAGAAAAGGCGATATGAGGATGTTTGATGGAAAGGATCTAGTAAATTGGATACTACAGATGGAGAAATATTTTGATCTACATGGTGTACCACTATTACAAAATGTATATATTGCATCTTCATATTTAGAACTAGATCAATCTTTATGGTATAAAGGGCTTTGTTCTCATAAACAACTTGTTGCATGGTCAATTCTCAAGGAGGAAATGATAGCACATTATGAGGATACAAAGAGAAACAACTTCTTTAGAGAAACACCACAAACATTGGAAGAAAAAAGAGAAAAAGGGCTTTGTTAGAAAGTGGAAAGAAAAATTATGGCAATAAGGAAGTCTACCCATCACAACTATAAAGATGGAATTGTTGTTTCTCCTAGCCTTCCACAACCTACAATGATTACACCACAACAATTGGAACAAAAAGGAGAAAAAGGGCTTTGTTACAATTGTGATAACAAATACATTAAAGGTCATAAGTGTGATGAGAAGAAATTATTCTACATAGATTGTGTAGAGGAGGAAGAAAATGAACAATAAATGTCAAAAGAAGAAGATATACTCCAGGAACAAACCCTAGATAAAGAAGAAATGAATTCGACCATATCTTGTAATGCATTGGCTAGACTTACCGCTCCTCAAATTATCAAGATAGAATGCCAAATCAAGAAGAAAAAGGTAATAGCGTTGATTGATTCAGGAAGTACCCATAATTTTAGTCATTGTAACATAGCAAAGGAATTGAATTGCTTCCTATATCTAGCATGAGAGTGTCAAGTGATGGTTGCAAGTGGAGGAACCATAAATTTCTCTAGAAAGTACCATAATATCAAGCTATCCATGGGAGAATATGTATTGAATAGACCAATGCTTTCCATTCCAATGGATGCTGCTGATGTTGTACTAGGATTCCAATGGCTACAACCCTTGGGTACAATAGCTTTTAAGTTTCAAGAACATTTCATGAAATATTCGGTAGAATGAAGCGAACTTGAATTAATGGGTATTGTAGGGAAACCGAGAAAGATAACCATCTCTAACAGTATGACAAAGCTTATAAAGAAGGAACAATGAGGTGTAATTTCACAATTATGTTCACTAGAGGTTCCCACATCAAAATCATATAATTCTCCAGATCTCCAAAAAGATTTTGACAATCATTCCAAGGTATTTGAGACTCCCGAAGGTCTCCCACCTATTCATGATTATGATCATGCTATTCATTTGATTCCAAGAAGTCTTCCTCCAAAAATAAGGCCTTACATATATCCATATGCCCAAAGGTGTGGGAACTCATTCAAAAGTTGCAGAAGATCCCAGTTAAAACAATATTGTGAGAACTTTTCAAGGAAGGAAAAATCATATTGGAACCTAAAGCAGTCACAAAACCGAGAAATCGAAATATAAGAAATAGATCAATTTCAGAGTAGTTACCCGTTGAATATTCCACAGGGGAGGACAAGAAGCTATACAAAATCATCAAGAACTACTCAAGCGTTGAGGACAACACTATTTAAAGGCGAGCACCATGTTAGGTCCTTATACTACTAGTGTAACCCCTTATTGTTATTAGTAAAACCCCATTATTATATTGTTGTGCCCATGTAGTCACGATATTATTATTATTATTGTGCCCCATAGAAGCCTACTATTGTTTTTTTTTTTTTCTCTGTAAATCTATGATATTATATTATATACAATAAAATTTTACAGTCAAGGTGTCAATGTGCGCAAGGCCAGCTGTGGCACTTTGGGCTCGGCTTTCACAGAACAAAACCTGCCCATGCAGGGGCATCACGACTATACTAGAGCAACCCATATAGAGCCATTAGAACACGACTAAGGTCCCCGACCAAACAAAGTAGTCCCACGCAGGGGCATAGGAGCATAAGAAAACATCCCACGCAGGGGCACAAGAACATACCAATACATCCCACGCAGGGTCCTCATACGATATTCAACGACTTCCCTATCAGGCCTAACAAAATTAACAGTAGCAGACATTGATTTGGACCTGAACCAGAAATAACAAAAAGCATAGCCATTAATAGAACCAGAACCAGAGATGACCAAAACAGAACCTGAACAGAACTGGGTGAAGAGAATGTGAGCCAGTTGAGGGCTATTCCTCCAGCTTTTCCTCAACCACCCTGCACCAGCCGTATTTCTCTCGCAGAGAGTCCCAATCCTCCTCAGCGTCCTCCTTGGATGTCGATGCTTCCTGAGCCTGAGGGCTTTTAGGAGCTTGCCCAGGCGCCTCCACAGGTCTCTTTTCATCCACGCCCGAGCTTCCACCTGGGAGCCTCTCCATACTGCGCGAACCTCCTTCATCATCTTGATATTCCTCGAGGAATAAAACCGAGACATGAGCATTGATGCGGGGTCTGTCCATGGAGCTGTCGAAGGTGAAGATGGCGGAACCGAATGCAGGTGCAGGGGCTGGTTCAGAATTAGGATTGCTCGTGTCCATGATTTGGCTAGCCTGGATGGGGGTGGCTTGAACTCCTCCATGGCAGTGACAACGGCAGCAATGAAGGCGGGGTCTTGAGGCTGGAGGACGAGACATCCTTCCTTAAGCAGGACCCCTCCGTCTAACCATATTTTCAGGAGCAGCGGGGGCGGATAGAAATACTGAAGCAGAGTTGACGCGGTGCCCCACCGACCTGAGACGCCACCCAATTGAACACAGACAGCAACCACCCGAATTTTCGGGCTTGTGACAGTCTTCAGAGATATAGACGCAGGTGTTACCAGCAGGAGCTGTAACCTAGAGGGTGAAGCGGCATACAACAGACTGATCCCCATGACCCAGTCCTTCTCCCTTATAAACAAAACCATCATTCCCTCGGTACCTGTTCGCCCTAACTGCAAGTTGCAATCGCGCCATATTACCATAATTCACATTGAATGCTTGCCTCTCGCCCTGTACAGACATTCCATGGCGGCGAGGAGTGTATTGAATGCGCTCCTTAGACACGAGGTAGCACATGGCGGTCATGTGACTCCTCATTGACACTCGTCCCATCACCCGCATCCGGGGCTGCTGCATCATTTTGGATCAGGCTGGCACATTCTTGAGCTTGTTCATAATTTGGAATTATGATGGTGTTGCCAGTGATAAGGGTACTGGAATTTTCTACTCCTATATTGGCCAGAAGGTCAACAACCTTATTGCCTTCCCTTTTAGTATGCATGAAAGAGATGACTCTGTTACTGCGAAGCAATTGTTCAATGTCCTTCAGCCTTGCTTCGAGCCTCCAGCCAATGGCAATTTTCCTTACTTGAGATCCATTTTGGAGGCGCTTTGCCATGTTAATGAGGATCTAGGAATCTCCTTCCACAACTAGGTGCTGAAGGTTGAGATTCCATGCAAGAGTGAGTCCTTGCCAGAGTCCTTCCAACTCAGCTGAGTTGCTAGTGTCCCAGCCTATGTTTCCAAAGTAAATCTGCATGGGAGTACCTTCATGATTTCTTAGGATTCCTCCAAAACCAGCAATACCAAGATTGTCCTTAGAGGCTCCATCGAAGTTGAGCTTATAGGAGTGCTTTGGGGGAGCCATCCATTTGCCTTTGTTTATGTTGCTGCTTTTGGCCCGGCCGTTCTTCTGAAGTTCTTGAGGTAGATGCAATTGCCAGTTGTCTAGAATACTTTTCTCATTGGGTAGAGATGGAAGATCCTCCTGCATCCATGGACAGAGCATCAGTGTTTCTTTGAGATTCCCACAAAACCTGTTCCATATGTCCTCGATCGGAGAGCATTGGTTTTTGAATATTCGTTTGTTTCTTTCCTTCCAGATGCTCCAAAGGAGTAGACCTGGGATTATATTCCATACACGATTAAGGAGCTCGCTTTTGTAAGGTTTCTAGGGCCATTGTCTTAAAGAGTTGATTATGTCGTTCTCAATTCTGCATCTTCTTTGGCATCTGAAGCTCGCTTTTTCCCATAGCTGATTGGTTAAGGGACATGCGTCCAAAAGGTGTTGGAGAGTTTCCTCATTATTCTTGCAATTATGGCAGATGGATGGACCATGAAAGTTTCTTCTTCTTAATTTATCCCATGTGAGAATCCTTTTGTGTCCAACCAACCATAGGAAGTGAGAGACTTTGGGCCAGGAATCGAGCTCCCATATTTTGCGCCAGATAGTATCAGAAGGAGTGGTGTTGTTGCTTATTATTTTGTACGCCTCTGAAGGAGTGAAGGTACCTTTTGGTTGGTATCCCCATCGAAGGATGTCATTTCCTTCATCATATCTGATGTTTCTTTTCTGAATCTCCATCTCCAGCTGCTCAGCATCTTGAAGGTAAGTGTTATAAATTAACTGATTACCTTGTTTCCATTGCCTGAAGCCGTGCTCCGCCTCCTGCAACTAGTACTGTTGGATCTTTTCCTGCTGCTACTCCTACCTGTTGAGTGCTAGAGCTGGGTACATAATACTGTTGAGCTTTGGCATCTGGTTCCAAGCATCTGTCCAAAATCTAGCTGTTCTACCATTCCTCACTTCCCAGAAACTGTGCTTTTGAATTAATTGGTAGTGTTGTTTGGCTGCGTTCCACATTAGCGATCCCTTGACGTTGGGAGTGAACCTGATGAGTTCCTCCTGAGGTCTGTTGTTGGCATATTTGGCTGTCCATAGTTTGACCCAGGGCTTATCTGGATTAGTAACCCATTGCCACCAAATTTTTGCACTCATGATGGAGTTGCTATGCTCTGGGTCTCTCAGTCCGATCCCCCCTTTGTCTTTGGGAGTGCAGACAGTGGCCCATTTTACCAAAGCCCATTTACGGTTGGTTGCCGAGCTGCCCCACAGGAAGCTACGCTGAAGGTTCCTTATTTTTTCAATTACTCACTTCAGCGCTGTAAGGATTGAGAACAGATAGAGAGGCATAGCATGAAGGACCGATTTGATGAGCACGACTTGACTGACAAGATTTAAAGTTCTATGAGTCCAGAGATTAAGGCGAGATTCGAGCTTTACAAGGAGAGATCACTAAGAAGAGTGCTTTATGGCTGAGGCCGTGAGCGGAGCTCCCAGATATTTGGAGGGGAGGGAAGCGGAGGGGAATCCTAAGATGCGGGCAACCGCGGTCTTGACTGAGGGAGGAGTGTGAAAGAAGAAAATCTGTGACTTGGAGCAGTTGACATTTGTGCTAGAGGCTTCTGAAAAATCATTAAGCAGGGCTTTGAAGCGGGAGGCTTCCTGGACCGAAGGGTAGCCAAAAAGCATAGTGTCGTCGACAAACTGTTGGTGGGAGTTAGCAGGGGTATTATGAACAGATAGGCCTTTGAGCTGATGAGAGTGGAGGGCATTTTTGATATGACGCCCTAGACCTTCATCCATTAGGACAAAGAGGAAGGGGGAAAGGGGGTCACCTTGCCTGATCCCTCTTGAAGGTTTGAAGGGCCGGGAGGGGATGCCATTGACAAGGATGGAGAATTGAGTTATGGTAATTAGACTCATGATCCATCACACCCACATAGAGCAGAAACCAAAGGCAGTGAGCATGTGTTGAATGTAAGTCCAGCTGAGTTTATCAAAAGCCTTAGAGAGGTCCAGTTTGAGAAGCATACCTGCCTGCTTGGTGGTCTTGAGGGAGTGTATTGTCTGGTGCGTGAGAAGAATTCCATCCATGATTTGACACCCTTCCACATAGCTCGACTGTTCCAGAAAGATAAGCAAGGGCAAGAGGGGCTTTAGCTGATTCGCAATCACTTTAGATATTACTTGGTAAATGACATTACAAAGAGCAATCAGCCTATACTTATCTGGGGTGATAGCATCTTCCTCTTTAGGGATAAGAGCGATGAAATTTGTGTTTAGAGAGGGGAGTAGCCAATGGAGGGCTCTTGATTCTTCTACAATTTTCTAGACCTCTTGCTTTATCAACTCCCAGAAAGTGTGAAAGAACGTTGTGGTGAAACCATTTGGGTTAGGGGCCTTACCTTCCTTAAGTTGAGACATTGCATCGTCCACCTCCTGCGTCAGAATGGGGTGAAGAAGAAGTTCATTATGCTCCTCCGTGATAAGCTTTGGCACATTGTTGGTTATTCTTTCAATAGCCGGGCGCTTATCTCCTTCGGGCTCTCGATGGACTTGTGCGAAGTGATTAAGGAATTCCTCCTCAATTTCCTCGTGTTTCTCAATTTTGCCTCCTCCCTGTTTTTGAATGAAAGGGATGCTATTGTGCATTCTTCGTTGAACTGTGGTCCTATGGAAGAATTTGGTATTTCGTTCACCTTCCCTCAGCCATCTGATTCTGGATTTTTTCTTCCAATATATTTCCTCCTGTTTCTGCCTTTCCTCCAGTTTGCTATGGATGCTTCGTTCCTGTTCCAATGTTTCTTCAGTGTGCCCCTCCGTTATTATCTTTTGTTGGAGTTCCGACAGTTCCTTGTTTAGTTCTTGTTGCGCTGTAAATATGTTACCAAAGGTCTCCCTGTTCCACCGTTTTAGATGACCTTTTAAAAACCTGAGCTTTTGTTGGAACTGAAACATCTTAGATCCTTCAGGCGGGGTGAAGGATGTCCAAATAGTTTTGACAAGGTCTTTGAACGAGGGATGCGTGAGCCAGAACTCTTCGAAGCGGAAAGGTCTTCTGGTAGGATTGCCTAGTCTTTTCCATTAGAGGACAATCGACCAGTGATCCGATCCTATGTGAGGAAGGATTGCTGCTGAAAAGTCTCCTCCAAGGTGAACCGCGTTATCTGATATGAGGAAGCGATCCAATTTGGAGGCAATTTGATGCTTGCCTACTCTGCGATTGCTCCAAGTGAAAGTTCCATTGCCAAAAGGCAAATCTATGAGAGAGGTTTTCTGAATGAAGTCCTTGAAGTGGGAGTTTTCATGGTCCATTCTGTTTCTACCTCCAATCTTCTCCTCTAGCTTGGTGATCAGATTAAAATCCCCACCTATTGTCTAGAGCAGGTGCCTTCTATTGTTGTTCAAGGCCTCTATAGTATCAACAAGAGCAATTTTACTTCCTGTTTCCTGTGGGAAGTAAACATTTGAGAGATTTCCATGGATGTTCGTACCTAGGATGTGAAAAGCAGCCTGGATGAGATGATGGGAGGCATGCAAATCTGAAAGAGCTATCACTTGTGTATTCCAAGCTATAGCCAGCCCTCCCGAGGCTCCAGAGGCATCCACCGCTACCGATCGACATCCTGGCCACGCCTTGGAGAGAATGTTGTCTAATGTTGAGCTGTTGCATTTGGTTTCTTGCAGAAAGAACATTTGTGGTTTTTCCATTTTAATCATGTTTTTTAACATTCTGAGTTTGCCGGGGCTATTGAGCCCTCTAACATTCCATGATACCAGCTTCATAGCTTAACTATTGACGGAGGGTTTATGGTACTTCGTCAATTTAGCATACCTGCCCGAGTCTACCAGGATTTTCTCGATCTCGATTGTTCGCTGGAGATCCATTTTTCTTCCTCTCTTCTTGGAGTCTTTTGGGATTGGATTGCCGTCCCAATGGCTACAAGGCTGTATACCTAGTTGATGTTGGTGGAAGGCCCTGGAGATAACCACTTCTAGCTTGTTGAGTTGAGCCTCTGGTATGCTATCGTATGCTTTCTTATTGCATGCCAGTTCTAGCTCTATGATGTCTAATCCATTCAGATCTATGCTCTTTGGTTCTTCTTCCATTAGTTGCACTTGATTGCTTCCATCCATATTGATCTCTGTGTTTTGAGGGGGGTCTTGCTTTCCATCGATTTCCATATCCTTGCCTTTCCCTTCCGTCTTTGTGGGTCCTTCCGAATGGAAAACCGGGTTGCTAATGTGGGGGGTGGTTTGGATGAGGAGGCTGAGGGAGGAAGGTGGGAGGACGAGGGTTGGTCCTCAGAGGTTTGCATTAGGATTGCAAAACTGTTCTTTGTGGTTGGGCCTTGGTTATTATTTTGTTGTGGCTTGTTGCCATTGTTGGGCTTCTTGTGTGCACGCCTTCGGCTAGGGGCTTTTGTGAAGCCATCCTTGGTTGGGGCTTCTGAGGGTTCAGGGGTAGCGATTTTGGCGTTTAGCGAACAATCCCGGAGTAGATGCCCTAGAGCATGGCATTTTCTACACCGAAAGGGGACGTGCTCATAGTCCACAGGTTGAATCCACTCTTCATCTCGGTGAAAGAGACTTACCGTTTCTGGCAAAGCTTCATTCAGTCGTATGAAGACGCATATGCAAGCATAAGAAATGTGTATGCGCTTTTTTGTTTCTTCTGCAGCCCTGATGTATTCCCCTATTCCATTTCCTATATCTTTGAGAATATCCTCGTCCCAATACTCATCTGGAAGCGAGTACAGTCTGATCGAGACTGGCGCCCATGTGAGATCTTCCTTGTCCGAGTTGAATCTTGGTATCCAATCCCTCAGATACAGACCCGCTGAGTTGAAAAGATAGGGTCCCTCTCCCAGGATTTTGTATTTGTCCTCCAGGCAGAAGAAGATCGCAGTGGAAAAGCCTTTCGGCCCTAGCTGCAGGGTAACATCTCCTTTAGGTTTCCACTTCGCCGCAATCCAGCCATATAAGGCCCTTTCTATCGGCCAGAACCCTATGAACTTCCCAATAAGGGCGTGATCCCACATGTATTCTATTCTCTTGTCAATCTTGTGTCCTGGCAACTCTATTCTGGGTCGTTCTTTGGCTATGGGCCTGCATGTTGCCGATGTAACTTTCGGGGTTTCCCCCGATTTCTCCCCATTATCTTGTGCGGCACTGGCATTATCCGTCCGCCCTTCTGTCCTTTTGCTCCCGTGATGATGCCTATTCTCTCGGTTCATGATTCCCTTATCAATGGAACCAAACAAAATATCTTTTTCAGGACCGTGCATCGTGTTATTTACGCCTGGGGAGGGCTCTGACGCCCCCCCCTAAGAGGAGTCCATTTGATTTCCTTAGCGTCCTGCCGCTCTGATGCACGACAGGGCCCTTGGTTCAGCACTTGAGTCAATCCAGAGAATCACAGACTGCGTCGTGACAGAGGAGCTCTGAACCCTAATCGCTGTGACCTAATCGCTCATGGTTCTTCTCCGATGGAATGATGGAATATTACAAGATCTAGAAGCCTACTATTGTTATTATTGTGCACTTACATTATTATTGTTATGTTGGTTCTGATTATATTATGACCCCTTAGACTCCTATATATAGAAAGGAGGTCTTTTCATTTGTATCATCCAAGAATTGTTCATTTGTGTAATGTAAAGGAGGTTGCCCCCTCAACGAGGATTATTTCTAAGCTGGTTTCATAACATATAGAGCTAAGAGAAGAATATGTGGAATAGCACTATCAGACTCTTGAAAATATTTTTCATGTTAGAATCTATCCAAACAATTAAGTTGCCACTCACCAACATTGTCAATCTTGGAATACTCAAGGAAGATGACATCTCTAGATATTATAAACTTCCTATTCACTTCATCATAGAGATGGTATGGTTTGGATGTATGAGTACCCAAAGAAGATACATTTGTGACTCCTTGCACTGAGTTTTTTTATCTGTTCCTTAGGTATGAAGGCATAATAAGAGGAACCAACAACCCCAATATGCCTCACCGAAGGAATGCGGGGATACCACATTTCATAGGGAATCTTGTTCCTAATAGGAAGATATGGACACTTATTATTTATATACACAACACATAGAACCACATCAGCCCCAAACCTTATGAACTTAACATGTGAACTATGCCAAGTTCATAGTGAAAGTAATACATTCGAGTGAATTGTGCTGAAAAATGCAGAAAGAAATTTTCAATTTGATTTTTCCTTGATTAAATTGAAAAATGTCGAATTTCCACATCAATAGACAACTTGGATGATGTTAACTTGTGTCGCCTAGTTTACTCAGTAAATTCGAGTTGGAGAAGTTAGAGTTCAGTTCTACATATGTGATTGCTAATTTGTAGTAATAAAGGTCAATTATATCAGGTTGTTGTGAGTTAAACTAGTTCTAACTTTTGGATGAACTAGTGGAAGGTAATTTAAGGAGTGGGACCTCTGTGAAAATCAATGACCATCTAATTAACTCATTAGTCAACCCAAAATAGTTGGGGCGTGCACAAAAGTCGTGTTCCCTAAGATTGGTGAATATTCCAAGGCAATTTTAATTTCTTGTAATTCACACACTTGCAAGAACTTACTATAACCCTAGTGGAGGAGGTAGCTTAAGTAGGAGCTTCTTTGGAAATTGGAGAGGGAATGATTGTTGGTATCATTAATAGTTTACCAAAAATGTGTTTTTCACCACACTTCAATGTTTTGGGTAGGGTTTTTGAAGGTGAATAGTTTTTTTTAATGCTTTTTGGTCATGCATGTCCTCACTAAGTATCTTGGGATGTACGTAATAGTTCCCTGCATGCACGTCCTCACTAAATATGTTTTGGGATGTTTGTACTAGTTCTTTGAAAATGTATGTTTGTCAAGGCTTAATTACTTATGATCTTAGGTGTTCACAATAGTCTGACAGTTTATGGCACTCTCCAAATGATCATTCTTGAAAGGACCCAACAAAACAAATTTAAAGGAAGAAGAGGATGGCGCACTCTTCTTGTAACTAGCCTAGAACTAGTGGAAATGGTTGGTCCCAATGGTTTTAGAGGTTTAATAGTCTAGTTTGGTGGTTTAGATTGGCTAAGGTTAGTCTTGTATCGAACTGACCTTAAAACACAACAATGAGTCGTTCTCTACTAAACTGAACAATTCCGAAGAATGTAGTGCAACATAGCTAATGACCACGAAAAATTATTTTTTTAATAAGAGAATACTTAAAAGGAAAAAAAATATTAACCCTAGGGCCCTACAAAACCTAACCCTAGTAATTAATGGTAATATTTAATTTTTTTAAGTTAAAGTAAGAGTTGGCATTCTCCTTATCTTTCAATTTTGAAAAGGAGAGATAAGGATAATGTCAAATTTTATTTAAATTTTTAATATTAACATTAATTGTTTTGGGTTGTTTAAGAGTGGTTCCAACTTAATTCAATTTTGAGAAAGTAAAATTTTAGATCCCATTCAAAAATTAGTGGTCGCTATTTGAACTACTTCTTTGTAACGAATCCTAGACTTTGACTTCCAATTTTTCATGTGCATTTATTGCATAATCATCTTCTTTGTAAGACTTTGTAGCAGAAGTTGATATTTAATCCATTGCAATAACTTTACCTAGCTTAGGGAACCTTCAGCTACCCCTCCCAAATTTCTCCTCAACATTTAAATTTTCTTTGGAAGGAGGCATTCATTTTATCCATTAGATCTTTTTTTCCACTGTGACACTCCAACAACACCCCTACTGGCATATGCTTGACAATCCATCTCATATTTATTGCTACCTTATAAATAATATTAAATTTTGTGTCTCCAATCTAAAAGAGGAAGAACATGAAAGGGACTTCTTGGCCCTCTTCTCAACCCACAATATTTTTAGCTTCTCTCTTGTTCTTACACTCTAGTCTTCTCGCAACTTCAGAATGGAAAATATTAAACATAGTCTCATGATGTGCATTCAGGGAGGCATAATTCACACTTGCTCTGCATCAAAGTACCCCCCGAGCATTCCCTTTACCTTTACATACAATAATACATTTTGATTGTGGCGGACTGTTAAGCTTCCCATCCCTATTTCGCCCCACTCTCCTACCCTTGTGAACCTGATAAGATGAATTTAACCAATCTCACTGTATCTAAGAAAAAAAAAACCCATCCAACTGGGTAGATTGAGTTCAGACCATTTTAGAAACTAAATCCCTCCCTCCACAATGATATTTACCTCTCCAACCACATCATCATGTTGTCTTCAACATCTATCATTCCCATGATCACCATAAATTTCTGAATCCATCACTTACATCTTTGATAATGTCATCACTCAGATCACTTATACTTTGTTGTATTGTTGCTTGTGTTATGATTTCCTTTAATGGAAATATCTCCCTAACATGCACGAGTAACCCAATTCAAGTTCTTATTGAACTCTTGAGTTCACATACTTAATTTTCATTTTGACCTATTCAGTTTCAAATTCTAGTGTGGGTGGTTTACTGGTTGACTACTAGCATTCACCAAGTGGTTGTTGATGATCATAGCTAGTTTAGAGTGAACGTTGGAATTTTCCTTGAAAACCAAGCCCCAACAATATGCAATTATAATGGAACATTTCAGAGTTCATACTTTTCTACAAAGGAATACACTATTTACATTCATCAAGATACGATATATGAGAAAGAACCAAGTGGTTATGCTTTTCAACATTTTCAACTACATTTGCTATCTATCATTTTCTTATTGAATGGGAAAGTTGAGTTTTTGGGATTTTCAAATTGAAGTTCTACACTAGTGTTGTTCATCTGGAATTTTGGCCTCCTTCTAAATTCTTGTTTTTTATGTGCAAAACGAGCATTGGTGCAGCTTTTAGTGCTGCAACTTTTAAAGATATGCAAATTTTATATTGATTTAAGACATGCAATGTTAAATATCTACATGATACCTCTTCTTTACATTCCATTCATAAATTTGAAATTTGTAACAAGTATAAATTTTAGTAATTAATTATTATATTGGTTATTACAAAATTGAAGACAAAGGAAAAATAATATATAATGTAGGATTATGTGAATGGAAAATGTTAAGACAAAGGAATAATTATATAATGATAGGTGGACCAGAGGGGTTGTCTTCCTTACCATCAATGTATTGTATATAAGGAGAGAGAAGAAGGAGAATGTGGCATCACATTTTCTTGTGTAATCGAGGACAAGGCTAAGAAGAGACAACATAGTAATGGATTGATGGCTCATGCGTGACTTGTTTTTGAAATATCTGGAGCAATAAGGTGTATGCTAGGTGAAGAGTAGAACTCCAAATATTTTTTTTAATAATCAATCTTCAGTGAATAGAATGTCATATCCACATAGACCTTTGCGAGAGTACTCTAGTCTAGCTGACAATAGAGTACATCATTTCCTTATTGGAAGTAATTAAACTTTTATCATGGTATAATTTAATTATAAATATTTAAAATTCTAGATGTTTGCAATCAATTTTATAAAGGATTATGGGCATCTTAATTTTTTTGTTGGAATTTTAAATATTGAGATAGAAATTTGTAACAAGAATATAATGACCTCAATTCCTTGTGAATGCTATAATTATATACTATGTGTATTTTTTTCAAATCGAATGAAATATGATAAACTTTTTTTTTTTCTAATTAAAAAACACACAAACATATTCTATTATATAAGTTTTTTTGTTATGGTTAACGAAATTATTGTCAACCATGGTTTATTTAGAAAATAACATATACTAAACTATATAATGAATTATTAAATTGATAACTATTTAATATGGGTTGACTTTTACTGATGTTTCTATGGATCATCTTATGATGTTGTGGACTATTTAGAAGTCATGTCACTAGTAAGTCATGTTTTCATGTCTCCTTCTCATGTTTATACAAAATAAAGTAGTGAATGGATGGGAATATTTAATTCATAATACTAAAAATGGGATCACAAATTATCTTAAGTTTACACACAATATGTTGATAATGAATACATGTGATAAGTGCTAGAGTAGAGGGATTGCATCAACCAAGCCTTTTCAATATATGAAAATATTAGGCTTCAAGAGTGCATTTGTTGTAGTGATGGATGCAATAAAGAGGGACAATCAAATTAAATCAAAATACTAGAATGGGCTATTGATGGGTGGAGCTTAAGTTGTACCTATTATGGGATCCTCATATTTTGTATCTCCTTCATCTATATGTTCTCCTTAGGTGATGGAAAAGTTTCACAAAACTATTTTGAGTGTTAACATTTGTTGATTACATACTCATCTTGTTTCATTAATAGGATTATATGTCTTGATAAAACGAGTAGAAAAAATCCTATTGGTGTGCTAGGATTCAAAGTAATTTTGCCTTCCGCTAATATTATTTTTTATCTTTAGGAGGTGGAGGATTTTGAGGGTGGCATATTATGTTCTTCTAAGAAATGTGAGCAGACCTTGACAAAATTTAGGGCCTCAATCGAGAAACTTGGTGAAAGAGATAGTTGTTTGGTAAAATTTATTGATATTGTTGTCAAGATCTCAAATGGCGCCTCCTACCTAACCTAGTCACAGTAAAACAAATGAAACTTTGAAGTTCCACTTTGATTTGTCCCACTAAGTTTTTACTACAATATTAAGGGACCTTGGTAAAATAATTCTGTTGATGATTAGTCGTGATATTATGGTGTAATAATACTTGTACATACCATAAAGTACATAAATCCATATCAATAACTAACCTTTTGTATCTATGTGGATGATATTTTTGTTATGGATGACATAGTATCTTGGTGGAAAAATGTTTGGATGCATATGACCATGGTGACAATTTTAACAAAATCCTCATGTCTATTTATCAATTTCATGTGTGATTAGTTAGGACCCAACATGCACTCTTGTACCTAGGATATAAGATTATGTAATCCTTTCTTGGATGACTTCATTGTCAATATTGAAGGAAACATTTATACTTGATAGTTGGATTTTTGGATGCATTTCCTAGATGACTTCATTCTTAGTGTGGAGTGTAGTACTTGTACCTAGAACCTTGGTTTATGGATGATCCCTTTATGGACACACTTCTTGGACTACTTCACTCTGAGGGTTGGAGGCAATTCCCATACAAAGGAAGTTGGCTTATGGAGATATATCATAGATATACAATTTGCGAGAAATGTGTTTCAATGTGGATGAAATGCTGGGATCCCCCCTAGTGATTTAATGGGGTCCATAATGGTTAATAATATTATAATTATGGTGGTCATTTAATGTAATGTATAAAAATTATGTTATGTTAGTTATTATTAAATAATTCATACTAGGTAGTTTTGATACGATAAGTGTAATATGGCCTATTCATTAGCATAGGCACCAATAGTGGTTAAAATTTAGGTTTTCTAAGTGAATAATATTTTAGTCCTCCTTATTGGATTTGTTAAGTATGTTGATTGTATTTTAGCATTAGTTCATTGGGAGGTTTCCCTTCAAGAGGAAAATGAACAAGAGTTAATATTTCCATAAAATGATTACCATACCATGTTAACTTACCTTGATGGTTTTGGATTCAATGAAGTAAAATGAATTTTTATCATATTCTTGGTTATATTCCTTGTTATTCAGCTTCAACACTAAGGAACATAATAAAACCACTAGCGTAATTAAAGGAGGTAAAACATCTCCAATGAGAATTTTTTGATGCATTACATGTGGTAGTCATGGACCATAGGTCAAACTAATGAAAAGCCTAAAACAAGTTTATTGAGATGGTTTAGATCTAATGTATGTGGGAGAGAGTGAGGGATGTAATATGAGTTTGGCGAGAACATGTGGTTATAGTGTGTGATGCAAGAAACCTTAAGATGGATTTTGTAAAAAGGTCTAGATGTAGTGTCTATGGGAGTGGATAAAATACTAATGCAACTAATGATGGAGATAATATAGGTGATGTAGTGTCTATGGAAGTGGATAAAATACTAGTGGAATTAATGATGAAGATAATATAAGCTTGGAAATAAGACATTTGGGAGAATATGAATAACTCCTGGAACTAATGAAAGAGGTAATATGAGTTTGAGGAAAAAATGATCTAGACCAATAGTGGAACTAATTATTTGGTGAGAAGGTTTAGGAATAACTCTTCGAACTAATGAAAGAGGTAATATGGGTTTGAGGAGATTGTGATCTAGACCAATGATGGAACTAATGATTTGGTGAGAAGGTTTATGAATAACTCTTGGAACTAATGAAATAAGTAATATGGGTTTGAGGATAACATGGTCTAGACCAATAGTGGAACTAATTATTTGGTGATAAGGTTTAGATATAGTGGAGTGAACGAACTTCAAAATAATGTAAGAGGTAATAAGGCTTTGGTGAGAAGGATTTAGTTTTTTATGAAAGAAGTAATGCAATTTTGGTAAGAAGGTTTAGGTCTGGCACTTGTGGAAGCAATTAGCACTTTTCATGGATGATTGACTCCAATGGTATTGATTAAGCTCATAGTAATGGTAATGGTGAATGTTATAAAAGAGGTAAGATGAATTTAAAGAAGAATATGGATCTAATGCATGGGGTAATGCTAATGATTGATTTATAAAGATATTGTTTTAGTTAATAATAATAAGTAAATCAAGGTTTAAAACTTTCATTTTATCCTCCAAAAAAACAACCAACATCTATAAATAGACTTTAAATATGTTTTTTAAACTTATAATAATGAGAAAAGTATATTCTCTTGACAATAAACATTTCTAGCTAGATATTAACCATAGTCAAACTAGATAATCGATTGTATATCACTTGCTAGCTTAAGGATTAAAATAAAGAGAAAGGAAAGAAGCAGTATATGATCGAATGATGTCTTCATACCCGTCAAGAGATGGACTGGTATTCTAAAAACATCAATCTTAGACAAGTCTTTAAGAAATGGTAAGACTCAACCTTCTTAAACATGAAAAGGAAAGGTTGGAAAAATTAAAGGAAAAGTAGAATGGGGGTATAGAAATTTGGCGCTTTTGTAAAAGAAAGGACCCATGGGCTAACGGATCAAACTTGTGTGATAAAGAACTTGACCAAATCTAATAGCTAAATGTTTGATTACCTCTACCCAAACCTTGTTGTTATTATTATTACTGATGATAGAGGTTGATATTTTGTTGTATATGATGAATATACATTTTCCCTCATGCTAAGCTACGCAATTTTGATGTTATCTGAGTCATTTGGACACCATAGATTAACACCATTATTTACAACTGTTATTGATTTTGTAATTTTCACCACGAAAGTGAGGTATTAAGAAACTTGCATAGTATAAGGTGAATTGGGAATTGCAAAGGATTGATGTTACTCGTATGTCTATTCAAATTAGTTTTTGAAGCTGACTGCATAGATCCCGATCGAGGTAGTTTTAAGACAAGTAAATTTAGTAGAGAGTAAATAGCTTATGAAGGGTTGGAAGCTTGAAAATCATATGACATTTCTGTTTGTAGATGTGGGCAATATAAACCTCAAATATGCAAGAGACTAGTTTTTTGAAATTACAAGGCACGGGGTTTTTAGAAAATGAAATTATAATGATAAATACGAAAAAATGGTCTGACAAAAATTTGTTTTCACTTAGCGTTTGAGAGCCTCTTTAAGCATGTTCAACCTACCCATCAGGGGGTTTGATACAGATTCGTTGACACTCAGGGTTTGAGAGCCACGAGAAAGATACTGAACCAGATATAAAGTCATTCTTGCAGGGTTTCTCTAACTAGCATTTAGGGCAGCAGGCCAAATAGTTATACCCCTTACGAGGATGAGAAAGGGCTATTTAGCCATGATGTGGTTCCCTTTTCCCCATTGCATCTTGCAGGGAGTTGACTCTTAGTTATAAACCACGCACTTAGAAATATCTTAGCATTGGATTTTATGGTAAAAATAATAAGTTGAGCACATAATCCTTTATTGATGGATGCCGATAGATAGATATTAAGAGACTCTAACTCATACGAAAAGTGGGACACAAAGGAGCCAACTGAGCAAGAAAAACATGAAATAGTGGGCTAGGTTCGCTGAAAATGGAAACATGCTGGCTGAAAATGAAAACAAGTCGGCTGAAACCACTGAAAGTGATTTGGTGTAGAGGCGAAAAATCATTTTGGCACCAACTTCTTTTTGTTTTTATATGATGGGGCTTTCATTGTGATTTTGTAAAGGCACCAGAAGCTCAACTAGACATATCAAGGAGCACAACAAAGGATTTATTTTCCAGAGGTATTTTCCTTGTATTTTCCAGAGGTATTTTCTTTGCATAGTTGAAGGTGTTTTTTTTTTTTTCTCGGCAATACTAACTACTTTTATATTAAAATGTACTGTGGAATTTTACAGCCATAGACACTTGCAGCCCAGGGCCAACTGTGGCTCCATGGGCAGCATAGATCGACACTTACAGATGCCTCGCAGGGCGACATTATCAAAAGATCTCGACATTGTCTGAAGACTGACGCTGAGTGAATCTAGAAAATATTCTTGACAGCCCACGCAGGGGCGTTTCCTGAGCAATCTTGTGGAGTATAACTGCTAAAAAGACTGCTGACAAAACCCAGTACATACAAAACCCAGTACATACAAAAAACATGGCAACCCTGGACCAGAGTTCGAAACTAACTGCTTCCCATCTTTTGGAGCACCTCTAACCATGAGCACAATGTGACAGATATAGGAATACAGACAAGACACAAAACAAAGACTATCAATTAACCAAAACCCGACCTGAGAGAATGCGTCGTGAGTGAGGGAGTCACCGGGACGCCGTCGCCTACTAAAGCTATTCTTCCGGTATCTCCTCCTCGATTGGGCATCCCCAGAGATCCTCTGGATTATCCACCGGTGCATCCATGGCCTTTTTCTGTGAGGAAGGCGATACGGGGTCATGAGAGTGCGAGGGTGGTAGAGAGCATGCTGCTGCTGAAGTGCCTTCCCCCGTGGACGACTGTCCCAATAAACTTTTGCCCTTACCCTTTCCTGAGCGTTCCTCATCAATTGAAGGCCCCTCTGGTATGGGTTTCTCTCTGCCACGCTCAGAGTCTTCCTTCCCGACAGCCGAGGGCGACCCCTCTTCATTCCTTTCTGGAGTATTGGTGAAGAGCACCGAAATGTGCGCGTCGACGCCTGGATTTCCCCCTGAGCTACCCAGCGAGAAAATGACTGAGCCGAAGGCAGGTAGCACAGGTTCCCCAGTCTCACCATTGCCCACCTGCACCTCTTGGCCTGGCTGAATTGGGGTGGCTCCTCTTCTATGGTGGCAATAGCAACAACAACAGTGGTGATGGGAGTCCCCTGCAGGAGGGCGGGAGGATGCTCCCCGTCCCGAGCTTCGCCGGCAAGGCATCCTCTCCCGCACCATGAAATCCACCAATTCTGCACTCCTTCTCCCCGCAAAACTATACCAGAGCATTTGTTGCTCCCCAATTGGGCTGAAGCAGAGCCCAAGAGAGCCAGAATACAGGCTGAGAAGAGGTATAAAGAGACAGGCCTCTCTCCAGCTCTCCACCTCCGACTCTCCGCTAGAATTCTCAGATTGCTCAGCTTTTCCCTCACAACATATCGTTGCCATATCCAAAAAACCCACCCATTTAATCTCATAGTCTTCTGCATTGAGGGGACTGTCATTGAATGCAGAACGCAGGGTTGCCTTCACCTCAAACCGCTCCATTAAGGATGCCTGCATCCTTACCCGCATTGGAACTTCGATGGCTCGAGACATTTATGGCTTCTGCGCCATCACGTGGCAGCGCGTGCTTACCATATGGCTCATCTCTTGCCCGACGTAGGTCACCCGCATCCGGGGAGGTAGTTTCTGCTAGGACCAAGCTTTGACACTCCTGGAGATTCTGCCTGTTAGAGATGATACTGATATCCCCAGATAGAAGCGGGTGAGCAGCCTCTGTGCTAATGTTAGCGAGGAGATCCGCTACTTTGTTGCCCTCCCTTTTGGTGTGAGAGAAGGAGATGGCGCTGAAATTACTAAGCTTCTTAGCTAGAGCATTTAGCCAGGTTTCTAGTCTCCAGTTGGGCGTTATTTTCCTTGCGTTGGAGCCGTTCTGCAGTCGGGTGGCCATATTCATGAGAATCTGGGAATCTCCTTCGACAATGATGGGTTGAAGATTGAGGTTCCCTGCCTGCAGAAGTCCTTGCCATAGACCTTCCAATTCAGCTGAATTGTTGGTGTCCCATCCAATATTTCCAAAGAAAATTCGGATGGGTTTACCTTCAGAGTCCCTGATTATACCTCCATATCCTGCCTCTCCTGGATTTCCTTTGGAAGCCCCATCAAAATTTAGCTTGAAGGTGCCTGTGGGAGGGGCTTGCCATTGGCAATCATCCTTGTTATGAGCAATAATGGCATGATTATTGAGAGAGTCAGAGGGGAGCTGTAGCTGCCAGTTTTCCAGGATGTTGCGTTCATTGTCCGTAGTAGGAAGGTCATCCTTAGTCCACGCTTGAAGTGTCATTGTCTCCTGAATGTTCTGATGAATTTTCCTCCAGGTTTCTTCTGAGGTGGAATGCTTGCTTTTAAAGATGCATTGGTTGCGCTCCTTCCAAATGTTCCAGAGGACAATCCCCGGGATGATGCTCCATAGATGATTGAGGATCTTGCAGTTGTAGGGTTGCATTGGCCAAAGTCTTAAGGAGCTGACAATGTCATCCTCACTCCTACAGCTCTTTTGACATCCAAAACTAGCCCTGTCCCAAAGTTGGCTGGCAAGGGGGCAAACTGCCAGAAGATGTTGGAGAGTTTCCTCATTTTGCGCACAGTTTGGACATAACGAGGGTCCATGGAAGTTCCTCTTTCTGAGTTTGTCCCATGTGAGGATTCTTTTGTGACTAACTAGCCAAAGGAAGTAGGCTATTTTTGGCCACGTTCCAAGCTTCCATATTTTACTCCAAACAGGGTCTGGGGGGGAGGAGAAGCTACATGACAGAATGTAGGCTTCTGAAGTGGTGTAGGACCCTTTGGGCTGATATCCCCATCTGAGAATGTCCTCTTCATGATCCTGCCTGATCCGCCTTTTCTTGAGTTCAGTTTTAAGATCTTCTTGCTGGTGTGTGTCAACTTAGGGGAGGATTTGGTTACTTCTCCTCCATATCCTAAAATTATGCTCCATCTCTGGGGTCCAGAATTGATGAACTGTTTCGTGCTACTGGATTAGCCCTGCAGGGATTAGCTCTGGGTGGAGAATTTCCTGGAGTTTGGGCCGCTGATTCCAGGCGTCAGTCCAGAATCTTGTTGTGCGTCCATTCCTGATTTCCCAGAAGCTGTGCTTCTGAATAAGTTGGTAGTGTTGTTTTTCCGCATTCCAAATTGCAGATCCATTTTCTGTAGGGATGAAGCAGATGAGTTCCTCTTGCGGTCGGTTTCCTGCATACTTGGCTGTCCATATTTGCCCCCAGGGTTTCTCTGGGTAGGTGATCCATTGCCACCAAATTTTTGCATTCATGATAGAATTGCTTTTTTCCGGATCCCTTAATCCAATGCCTCCCTTCTCCTTGGGCATGCAAACATTGGACCATTTTACTAATGCCCATTTCCGATTAGTGGCAGCGCTATTCCAAAGAAATTTACACTGTAGGTTTCTTATGCTCTTTAAGATCCATTTGGGCGCAGCCAGAATAGAGAATAAATAAAGAGGCATTGCTTGCAAAACCGATTTAATGCGAACTATTCTACTAGCCAAGTTGAGCGATCTGAGGGTCCAGAGGTTGAGACGGCTTTCTAATTTCTCAAGCAGGGATCGCCAGGCAGGATTTTTTAACTTAGAATTTGAGAGGGGGGCTCCCAAGTACTTGGTTGGAAGAGATGCAGCAGTGAAGCCCAGGATGTTGGAGACAGCAATTTTGATAGAAGGTGGAGTATGGAAGAAGAATATTTGTGATTTGGACCCGTTGACTTGCATGCCTGAGGCTTCAGAGAAATCATTTAGGAGGGATTTTAGACGACGAGCTTCTTGGGCAAAGGGATAGCCAAAAAGCATCGTGTCATCCACAAACTGATGGTGGGAAGTAGGAGGGGAGTTGTGCACAAAGAGACCTTTGATCTTATGCGTTTGGAGAGCTTGCTTGATGTGCCGCCCAAGTCCTTCGGCCATGAGGACGAAGAGAAAGGGGGATAGGGGGTCCCCCTGCCTGATTCCTCGAGAAGGATTGAAGGACTGGGAGGGGATTCCATTAACCAGAATAGAGAAGTGGGTGGAGGTTCATGATCCATCGAACCTAAGGCGGGCAAAAACCAAAAGCTTTAAGCATGTCGTGAATGTAGTTCCAGCTTAGCTTATCAAAAGCCTTGGAGAGGTCAAGTTTGAGAAGCATACCTGATTGCTTAGATTGCTGAAGGGAGTGAATGATTTCATGGGAGAGCAGTATGCCATCCATTATGTGCCTTCCTTCAATGTACCCTGATTGCTCCAGAGAAACCAGCCCAGGAAGAAGAGGTTTCAGACGATTTGCTATGACTTTTGAGATGACTTTGTAGATAACGTTACAGAGAGCAATAGGCCTAAATTTGTCAGGGGTGATGGAATCCGCTTCTTTGGGAATGAGAGTTAAGAAAGTAGTGTTGAGAGAGGGTAGGAGCCAACGTGTTGCCCTTGATTCTTCCACCAACAGCCAAACCTCCTCTCTTAACATATCCCAAAACGCATGAAAGAAGGTGGTGGTGAATCCATCTGGTCCTGGGGCTTTGCCTTCCTTAAGCTACTTCATTGCTTCATCTACTTCTTGTGGAAGAATAGGACGCATTAGGAGTTCATTTTGATCCTGCGTAATGATTTTTGGGATGTTGTTCGTAATTTTTCGGATAGCCTGACTTCAATCCTCTCCTTGATCCTTGTGAATCTGTTTGAAGTGGTTGAGAAGTTCCTCTTCTATCTCCTCATGGGATTCCGCTTTTACCCCTGACTGTTTTTGGATGAAAGGGATGTTGTTGTGCATCCTCCGTTGTATTGTGGTTCTGTGGAAAAATTTTGTGTTGCGCTCTCCTTCCTTCAACCATCTGACTCTAGACTTTTGTCTCCAATACATCTCTTCCTGCTTTCTTCTGTTCTCCAATTGGCTGAGGATGGTGCATTCCTACTGCAATGTGGTTTCCGAGTGCCCTTCTGTGATGATTCTTTGGTGGAGGGTCTCCAGGTCCTGAGTGAGCTTTTGCTGCTCTTTGAAGATGTCTCCAAAAGTGTCCCTGTTCCACCTTTTCAAGTGATCTTTCAGAAATCGGAGCTTCTGCTGGAATTGATACATCTTGGATCCTTGAGGGGGAATGAACGAGGCCCATAAAGCTTTTACATAATCCCTGAAGTTGGGATGAGTGAGCACCAAGCTTTCAAATCTAAAGGGCCTTTTGGTTGTGCTGCCAGGCCTTTGCCATTGCAAAGCGATTGGCCAGTGGTCGGAACCAGGGTGAGCCAGAATGGCTGAAGAAATGTCCCCACCTAGATGGACTGCGTTATCCGAGAGGAGGAATCGATCCAATTTTGAGGCAATTTGGTGCTTTCCGGCCCTACGATTGCTCCAAGTAAAGGTACCATTGCAGAACGGCATGTCTATGAGGGAAGAGGCTTGAATGAAGTCCTTGAAGTGGCAGTCTTCGCGCTCCAATCTGTGCCTTCCTCCCAACTTTTCCTCTGATTTGGTTATCATGTTGAAGTCCCCTGCCACTATCCAAAGAGGGAATATTCTGCTATTACTGAGCGCAGCTATTGTATCTAGGAGCCCTATTTTACTTCCAGCATCTTGTGGGAAATAAACATTAGATAAATTACCATGAATATTGGAGCCCAAAATGTGAAAGGTCGCCTGAATTAGATGGTGCGCTGCATGAAGGTCAGACAGGGTGATGGCCTGTGGATTCCATGCGATTGCCAGTCCTCCTGAGGCTCCGGATGCATCTACTGCTACCGAATTACAACCAGGCCAAGCCTTCGCGAGAATGCTACCTAGCGTTGTGCTGCTACACTTAGTTTCTTGGAGAAAGCACATATAAGGCTTTTCCTTTTTGATCATATGTTTCAACATTCTGAGTTTCCCTGGGCTGTTAAGCCCTCTTATGTTCCATGATATGATCTTCATCATTAACCAGTAAGGGAGGGCTTGTAGTACTTCGTTAGCTGAGCATATCTGCCTGAGTCCACCAGGATTTTCCCAATTTCTATAGTCCTTTGTAGATAAGTTTTTCTGCCTCTCTTTTTCGTGTTTTTGGGAAGCAGATTTCCATCCCACTGGCTGCCGGCTTGTATCCCAAGTTGGCTTTGATAGTAGGCTCTAGAGATGACCATTTCCAACTTGTTGAGTTGGAGTTCTGGTATGGCATCATATGCTTTTTTTTTGCATGCATCTTCTAGCTCTAGAATATCTAATCCATGCAAATCAATGCTTTCTGGCTCTTCTTCCATGTTTTGCACTTGATCCATTCCTTCAATGTTGTTTTCTGAGTTCTGGGGACGTTTCTCTTTCCCATCAACCTCCATGTTGATGATCTCAGGATCATCCTTTTGCTTCCGGCTGAGAATGGTGGGGGAGACGATCATAGAGGGGGATTTGGGAGTGGGTTGCTGCGGAGGGGCCTGGGTCGAGGAGGACGGGCAATCTGAGAGGGCTTCATCTATGGGGGTTTGAGTCTCGGATGGCCCAGAGCATTGAATCGGTTCTTGGTTACTGGACCATGAGTCTTAGGGGGCTGGGGTTTGAATCCGTTTGAGGGTTTTCTATGAGATCGCTTTCGGCTGGTGACTTTGGTAAAGCCATCTTGAGTAGGGGGGTTAGAGGAGACGGGGGGGTTAGGAGGGATGTTTTGAGGACAGTCCCTGAAGAGATGACCCAGGATGTGGCATTTATGGCAGCGAAAGGGAACATGCTCATAATCGAGAGGCTGGATCCATTCCTCGTCTTGATGGGCAAGAGTTACAGATTCAGGAAGGGCTTCATTGAGCCTAAGAAAGACAGATATTCGGGCATAGGAGATGTGCTTACGATTCCTGGTTTCTTTTGAAGATCTAATATATTCTCCCAATCCATTTCCAATCTTTTTGAGGGCCTCTTCTTCCCAGTATTCATCTGGGAGGGAGTATAGCCGAATCCAAATTGGCGCCCAAGATAAATCTTCCTTGTCTGGGTTGAATCTGGGGATCCAATCCCTGAGATAAAGCCCGGCTGAGTTGAAAAAGTATGGCCCTCCTCCTAGAATCCTGAGCTTGTCCTCCAGGCAGTAGAAGATTGCTGTGAAGAAGCCCTTCGGTCCTAATTGGAGCATAACATCCCCTTTTGGCTTCCACTTCGTCGTGATCCACCCGTATAAGGCTCTTTCAGTGGACCAAAACCCAATGAACTTCCCTATGAGGGCATGATCTCGAATGAACTTGATTCTCCCGTCAATCTTGTCTCCAGGCAGCTCTATTCGAGGTCTTTCCTTGGCTATTGGTCTGCAGGTGGATGAAGTGACTTTAGGACTATCTTCCGGCTTTTCATTTTCTCTCTGGGGGTTGCTTTCTTTTTCTCTGTGCTCCCTGTTATCATTGCTATTGTCCTGGGGCATTTTCCCAATGTTCAGAATCCCCCTGTTCACTGACCCGAATAGGACGTCGTGCATCTGATCCTGCACTGACGGGGAGGGCTCCGACACCCCCCCTGCGGTTGAGCCATTGAGCAGCTCAGGAGCGCTGCCGAGCTGTTCTGCTGCAACGATCGTCGATCCTCTGGAAGTTATTTGACCTATTCTCTGTCGGCACCGTTGAAGGACTGTGCAGGCCCAATGGAACCCTAGCAGAGCCAATTTAGTTCTTTGTGTTAAATCGCATAGCTGAAGGTGTTGGTGTTGAGGTTTCCTTACATTTTTTGAGCATTTTTGTCTTATCGTCCTTTAGATGAATTTTAGTAGAACATTGTCTCGGATGTGAATATATCTTGATTGAATTTGGAACTGATTTAGTTATGACGGGCTAGTAAATATCTATGTTTCTTGCCCATTTGTTTCAGAAATGTAATTTCATATGTGCTTCAAGGAATGAAAGAGTTAACTCGGAAGAATATCACCCCATAGGCAAGAAAGTTGATATAAGTAGTAGCTATTGTGTGTGAATCAATGATAGATGCCTTGATGGCATGTAATGAATAGATTCTTGTCAATTTAATGACATTGAAACTCATTAGTAGATAGATTTCATTTCTATTCCACTTGCAAGATCGAGAAATAATAGTAAATTATATACAAACTCCGAGAGCATAAAGGACTCTACTTAAATTGGTTTGTAGCTAAAGTAGCTCGAGAAAATATCAGTAGAATCCATAAAGTTAGTGGACTTTCCAAATATTTCAATGGAAGAAAAATATGGATTTGTCGACCTTTTTAGAATTAGAGACGATGCTAGATATTTGATGGTTATCATAGAAATATCAGAAGTTGCATGTAACATGTGGACTTTAATATCATATTTTGAAGTAATATTCTAAGGTTTGAGTAGGAGTTAGTGTTTGAATATTCTATCATTATGTTCAAACTCTATTCAGTTTTCAATTTTAACTTTTCTTATTGAGTTTTTGGAAGGAAGAAAAATAATTACTTATCTGGGAAAATTTTGTTGCTTCATTCATATATATATATCTATATATTATATAATATATATATTTATATTTATAGCATTATATTATTTTATACTGAAATGTTCAAGAGCAGAGCAGTGGGGGATGTTGACGAACATGGGGAACATCTAAGTTCAGGATTGAAACATGCTCATCCTTGTTAACGCATTTATTTTTTCATAATCATTATTCAATTATTCTATATATTTTATAAATATTTCCTTATAAATTTCTTCCTCTGTCATTAGTCCCCAAAATACAATATAGTTTATAAAATTTATTTATTTTTTCATAAAACAAAATTTATCATTGTCAAATTTGTAATGGGTAGTCATTCTTCTCTATTATCCAAATGTTTTTGGATTTGGGTTATTGACATATTTCCTTAAGTTGAAGACTGGCTCTTAGCCAAACAAAAACAATTTTAAATCATAATTTACACCCATGACAATCTATAAATAATTATGAATTTAGGTTATTAAACTGTTTCCTTAAATTCAAGAGGCCTCTTAGCCAAGCAAAAACAATTTTAATTTACACACATTAAATAATTAAAAAATAGTAATTGATTTATAAAATAGTTTTATATATTTTATATTTTTCTTTAATACACATTTTAAGATATTATTGGTCGAGGGGTCATGTTCTCTTTTCACTATTATATAGGTTGTGGTTGTGATCCCTTCACACACTTATCCCTTAGTAATTTTTCACATTTATTTTCCTTTTCAGGATTCTTTTAACATATGGAAAAAGTCTAATGAATGTGAAAAGAATCCAAACACAAGTTTTCATGCTTCCATTACTATAACTATTTTAGTTAGAAACTTATTCCATTACCAGAATTTACTGGGATTGAGTTGATGTTCAGAGAACTGCACTGCTGACATGTTACTAGTTCCTACTTTTATTCCCCATCAAACTTGGATTAATAATATTAAAATTCCACATGTTTCAAAATTGCGCTATAGATTAACCAGTAAAACAAGTTTCCAATGTAGCCTTCTCCTTCTAAGGGAAAATATTTTAATTATATTCACTGACATGCAAGTTATTCCTTATCTCACATTCACGGGATGCTAGTGTGGGCATACCTCTTACATTTGGTGAGCATCTGCATGGGAAAGTGTTCGATGTGGACCTAAACCTAGAATAATGAAAATAGGTGGTCACTCACAGCTCATGCTATAATGGATTCTCATAGAAATCTATTGTTTACAATTAGGATTGTGCAAGATTCACAATGGAGCATGAAAGAGAATTGTGTCACATTGCACCATTTTTATGTTGAAATGTGTGTATTCAAGGAAATTTCGCAGAAAAATCATTTTCTTCTTGTGAACTTGTTTGGATGTATCAATACTGCATTTGAAGTGCTTGAAGAGACTGAAGCAGTAACAGATTTCGATAGTATTCTACCTGCAATGATCATCCACCTACCCAATCTCTTACGGATTATTCACGATCATGAGTGTGTACTCGATGCCTGGAAAACTAAAACAAAGAGATCACAATCATGATTACTCATGAACTACAAGATTGAGGTCCAAATAAAAACACAACAGGAAACAGAGCTTTATAGCTCTCTTGTAGCAAAATGGGCAATAAGAGATTACCTAGTGTACAATAGAGGAACTAGGTCTGTTGTAGTGTTTTAGTAGTGAAAAGTGAAATAATCATGAGTTGTGGGCAATAGAGGAAGCAACTAGTTTGCTGAAAAGGTGGGTATAATCAGAGATTTGGTCAATATCAAAGAACTTGTTATGTCTTGTTTTCCATGTGGTAACATTGAGAGGTTGTCTCCACTCATATTTTTTTACCCATGGATAACTTTCATTTGTATTTGAACATGAAATTGCTGGTTTAGGACCTTAGGTGATTTGGGGGTTTGGGAGCCTTCAAAAGTGAGTTCTTTGACAAAAATTGCTTGGTAGTTTGCCTCAAGGGAATAAAAAAATCTCCTTTCTCATGCCAAAAATTCTCCGTGAAGCACACTCTCTAACAAATTGTACTCTAGGACGAAAATTTGATTAGGATTGGATTATTGGTCACCCTATGGACACATTCTGGCATATACTGAGATACGTAGATTCCCATTCATGGTGCTGTCTATTTGATTCAATGAATTTGTGGGTTCTCTAAGCTGTCAATATGTGGTCATAATACTATAATCAAACTTGCTAAAATTGTGAGAGAATTTGAAAAATAAAAGATTATGGAAGTGAGAGCTTGTCACAGAAATTGCAACTTATATTAACAAACCGTGTCAAGTTTATTCTCAAATGTATGATACATTGGGAGTTGCAACTGTATGCATGTTAACATGGAATCCATATATTCATAAAGTTATCAATATTAAAATATAATTTAATCTCCATGTTTGGGTGGTAAGTTGATTTGGTTTCTAAATATTAAAAGAAAAAGATAGTAAATAGAACTCTTGTCATTAACGAATTCGAAAGGTGGCCACACAGGAACCAAAGAAAAGGTTTTAATTCATGTTTCCATGTCAAATTCTATTGCACTTAAGAGATTGTTTTCATTCAAACGTAACCCTCATGGACCATAGAAAGAGTAGCTTCGATAAGCCACTCAAACAAGCACCATAAGTGAGTGAAGGGTTTCAAAGGAACAAACCCTAGCTCCTACTGGGGAAAGTTTCAGTGGCCAAAGGAACAAGGGAGACACTTGTAAGAAAGCATTAATGTTTTCTTTTGAAAATAAGTGAAATTTGATATATGTTTTTAACAATAATGGGAATTTGCAAAGTTACCAAATCTATGACATCCATAATAGCATGTGTAAGACTCCCACTTACTATTCTAGTATCTACCCTATCCCACATAACCAATGTTGCTACTTTCTACTACCTCTTTAGGCACATTTTTTGCCTTCTCTGACGCTTTTGAAATCAAGGAAACATCAATTACGTGCTCCACAACCCTCAAGAGTGATAATTGTGAAAATTTGGGAATTAAAGTTGTGCCTCCCCTACCTAGGAATACAATGATGTTGCTGAAAAGCGCACTACTACACATATTAGACATGACATTTGCAGTAACATAGCATCTATTTTTATTATAACATCCCACTATACTATTCAGGGTATAACCAATAAGGATAAAACTTGGGCACTTAGACAAGCACATCTTCTCATAGATTCCTCTAGGACAGGTACTCTTCAAAACTCCCTCAATAGGACAACTATTCAATAGTACAACTACATAGAAGGACCAACACATATTAATAAATTATATGCAGACACCAAAAGCGTAAGGGGCTCTACTTAAATTGGTTTCTAGCTAAAGTAGCTAGATAAAATATGAGTAGCATCCATATAGTTAGAGCATTTTCCAAATATTTTAATGAAATAAAAATATGGATTTGTTGATGTTCTAAGAATTAGAGATGATGCTAGATATTTGATTGTTATCATAGAAAGATCAGAAGTTGCATGTAACATGTGGACTTTAATATCATATTTTCAAGTCTGACTCTAAGGTTTGAGTAGGAAGTACTGTTTGAATATTCTATTATTATGTTCAAACTCTGTTCAATTTTCAATTTTCTAATTTAAAAATTAATATAGTGCACCAATGCTACATTGAGTTTTTGGAAGGAAGAAAAAGAATTGCTTATCTCGTCCAGGAAAATTTTGATGCTTCATATATATAGCATTATAATAATTTTATACTAGAAATGTTCCAAGAGTAGAGCAAGTGGGAGGGTATCTGGATGAACATGGGAAACATACTTAGTTCATGGATTGAAAAACATGCCCAATTCCTTGTTAATTCATTTCCTTTTTCATAATCATTATTCAATTATTGTATATATTATATAAATATTTCCTGATAATTTTTTGCTCCTGTAATTAGTCCCCAAAATACAATATGGTTTTTAGAATTTATTTTTTTTCATAAAAGGAAAATTTATGATTGTCAAATTTGTAATGGGTTGTCATTCTTCTTTGTTACACACATGTTTTTGGATTTGGGTTATTGACATTTTTTCTTAAGTTGAAGGGTGGCTCTTAGCCAAACAAAAACAATTCTAAATTACACTTTACATCCAACGACGGGCTCTTAGCCAAACACAAACAATTTTAAATTGTACTTTACACCCATGAAAATCTGTAAATAATTATGAATTTAGGTTATTAAACTATTTGCTTAAATTCAAGAGGCCTCTTAACTAAGAAAAAACAACTTTAAATCATACTTTACACCCGTTAAATAATTAAAAAAATAATATTCGGTTTATACTCTAGTTTTATATATTTTATGTTATCTTTAATACACATTTTAAGATTTTATTCATCGAGGGGTCAGGTTCTCTTTTCACTATTATACATGTTGTGTTTGTGATCCCTTTGCACACTTATCCCTCAGTAATTTTGCATAAAGATTTTCCTTTTCAGGATTCTTTTAACGTATGGAAAAAGCGTAATGAATGTGAAAAGAATCCAAACACATCTTGTTATGTTTCCATTACCATAACTTTTTTAGTTAGAAACTTATTACATTTCGAGAACTTACCAGGATTGAGTTGAAGTTCAGAGAACTACACTGCTGACATGCTACTGATTCCTACTTTTATTTCCCATCAAACATGGATTAATAATATTAAAATTCCACACATTTCAAAGTTGATGTATAGCTTGACTAGTAAAACAAGTTTCCAATGTGGCCTCCTCCTTCTAAGGGAAAAAAAATTAATTATATTCATTGACATGCATGTGATTCCTTCTCATCTCATATTGATGGGATGCTGGTGAGGGCATACCTCTCACAGTTGGTGAGAATCTAAGTGGGAAAGTGTTCAATGAGGAACTGAACCTAGAACAATGAGAACATGTGGTCACTCACAACTCAGGCTATAATGGATTGACAAATAAATCTATTGTTTAGAGGGATTATGCAAACTTCACAGTGCAACATGAAAGAGCACTATGTCCTATTGCAGATTTTGTATGTTGAAATGGTTGTATTCAAGGAAATTTGGCATACAAATCAGTTTCTCCTTGTGAACTTGTTTGGATGTCTCTATATTGCATTTGCAGTGCTTGAAGAGACTAAAGTAGTAATATATTTCGATAGTATTCTACTAGTAGCAATCATCTACTCACGCAATCTCTTTGTGATTATTCACAATCATGAGTGTGGACTAGATGCCTGGAACACTTAGATGAAGAGATCACAGTCATGATTCCCCATAAGATACTAGGTTGAGGCCCAAAGAAGAAAACATCAAGAAATAGATCTATGTAGCTCTCTTGTAGCAACAAGGGAAATAAGAGATTACCTGGTGGATAGTAGAGGAACTGGGTCAGCTACAGTGCTTTAGTAGTGAAAGTTGAAATAATTATGATTTGTGGACAATAGAGGAAGAAACTGATTTGCTGCAAATGTGTGTATAACCAGAGATCTAGTCAATATTAGAGAACTTGTTATATCTTGTTTGCCATGTGGTGACCTTGAGAGGTTGTCTCCACTAGTATTTTTATACCCATGGATAACTTGCATTTGTATCTGAACATGATATTGATGGTTTAGGATCTTAGGTGAATTGGGGATTTGGGAGCCTTCAAAAGTGAGTTCTTTGACAAAACTTGCTTGGTAGTGTGCTTCAAGGAAACAAAAAAACAACTCCTTCCTCATGTCAAACATGCTCTATGAAGCACACTCCCTAACCAATTGTACTCTAGGACCAAACATTGATGAGGATTTGATTATTGGTCACCGTATGCACAAATTATGGCATATACTGAGATACCTAAATTACCATTCATGGTGCTCACTATTTGATCCAATGAATTTGTGGGTTCTTTAACTTGTAAATATGTGGTTGTAATCCTACAATCAAACTTGTTAGAATTGTGAGAGATTTTGAAAAGTAAATGATTATTGAAGTGAGAAATTGTCACATAAATTTCTGCTTATATGAACAAAACCTATCAAGTTTATTCTCAAATGTATGATAAACTGGGAGCTACATATGTATGCATGTTAACATCGAATCCATATATCCATAAAGCTTCCAATTTTAAAATATAATTTAGTCTCCAAGTTTGGGTGGTGAGTTGATTTGGTTTCTAAATATTAAAAAAAAGGTTAGTAAATAGAACCCTTGCCATTGACAAATTGGAAAGTTGGCCACAAAGGAACCAAAGCCAAAGGGTTTAATTCATGCTGCCATATCAAATTATATTGCACTTAAGAGAGTTGTTGTTATTCAAACACAACCCTTGTGGAACGTAGAAAGAGCTAGCTTCTATAAGCCACTCAGACAAGTGCCATAAGTAAGTGAAGGGTTTCAAAGGAACAAACCCTAGCCCCAACTAAGGATTGTTTGACTAGCCAAAGGAATAAGGAGAGCCACTCATAAGAAAGCAGTAATGGTTTCTTTTAATAAGCAATGCATTTTGATCTATTTCTTTTAAAATAATGTGAATTTGCAAAGCTACCAAATATATGACATCCATCATAGCATCTGTAAGCCTCCCACTTACTATTCTAGTATCTACCTTATCCCATGTAACCAATGTTGCTACTTGCTACTACCTGTTTGGGCACATTTTGTTCTTGCTTTGAAGCTTTTGGAAGCAAGAAAACACCAGGTACATGCTCCACAACCCTCAAGGATGGTAACTGTGCCACTTTGGGAAATAGAGTTGTGCCTCCCCTACTTAGGAATACAATGATATTGCTGAAAATAACACTTCTACACATATCAGATGGGTCATTGTAGTAACATAGCCTCTATTTTTATTATAACATTCCACTATATATTCATAGTATAACCAATAGGGATATCAGTTGAGCACTTAGATGAGCACATCTCCTCATAGCGTCCTCTAAGACAAGTAATCTTCAAAAACACCTCAATAGGACAGCTACTCAATACTACAACTACATAGTAGTTCTGTATGCAAATGATTAAACATGCACTTGTCTATATTAATGCTTGTAGTTAGATCTAGATGAGTAAATGTGACTATGATCTTCTTTTGATTGTTTTGAGAGTTTAATGTTGGTAATTTCTAATTGGACATCAATTTCACTTATGTCGTACTTCAAGTGATTGCCAAGTCCTATTTACAGACTTAGGGTAAGGAATTGTGACAGATTGGATAGTATTCATAGATTTTGAAAGAAAATAAATGTGTAGGACTTTAGTGATCTAGGGCGATTTTTCCTGTAGCAAATAAATTTCTTCCTCAAGTATAAAATTTAATTCAACATAACTCTTGTATTTTTTAGTGAGCAATACTATTCCTTAGTAATTTCTGCAGAGCACGTATCATTCAATAATTTCAATCTTTTCATTAACAATATGCTAAATCCCAGCAATACGCTAATCTCAATGGCTAATGTTTCATTTAGTTGTTTCAATTCTTTCATCAATACATCAAACTAGGTACATCATAATATCTCAAGTACTGTTAAACAGACATGGTGAGCGAGAAAGAATAGGAAAGATAAAGCTTGCATTGCATTTTTTATTAACAATAGATGTACATTTATAGTACAATATGGTGACCGTTGGGATTCACATCCAAAGGTCCCTTGGACTACTTAGTCTGTTCGGTTTCCACACTAACCCATTAGGATTAGGTGTCCAACATTCCCCCCCTTAATCCGAAGGGTTATGTATGAGTCCAAGAAGAGAGCTGTAATACAAAATGTGCAAATATGCATGGAAGCACTAGGCTGAATGTGCTCTATGAAATGTTGGTATAGAGGGCGGTGGTTTAAGGATGGCCACCAACACTAGAACGCTTAGTGCAGTTCCCGGAACTCTTCCAAAACTAGCAAGAAGCTAGAGTCTTCTGCTAGAGGAATTGATCCTATGTTTTAAAGAGGGAAACCTTCAACCATAAAAGGGAGGCCTCACCCCGCATAAAAGTTAAAACTTCAACCTGAAAAGGGAAGTCTCAACCTATGATGGTTTAAGGATGACCAACAACTCTGGAATGCTTACGCAATTCCTGGAACTCTTGCAAAACTGCCAAGAAGCTGGAGTCTTCTGCTAGAGGAAGCGTTCTCAATTTTGTTCTCGGAACTCTTCCAAAGCTAGCAAGAAGCTGAAGTCTTCTGCTAGAGGAAGTGTCCCAGATTGCCAATTGAAGGCATGTTCACAGACATTTGTGTCTCTGGCTACAACTCTGAAACTGGTGTGGCAGGTTGTGGCTCAGGCTCGCTTGATGTGGCTTTGAAGCTTGTAGATGACCATCATTTCCCCCCTGTTAGATACAAGGTGAGAAGATGGAGAAAACTCAACTGCAATACTGTTCAATATTCTGGAACAATTTCTAACATGTGTTTGGAATATCTTCTTGGCTGTTGATGCCCATTACCAAGAAGCGATCCATCCTAAATGAATCTTTGTTCTTGCAGGACATTTGTTGCTGAAGCATCTGTTTGAAGAATGGGTGGTTTTATGGCAGTGCTTACATGGATGAAGATCAAAACAATGATCTTTCAGATGGCCAACTCGATCACAGTGTTGGCATTTCACGATCTGTTGTTGTTGCTGCTGCTGTGGAAGAGGAGCAGCATCTGGAATAGCTGGAGCTGAACTATCATGAGGAGCAGGTGAACTGTCATTAATAAAACCAGCACTCTGAAACTGAATGGGTTTTGAGTAGTCTGGAATATGAAAGGACAAGTCCTTGTCATATCCAAGACCAGTTTTGTGCTTATTGTGGACAAGTTGCTCCCAAGGTCTGATGATGGGCTTGGGAAGTGTAGAGTGAGTTTCTGCATCTGCATGTACAACTGCTGCTTTATTTGAATGAACAGGAACATTATTGACTTGCTGTTTATGGGAGTCTGTTTCAGTCTTCTGAACAGAAACAGGTTCAGAATGATGACTCCATTGCTGTAGTTCTTCTTGCTGTAGCTTTGTCTCAAGCTGCAAAAACTCAATATTTTCTTGTGCATTTTGTATACATTTTTGAATGTCTGAAATAGAATCTTTGCTTATTTTCACTTTGTCATCGACATTAGATTGTATCAAAGTTTCCAATAACTCTAATACTTCATAAAATTTGGCCATTCTCGACAAAATCGATGGTCTGATATGGATTATTGTAATGACACAGACGCTGTAAAATATTCAAAGGTAAGATCAACCTCAATGGAGATATAGAGCCTTTAGAAGATGATATTGAGTTGAAGGTGAAAACCAGAAAATAATGAAAACACAAACAATCTCTAAGTTGTTCAAGATGATGATGAGACCAGTGGCACCTTTCACAAAGTTTTCAGGCCCAATAGATGCAACAAAACCACTGTTGAAGATGTTGTATCTGTTCACAATGCCGAGAATGCCAGGCTGCTTCATTCCTTACATCATAAGAAGAGAGTACTGTGTTTTGCTCATACCGAGAATGGATTGTTATTAACTGATGGAGAAGAGAAACTATTCAACCGTGGGATCTCTTGACTAGAAAGCTTGCATTTACTTTAGAGAATGTGCACAAAAGTCGCATCAAAGGTCTTGTTGTGCTTGGATCAAAAAGTACTACTGAATCAGATGATAGTCCTTATTTCATTGCATCAGCGTCATCAGAGAGAGTTGTCTTCAAGTATGGAGGCCATCGTTGTAGTCCCTTCTCTACTTACTTTGGGTTTGTATTAGTCCTGGAGCGGACCAAATTAGTCCACACAGAGCAGACCCAATTAGTTATATAAAAAGCGGTATTTACAATAGAGTCTGTTCAAGATGAACCTGTAGCTGATGCCCCAAAATTGCTTGTACCTCAACCTAGACAGACGAAATTTTTTTGTCGCTTTTATACCAAGATAGTGATTTCCGCTTTGGTTAAACACGGTTCATTCTCTCATATGCATGCACATGTCCATGAAAAGCAATGTCCACTCCATACTTGTAGAGCAGGTCTTCCATCTGCTGTCTCATGCATTCGAATTCCTGATAATGGCTGTTGTAACTATTATACCAAGGGCTGTGCCATGATGCTATTAGCCACGGAGTAACACTTCGATCCACGTGCATGAGATCTCTCTTCAGCCACTTATACTGCTGGCTGGTTTTGTTGTATTCAGTATATGATGCTAGAATCACGAAGTGTACTCCTCCGGCGTTGAAAGAGTAATAGAGATTATTGTTGGTTCCGGATTCCTTAGATGGGACTGCAAACCTCGCTTTGTAAGATGCAAATCAATTAACAGCAGTGCGGAAATGGATCTAGATAGCGAATTTATGCAAATCAATTAATAGGAGTGCGGAAATGGATCTAGATAGTGAATTTATGCAAATCAATTAATAGTATCTAAGAACCATAACGCAAAATGCAAAGGCGTGAAATCCCCAGAAAGGACCGAATGCTGCAGAAATAAATACAAATTTGTTACTGTAATGTATCAGAGTTTCTTTATGAAAATATGCCTTCATGGGTGCCTTCGCCTAAATGTATCCACATGCGATCACAGCGTGAGAAGATCATATTGAATATATCGAGACTCAAACAGACCTAAGTTCCATCAAATAAAACAATCACTTGTGTCCTTTGCGTATCGAAGGAATAAGGATGCGCTTTTCTGGTCAATCAACACAGATTTCAGACCATTTCAAATCATAGCAGAATCCACCGAAATCAGTTCATATTTCGGTCAGCTATTCACATATCAGAAGATTGAAAATATGGGTAGAGCGCATATATTTCTCACTTTAATACCTCTTAAATGCATGAATCTGCCAATGTGAAAAGAAATATGTTATGGTATTCCGTTGTAATGTTATCTACATGGCGCTTCTACGGACTCAATACTGCGACTTCTTGTTCCGCCCTGGCCAAGGATTTTCTTGCTTTAAAAATCTCTAAGACACTGTTTTGAATTTTCTTGCACACATCCTCGAACGCGGAAACCATCTCCAATCTTTCTGCATTAAGCTTGCTAACGATTTCCAGTCTCTCGAATTCCAGGGCAAAGATCGATCCTTCAGAGATGATCCAGACTTAACCAATACGATAAACTTAACTCAATTAGATATCAACGACATTTTCTTGAAGCTTTTTCCTCATTGCTATGTAACTGCTCGCTGATACATGCAGAAGATCCAGGTTGATTTCAGAGCGTTAGAGTAGGTGGACAGTGAGGGGGAGCGTTTTTTATGCAGAGAATAATAATGAATAGCAGGTGGAGTAGCGTTAGGAGCAGAGAATAATAGTGAATAGTGCATTTAGACCAGTGGAAGCGTCAGAGTTGGTTTAAACGGATGGCCAGTGAAACGTTTTGGTGTCTGAGCATATGCAGAAATCACAAATAGAATATGTCAGGGCAGCATATGTGTGGCAGACAGAGCACAGGTAATGAAGGCAGCTAATTATATGGAGGAGCAGCGCAGGTAGCAATTTTAACAAGTTGTAGCTAAAATTTAGCTGAATAAATATTCATGAGAAAATATTCTTGAAATTTATGGCAAAAATAAACTGCATAGAAAGGCCATGAACAAATGGCTCAAATTAATTGTGCAGGGCAGGAATACGCTTGCTCTGATACCATGTTAAACACACATGGAGAGCGAGAACAAATAGGAAAGATAAAGCATGCATTACATTTTTATTAACAATAGATGTACATTTATAGTACAATATGGTGACCGTTGGGATTCACATCCCAAGGTCCCTTGGACTACTTAGTCTGTTTAGCTTCCACACTAACCCATTTAGGATTAGGTGTCCAACAGATCTAAATTAGCAAGTGGACCAAAGGCATCACAACTATATTGAAATATGGTTCCAGACAATTAATAAGTTGCAGCATCACTCTCTTCCTCAACTATGCTTGATCCTTTCAAAGTCAAATCATTTGGTCTCTAAAATTCAGGTACATGTCAAAGCATACATTTCAAGCCTCCACATTATTTTGTTTGTTATCTTGATGTGCACATGGCTCCATTAGAAGTATTCTTATACTTGAAAGTGATTTTGTTTTTTAAGTAGGGTAGGGTAGAAGAAAAAAAATGAAAAATAAGAGGAAAAAATAAAATTATAAGGTGAAAACCTGCTTGGAAGCACCTCAGATTAGCTCATTGATTTAAAACCTCCATGAGGTGGTCAATGGGTTGGTAAGAAAGGAAAAAAGAAGAGAAAAAAAAGATCCTAGGTGAAAACCTCCTTTGAGGTGCCTAGGCAAACCTACTAGTTAAAAACTTCATTGAGGTAGCTAGTAGGCCTAGAAGAAAAAAAAAAAGAGAGAAAAAAAAAAAAGAATCCTTGCTCCATGCATGCATGTACTCTCCAACATCTGCAAGCAACAAGAACAAGTCGGTACCAAAAGGAAAATTGGTCAAGCCTAGTCAAAAGAAGTCAATTTTTGACTTTCTCCTACTTCAATCAAATTTTCCAACAAGGCCAAGGCCATGCCAATCCATCACCCTCATCTATTTCCACCATCCACCAATCATTCTCAAGATTCTGCCACTCATTTTTCTCATTGTCCTAAAAAGTTACAGGATTCTTTGTTTTACGACAGGATACAAAAATACATAGATCATAAATTTGTTTTTACCATAACTTGAAAACAATGCATCTATTTACCAAGTTGTTTCAAGGGGAGATGTATATGGATGATGGTAACATGCGCAAGCAGTTTCAACAAATTCTAGTAGATGGTTTCCAAGAAATTGACATCCATCACCTTCATCTATTTTTGAATTTTCTCAATATCCGTGTGTCCATTTAAAAATTTGTTTCGTGAGGAGATGCATATCGATGATGGTAACATGCCTAAGCAATTTCAACAAATTCTAGTGCATGGCTTCCAATAAATTGGCCTTCATAACTTCAGCCATTTTTAGCTTTTCTTGAGATCTGTGCATCCATTGACCAAGATTTTTCCACAGGGAGGTGCATAATGATGATGGAAACATGCTTAAAAAGTTTCAACTCAATCCAGTCTACAGTTTGGGAGATATGGACAAAACAAGTCGATGTCCTGTAAACCTACAAGATACAGAACAACACCTACAAGATTGGCAATGAGTAGTTTTAAAGGAGATCCAGAGGTCAAAGAAGCTCCTCCAGAGCTTAGCAATAGCATTAGGATCATCAACATCACCATCCAACACCTGCACATCAACATCAACTCAGCAGCAACATGCATGTCTCTCCAACAACCATCAAGTAGGTACAGGTATACAATATTCTTGACCTCTTCTCTTGACCATATTATTGTTAGAAATTTGTTATCAGTTGATTCGAAATTGATCTAAGATAATTAATAAGGTATTACAGACTCATGTGCATGCATGTGCCTATGTTATTTTATGCAATGGATCGATAAGATTGCAAAATACACAAGCAATGGAGCAGTTAAAGAAAACATAACAAGAAAACATATAAACACAACAAATAAGGAGTTCACCCAATACTCCTGGGCTACGTCTCCCGATCCAGCCTTCAGTGGTGGCCTCTCTATCATGTTTTCAAAGAAGAGTTTTTAAAGTAGTGAGCTCAATTTGAGTCTCACTCAGTAGATACAAATTAGTAAGACTATACTTGGATTCCCCAAGCCTTTGGAGTATACAGACTCTCCTCACTAAAATATTGACCTCTATTGGTCACAATAGTATGAGCCCAATCTGAGACTCATATGTGACAGACATTACAAAGGAGTGCACTTGAACCTCTCAAGCCTTCTTTGGAGTGCACAGACTCTCTGACTCTGTTTCTATCTTAACTCTAGCTCGATGTTTCCTTTGCTTCTATTGGTCAGCTCGACTTCTTCTCTTTGCTTTCGGCTTATTGCCTACTACTCTTTGCTTACTGCTTTCTGCTTACTTTTCTCTCTGTCAGTTTGTGGCTTTAAAGCAAATCTGCTTCTTGGTTGTTCGTTTATGCTTATTGGCTTTTTGGTTCCTCTGCCTCTGTTCATTTGAATCCCTCTATCCTGCGTAATCAGTCACTGTATAATGCCTCATAGGGAGGTGGCCACCTAGTTCATAACAGATGAGTGTCAGTGCTCTTGGACATATTTGAAATGATCATTTTTCCATTAACTCCAAGAATACTTGTGAAACACAACCTTCCACCAATGCATTATCCATATCGGACTTCAAATCCTATACAACTCTGCCTATTGACCCTGTCAAATCTGGTCATCCATCGGAACACGTCTTTGTCGTTGATTTGGGTGCCCCAGATCTTACTATCATTGTCCATATCGGGCGGATAAGTAACATGATGTTTACCCATCCGATGTGAGCGGTTTTCTCTCTCTTCTGCCAGATGTATGGCAACCATTGTATGGCATCAGGCAGGACTCGATTGAAACTACTTACCGCTCGAAGCCCTTCCGATATCCTGTCTAGGTGCTTGTGGCCTTTCCTTCTTTGAGGGGTTTGCCCTGCGATATGCAACCCCCATTTCTTGTCACTAATTGCATATCGGAAACAACCCCCATTTCTTGAAATGACCTCTGGATTTTCTAATTTGTGATAGCGCGCGTTACCATTGGCCAATGGTCTGTGTGCTTGACCGACGGTCCTCGTTGCTCCGTGCTGATCACAAATTGCAACTGTTATGAGGATACCTCCGATAAGCTTGATCTTCACAATATTTGTAGCCTTTGGCATAATTTGAAGAGTTTATGAAAACTTAGAGAGTGTTCCAAGATCCAATTTGGATCATGACCTTCCCACTGAAAAAGCTTTTGGACCACCAAAAGTTGGTTTTTAAGCATTAATCAATTGAGGATATAGATTTTTCGCTTGCCCAATTTCTATCCATCTTGCACTGCTTGGTTTTGAACCTTTGAGTCCAATCCTTAGATACTCAACATCCCCTCTGCGCATAGTTCTCACCTTCTTGTCCATAACTATATCTTCTTGCAACTCATTGAGATATTTAGGCAACAGATCATCAATAGAAGGCAATTGACTCTGCTCTCCGGGATCTTCAATTAATGAAGGTTCAAATAGTTTCAAGTTTTTTGCATTAACTATTGAATAGATGTGCATGTAATTTGGAAAATCAAGGCAAAAAACATTCTCACCGATTTTCTCAAGTATCTTGAAAGGTCCATACCTTATCGGCTTTAGCTTCTTACCTTCACCTTGCATTCTGTCTTTGCTGATATACGGCTAGACTTGATCACCAACTTGGAAACTATGCTCAATCTGATGCTTATCATGCCTTGCCTTGTACTTGGCTTGACTCTTTTCCAGTTGTTATTGTACTTCCTAGTGAATCTCTTGGATTTTTTCAATGAACTTGGTTGCCTTGTCCACATCACTATGTCCCTTAACTGTTATGTCTTTACCAAAGACAAAATCCAAGGGAGACCTTGGTGTGAAACCAAAATAGGTCTCAAAAGTAGATCTCTGTGTAGAAGAATGTTTAGCCCAGTTGTAAGCATGTTGCACATAACACAATTGTTCATCCCAAAGCTTGGGATGCTTGCTGCAATAGCCTCTGAGGAACTGGTTCACTGTCTGGTTGACCACCTGTCACGCGGAATGAGTCGATCTTGCGGACAAGATAGACCTTCCTAGAATCTACTGAAGACCTAATGACAAACAAACCAACCAGACACTATATTTCTCTAAATGCGCTTTATAAATAGTGGCAAACAAACGTGTTTAAGGCCTACCTCATGTCCAACGCAAGTTTGGGGATGCCTTTGCTCCTTTGATCCAAGTAAGTTCCTTTGTCGCAAACCTGCAAACACAAACAAGGCAAACGATTAAATAGCACCTGAATAACCAGTATTATAAAACATATTTAACATGAAAGTCAAGGAGTCCATGAAACAAATAGCATAAGATACTTGTTGAGAAAATGAGCTTGATTGTATTAATTCAAAAGAAAAGAACCTTACAACCTTTGCCTTGACGCTGTACAAGCTCCTTCCAGGGTCCAACAAGAAGTCTCCTCTACTTTGACAAGCTTCACTCACTCCCTAATGGGGCCAAAAAGGTATGTGATCTCTCCTCTTAAGCTCAAATAGGAAGTCTTCATTTCACTAGCATTTACCCTCAAAAGTTTAGCTTCCAACCTCCCTGACCACTGACCCAATGGCTCAATTTATAGTGCAATGGAGATTAGTTACCAGCTCCTCCTTCAAAGGGATAGAGTCCTGCTTCAAAGGGATAGCTCCTCTCAATGAGGGATTAGTTCCTCCTTCTATGGGATGCATGAACCACTTGGAGCGAACAATTCACGTAACAAATGCTTCTAGAAAACTCTAGAATTAACCCAATATGAGTCTTTTAAGATAAATATTGCACCTTTTGACTTTTACAGGGGTACGCAGCCTCCCCTTTACATACAGAGCGTATAAGTACGCAGATAGCTTGAACAAAAGGTGCGGGCCCGCAGGAAAAAGTAAGAGAAAGTGCGGAAACAAAGTTACATTGCTTTTTGATGTCTTTCTCTCATTTTTAAAGCTTGCTTTGAAGAGCCGAGGTTTAAGACTTGCTTAGGAAGATGGTATAGGTGATGATAGGCCTACACTGATTGCAAATAATCAAGGTGATGATATTTTTGTGTAACATGACTGCTTTCCACCTTCCTTCCCATGTGCCTTTCCAGATTACAGTACATGCCTATGATAAGGCAGTACCTGGCACTGTCTTGGATGAGGGTGCATCTGTCAGTCTTATGCCTTCCACTACTTGACATGCTTTGGGTTCCCCACAGCTTGTGCCAGTTGCACAGAATATGATGGCGTTTGACAGAGGAACCAGTCAACCATTGGGAATCCTTCCGAAGTTCCCTATTACTTTGGAACGCAAAACCGTCTATATAGATGTACTGGTTACCCAAGGTGCTTTAGATTTTTTTGTCTTCTCCTTGATCGTGACTATGTTTATGCCATGGGGGGCCTTGTCTCTTCACTTTTCTGTGTGGTTTAGTTTCCACACGACGGAAGAATTGTGACTATAGATCAATTATCATTCTTTAGTCCTCCGGTGCCTCCTGCGCAGTTGTCATCCGCTCCTAGTTTTTATCCACTGGTTGTATCTGCCCCGCCGCAGGTTAACTACGTGGCTACTTATCTTGTGCCTGTATCCAGCGATGCTACCATCATGCATAGTGTCCTGGGGGCATTGGGTCCTGACTTCTAAGATGTTGTCCTTCCACTGGGAGTGGCACTCTTGGAAGCTACGACTTCCTGTCCATCATGATGAAGGTCGTGCAGAGCATAGTTCGCTTTCCTATGTCAAGCTCCTTAAAAAATGACACTGGGTCTGGTCAAGCATAGTTCCTGATCTTGTGTCAAGCTCATTAAAAAATGAAAAAAGGGTTTTGAGGATAGTTCTTTTACTGTGTCAACCTCATTAAAAAATGAAACAACTCCCTTTCCAGATTGATCTTTTGATTAAGATCTCGTAAAATACAAGTCGAGTCTTTCCAAGATCTCGAAAGTGAACCTTCATTCCATCCACTTTGTTGAATGCAATGAAGCTTGGGGGGCATGTACCTCATTTTGCGTCATTATGCTAGGGGCATGTGAGCTTATAACAAGCATAGTTTTTTGTTTCAAGCTTGTGTAAACATGAAACTGATTCCAAGCAGAGTTCTCCATGGTTCAAGATTGTGTAAAAATGAACCCATACCCCAGTCACCTTTAAGCTCTTTTATAACTCGTAAAATATGAAAAGATTGCAGAGTATTTTTTCCCTTTTGACTCGTTAAAGAGAATAAAAATGGAGGTCTGCTTTCAGCTCCTTTCTGACTGTTTAAAGATGAAAAGATCGCCGAGATATTCCTCTCGACTCGTTAAATGTAAATGAGAGGTGGTCATCTTTAAACCCTTTTCCGACCGTGTAAATATGTAAAGATCGTCAGACCTTTGTCATTTCAGGTTCGTTAACGGTTATGAAACGATGTGGTTTGGATCACTTTTTTACTTTTTCAGGTCAGGATCACTAATCATGAAAAGTACTCCTCGATTGTAATGATCGGGCGGTTCTTTAGAGCATTGTTTTATACTTTTTTCGGGCTTGAGAGACACAATTTTACGAAAAAGGATGCCTCTGGAGTTTCCTTTTCTGTTGTCTTTTCAAACTCCCTAAACAAGAAAAGACGCCGAGTCCTTCCTTTGTCAGACTCGTTAAAACTTAATGACATCGGATGCCGTCGAAATGATGCCTCTCAAACATATGATATCCCCGTCAAGCTTGTTATGAAAAAATAACTGGGGTACTCGCCAGAAATGGTGGGGAAAAGGAACCACAATTATTGTCGCGTCGGCAGTATGTCGCTCTTGAACATGGCACTTGTCTGCATTTGTGTCTGGGTGGGGACATCTAATCTTGTTTTTACACTTTCCTTCGTGGGTTTGGGTTATCCTGTTTGACCTCTCATCTACTCATTGCCCTGTCACCATGACCCTGATCATTGGATGTCAAATACTACCAAGTCCACTGTCATGCCGACAATATGTTCAAGAGAAGTTGGCCTCTGCAGAATACTCAACCTCCCTCTGATACCTCACACAAAACATTTTATCCTTCTCTGTCTCGTGTCAATGATGTGGGAAACATTATGGCCCACCTTTGATTAAAGTCACTTCCTGTCGACTTCAGCTCATTATCCAGGAAGTTGACTTAGAGACTCCCTTCAGGTGCCTTGGAGCCTGCATGCCACAATGGCAGGTTCTTTGTGTTCGATGCGAGGTTTTCATTATTGGCCTCCGATCGAATAATTCTATGGGTGTTCGACGTTGGGTCACTGATTCGCACGCCATAGGTTGTACCTATAGTACCTTGAGGACCATTGTCATTATTGTTGGTACCTCTCACGTCTGTTAACAGTTTTCATCATTGACTAGTAATCAGACGATGTCCTTGCATGTTCGACTTCAACTCCCATATTCGCATGCTTGAAATTGTACTTTTTTTGGGTCAATATGGAGCACAAGACCGTGGATTTTGTCTGTTGAGATCTAGGTTGCGATTTTGTGGATTATTATGATCATTACATGACTCATTCCCTGGATGGTTGCGACCATGCCTAAGTCTGTTTATCGATCCTCACTGGATGGCTGCGTCTATAGCTTGGATCTAGTTTTTATGTACTCTACTATGGATGGCTGCACCCATACCACATACATCATGTACTTGAGATATCAGTTGTACTTCTTCATGCAGGTTCTCCAGTGGCCGTGTTTTCAGTTGGCCATGTTCTTGTAAAGCATTTCATCCCTCTCTCTCTTGGGCCTCATGCTTTAGGGGGCATCTATTACACAGTAATTTGTCACCGTCCCTGTTACCCCTTCTCTCACACAATGGAGGATTTATTCCAGGACCTATGAGAAGTGACATAACATGAAAACACTTGCATTGTATCCCCTTGAGTATGTACTTCATTGTCCTAAAGACACCTTCTACAAAATACCCATAAAAGTAGCACTTTTTCCATTTGCGCTTTTCCACAGTGTATCACTCACGCCAATGGGGGAAATCCTCCAAAGAGGGCGCGCCAGCTAGTGCTCTGTCTCAAAGTCGCACTCGCACCAGCCAAGTTGGGCAAAGTTTTTAACAAACCAACTTGCGAAGGTTCTTCCTAACCTATTCATGAACTAATTCCAGTTTGAGTTAATTCAGTTGGGCTTCAAATCTCCATAGAAGGGAAGTAGTTCTCCACCTCTCATGGAAGCTTCCTAATGATAAGCCCAATCCCATGAATCTTGTGGATGATCCTAACTCCTTCTCCTTTCTCTATATAAGCTTGTCAGTTGCCTTTAACAAGCTAGTTAGTAATTCTACTCTTCAAGCTCCAAATTCTAAGTCCCAAAGTCTAAGAATTGCTAAGCTCATGCTACAAGAGGCCTTCTTCACCCCCATAAGGCTACATCTTTAATGAGGAGATTCTTGTCCAAGTAACCAAGGAGAGAGAAGCTTGTTCCCCATTCCCAGCAAGCTTTGCAAGGCATGTTTTGCTGATCACCCAGCCAAAGGAGGATTTGACGTCAAAACTTGGTTGTATTCTTCTTTGTTTATCAATAATAATAGACGACTATCATTATGGCTCCACTCTTATTGTCTTTATAATGACGTTTGAGTTATATCCTTTCTGACTGATATATAGTTGCATCTCTTGGATTTTATGCTTGTATTTGTGTCATTCTTTGCATGTGCAGGTGTCTGTTCACGAGGATCGTGGGGATTGTGACCAGCTGGAGTGAAAGAACGGGAGCGACGACTCTTCTACAAATACTAGCGTTGGATTCGAGGTAGGCTCTCATCATCGGTCTTTAAGTTGCAATTAGAAACTTGCGTGTTAGAGTTCTTTGATTGTTGCTAGACCCCATTTAGGCTAGTGGGATCACCTCTATCCGCAGAGGGGATTTACCTCCACAACACCCAAAAACTGCAAAATTCATTGCACACTACCTCTGCCCAATTAGAATTGGAAAAGGCTTCCTCCTTATCCAAGGATAACAGGATTAAGTCCTTAGAAGAAATTATCATTGAGCTTGGGCATGATCCCAAGGATGCAAAGGGCATCAAGGCACTCAGAAAGAAAAAAGAGGAGGATATAGCCGCACTAAGGAGACAATTAAAGATACCTGTTACCATGCACCCACAAAAAACAGAGCTGGTACAGAAAAAGGCAGAGGAAGACATGGTGGACTTAATGATAAGGATGAATCAAAGGTTAAATGATACGGAGAAAGAATTGGAGAAATCATTGCAAGCCAAGCAGGGAGAGTTGGCCTCCCAGCCACCTGAAACAAATCCAACAGTTGCCACTGCCCCTCCCATAGTTGCAGCAGTAGTCCCTCCCACTATCCCAGCATCAACAGTAGGTACCTCAGCTTCAGCAGCAACAACAACAACAGCCCTAGATACCAGCATGGGCATGGAAGAGATGATGAAGGCAATAAAGGAGTTAGAAATCCAAATGGCAGAGCTAAAGGAAGCCAAAGAAAAACTGGCCAAGTTAGAGGTAAGCTATGATAAATCTAAAACAACTGTGGCAGAAAAGACAAGAGAGGTAAAGGCCTTGGAAAATAAGGTAAAATCCTTGGAGAAAGATCTTACTCTTCATAAACCTCTATCAGAAATCAAAACAATTTTGTGGACTAAAATTGGTCAATCCAACACTGATCAATGGAGGTCAATACAGACTATCCATGAGCAAATTGAATTAATAGAAATAGCCCAAGTAGAGATTCAAAAGGCCAAAGCATCATTGGGAACATGCATGAAGAGGCCAGTAAACTAATTCATTTTTTGAATACTCATACCAGAGAATAGCTAGCAGCTCTAGATATCAAGGACAGAATAGGCACCATTTTGACAGTGAAAAAGGTGCTGATCATGAGAAATTTTATACAAAATTTGGAGAGAAAGTGTCAAGAAATGAAGATAGAAATAAATGCTTTTATAGAAAAGTTTACAGTCTTTCTGGAAAAAGGGTCTACCCAGTTTGTTAACCAACAATCAAAGATTGTTGACACCTGAACAATATGCTCACAGGGTGAATACATATGTTGCCAATCAGATCGCAGCATCATCAAGCACTTTAGAAGACATAGCACCTCCCTCTGGACAGAGCTTATTGTTACAAAAAAAATTGTCACCATGACTTTCTATAGTTTGTGTGAGTCCATCAACACTCATACATATCTCCTTGGCAAGTCTTAAGCCTCGGCTCTTCATGTCAAGCCTTGAAAATGGGAGAAAGACCTTAAAAATATCTCAAATCCTAGTTTCGCACTTTCTCCTAGCATTTCCTATGGTGCTGCACCCAATGGTCATGTCTCCTGCGAACCTGACCACTATGTCTATTGAGTAATGGATGTGAACCCCTGTAAAAGTTAAAAAGGCGTGAGTTCATTCTTAAAAACTCATCTTGGGTCACTTCTAGACACTTCTAGAGGGAATATTGCGCTGGCAAGTCTACTCCACCTTAGTTCATCAATTCCATAACTAAGGGAGCTAACTCCATGATATGAGGTGCTTATCCCATTGAAGGAGGAACTTATCCCTTCAATGGTGGACCTGCAACTTCCTCCATTTGCACTATAAATTCATGCATTGAGCTAGTTGTAGGAGAGGTTGAAAGCTGAAGATTCTTGAGGGTAAATGCTGCTGGAAATTACACTTCCTTTTTGAACTTGTGAGAGGAGAGATCACATACCTTTCATGTCATTTGGGAAGTGAGTGAGGCTTGTCAAAGTAGAGGAGACTCCTACTAGACCCTGGAAAGAACTTGTGCAACATCAAGGTAAAGGTTGTAAGGTTCTTTTATTCATAAAGTTAATACAATAAAGTTTGTTTTTGTCAATGAAATGTCTCTAATGGTTTATTTTATGAGCTCCTTGATCTTCATAATGAACATTTTTTATTATAATATCTATGCAGGTATGCTTGGATGTGTGTTTGTTTGTGTATGCAGGTTGTTGAAAAGGAACTGCTTGAAGTTGTTAGAATAACACTGCCACAAACAAGCGTTGGACCGAGGTAGGGTCTGTTACACCTCTTAGTTTTCATTTATGGATTGAAACATGTTTAGAGAAAAGTATATTTGCTTGTGCTCTTTTTTGTTAGATATCATTCGATACTAGGGAGATCGGTCTTGTCTGCAAGAACGATTTATCCGGCCAACAATACCCAACAAATATACCCTTCATACTGGAAGGATCCATCTTCTTTATTTTGTCCTTTTGTATATGAATATATACAAGACACCCAAAGATTTGGAGATGGCTTCTTCCCAGTGAACACTTCTTCTAAAGTTTTCTTGTCTAAATATCTATGAGGACATCGATTTTGTATGTCAACTGATGTCTTGGTTGCCTCTCCCCACATAAACTTAGGTAGATCTTGATCATGTAATATTTCTTTTACACTTTCTTCAATGGATTATTTTTTTCTTTCTACGACTCCATTTTCTTCAAGATTGTATGGGACTATCAGCTCCCTCTTAATCATAGACTCCTTATGGGATGTTATGATATCTTTGGATGTATATTCTCCTCCATTATAAAATCTTAGTATCTTGATTCTTATTTCTGTAAGGTTCTCTACTTCAGATTTGAATTCTTGAAATCTTGTAAATACTTCATCCTTGGTTTTCATTAAGTAAACCCAGGTCTTTCTTGAATGATCATCTATGAATGTGACATAGTATAGATGGCCTCCAAGTGATTTTGGAGTCATAGGGCCACACAAATTAGAGTGAATGAGATCCAAGATTTATTTCGACCGTGAAGCACTGCTTCCAAATGGTATCTTGGTATTCTTTCCCAATGCACATGCCTTGCAAACACCTTCATGATCCTCCTTTAGATTCGAGATTCCATCTACCATGGAATTTAAAGTTGGAATAAATTTTAAATGCATATGACCAAACCTTCGATGCCAAAGTTCATATGGACTAATCTCAATGTGAACTAGGGCTTAGTTTACATGAGATATTAATTTGTAAATCCTTCCTTCTCAGATACCAATAACTTTAGCTTGATCTATGCTTGGGTCCTTTCCCCAAATAACTACTTTTCCATCAATGAAGAATGATTTATCTCCTTTATATTCTAAACTTGAAATAGAAAGTATTTTTTTGTGCAAACCTAGAACAAATATGATTTTATTGAGGTGGATGTGGCTTCCATCCTTGATTTTTTGGAAGTTGATCCAATGCCCTTCACAGGATAGCTTTTGTTGTCTCCAAGTTCCATAGAGTAGAAGATTTTCCTTTTGATAAGGTCTTCAATTGGTTGGAGTGACCAGTAATGTGCCTTGATGTAGCACTATCAATTACCCAGATGTCCCTGTTAGAATCAAATCATCGACATATAATACTATAATCATCAATTTACCTTCAACCACAATCTGTTAAAGGTTTGCATCTACTTCACTTTTGGTGAATCCCAACCTCGTGAAATAGTTTTCAATCATGGAGTACCAAGCACGAGGCACTTATTTTAGTGCATACAACACTCGGTTGAGTCTGCACACATGTGATGCTCTGTTGAAGGTGTCAAATCCTTTTGGCTTCTCAATATACACCTTTTCCTCAATCATGTTGTTTAGGATTGTTGTCTTCACATCCATCTAATGTATATTCCATCCCATCTATGCTAACAGTTTTAGAATAGATCTGATTGATGAGTACCTTGCTACTAGAGCAAAGGTCTCATCGTAATCAATTCCCTCCACCTAAGAGAGTCGTCTGGACACAAATATAGCCTGGTGTTTCTCTACGCTCCCATCTGCTACTTGCTTTACCTTGTAAATCCATCTGTAAATCACCACTAACTTATCTATTGGTATTGGGACCACTTCCCAAAAAATGTTTCTGATAATGGAGTCATACTCCTCAACCATGGCATTAACCCATACTGGTTTCTCCACTGCTTCCTTGAATGAGGATGGCTCAATCTCTAAACTCTCGCTCCTTAGATCCATGTAGCCAGCGTACCGATCTGGTGACCTCCTCTTCCTACGCTATGATGTGGGTGCTCCCACATTCTCTCTAGCATAATGCATCAATCTATCAACCTCTCTGGTGTGCTTCCTTCCATCTCTGGAATTATCTACATGAGTGGGTGCTTCCACTCTCTTCTCCTCTTCATGTGGCTACTCCACATCATCCTAAGGTTCCTCCTTTGGAGCTAAAAAATCCTCATTTGCATGTAACTAAAGCTCCCTGTCAAGGGAACATCTCATGGCCTTCTCTTCATCTAACTTCACATCTCTACAAACCAATTTCATCCTACAAGATGGCAGGTACACCCGATAGTTGTGAGGTGTATCAGTGTACCCCACAAATATGCCCAACTCAGTTGTTGGCTCAAACTTTTTCCATGCATCCTTGGGAACATGACAATAGACTGATGAACCAAACATCCTGAAGTGTGCCACATTTGGTTTCTTACCTGAAAAAGCTTCTTCTGGTGTACTCATCCCAAATGTTTGATGAGGGATTTTGTTTTGCAAATAAACAATTGGGTTGCATGCTTCAACTCACAAGTGCAAAGGTAGGCCCTGATCATATAACATCTCTCATGTCACTCCCACAATAATTTTGTTCTTCCTTTCATCCACCCCATTATGTTATGGGTTATGAGTTGTTATTAACTCTCGTTGAATGCCTTTTGATGCATTCTTGAATTCAATCGACACATATTCTCTGTCGTTATCGCTTCTGAGAGCTTTAACTTCCATGCCAGTAACTTCCCCAATGTGCACCCTTTTCATGTTTCTCTCTACTCTAGTGTGCCCTTGGGAAGTCCTCTAGAATTTTTTTGCATGATCTTCAAATATCCATGGTGAAAGTGACCCAATCTTCTATGTCGCAACTCATTCATGTCTCAAATATACACCTCCTTTGCTTTAGTAGTCAAAGAAGTGTAGTCTTCTACATCCAATTTGTAGAGGTTTTTAACCCGAACCCATATCCGCTTCACCTGTTCTGAGACTATGTGATGAAGGAAAGCCTTTCCCTTCTTAAATATCACATTGTAGCCTCGGTCCTCCAACATGAAAACTGAAACCAAATTCTTCTTCAAACCTGGAACATACATGACATATTTTAATGTGAGAGGAGTACTAGGCTCCCTCTAAAAGGTAACAGTACCAATGTCGGTCGTGCTATACCTCCCATCATCTCCCGTCTCGATGTGCATCTAGAGGTCCTTCTCCTCCAAGTAACTAAAGAACTCTTTGTTTTTTATCATATGGAATGAGGATCCACTATCCATGTACCACACACTACCCATCACCAATGTTACCATGCAAGCGATGAGGGTAAAATACAATTTGAATTGTGAAGCAAGAGCTTCACCTATAGCTCCTCTTGAGAGATTCTTACCAACCTTCTTGTGCGGACACTTTTTGGTATAGTGTCACAGCTCGTGACAATGAAAGAATTTAATCTTCGACATGTCCTTATTCTTGTCACCCTGACTAGAATCTAATTGGAATGGAATGACTTCCCCTTCCCTTTCTTTGCCTTTCCATTTAAGACACAGTTCTCCTCATCATCATTCTTGGATGAGGATCCATGTCTGGTGTTCCATCGGATCTCTTCTTGTACCAATTTGGACCACAATGGATCTATAGGTTTTAACCCCATGAAATTACCTGCATAGGAATTCTAAAAAATAGAAAATAAATAATGGCAAGAGCATAACACATAAAACAAATATACACATAGATTTTCCCCTAGATCCCAAAATCGGGACTACTAGATTGAATTTTCATTATGTTCCTTTCAATGTTAGAATACATATATATACATGCTGAAGCATCCATAAACCCCAATCCATTAACCCTGTATTGGAACATAACCATAGTTCCCTTGACTAGATCTACAAAATACCATGGACCAAAAACCATCGTGCCCAAAACCATGTGCGAAATCCATGCACAAAACCATAGGTAGGTATGCCCACCCAATATAGAGTCCAAAACAAATTCCCTGGGGCGTTGCCCCGAACCCTATAGAGGGGGAGTTACCACCCCCTTCAAACCCCCTGACAGGGGGGGCTTCCTCCCGGTTTAACTACTATGGCTAGTCATGAAAAGAATATAACACAACCCAACATTCTCCCACTTGTTATTTTATTTCCACAGGAGAGCTTAGTCATTGACCCAGCCTTGCAACGCCCATTGTTTCTCTACATCAAGAGAACTTCTCAACACTCACAAAATTTGTCAATGCATCTGCAGTATTCTTCAAAGTGTCTACCTTTACCAGCAACACTTTCTTGTCTTCTACCATATCCCTTACAAAGTGATACTGAACATCAATGTGCTTTGTCTTTGAATGATAAGTAGGGTCCTTTTCCAAGAAACTTGCACTTTGGTTGTCATAGTCTATGCTTATAGCTTGTTGTACTAACCCCATACTTGAACACAATCTTTGCAACCAAACTTCTTCCTTGCTTGCATGAGTGGTTGCCATGTATTCTGCCTCTGTAGTTGACATTGCCACTACATATTGTCTCTTACTCATCCAACTGAATACACCTCCAAATAGGTTAAACACATACACACTTGTAGATCTTCTCTGATCTAGATCTCTAGCCCAGTCTACATCAACAAAGCCAAAGATGTTCAAAACTCTTTCCAATCCTGGTCTTCCTTGGTAGCACAAACCATAATCACTAGTGCCACGAAAATACCTAAAAACCCACTTCACTGTTGTCCAATTCTCCTTCCCTAGTTTTGACATAAACCTGCTCAATACTCCCACTGCATGTCCAATGTTTGATCTAGTACAAACCATTTCATACATCAGACTACCAACTACACTTGCATATGGAACATGAGACATGTCCTCTTCCTCTTCTTGTGTTTTGGGACACTATTCAATAGTTAACTTTACACCTACGGGAATAGGAACCTTCATCGGTTTACTATCCTACATATTAAACCTCTATGGTATTGTCTTGACATACTTCCTCTAGTTTAACCAGATCTTCCTCTTTTCCTGATCTCATTTAATTTCCATGCCCAAAATATAGTTTGCAGCACCAAGATCTTTCATGTCAAATTTGAAGGACAATTTGGTCTTCAAATCCTAGATAATTTCTTTGTCATTTCCAGCCAACAACATATCATCCACATACAAGACGAGATAAATAACATGGTCACCAGTTAATTTAAAATACACAGAGTGATCTACTTTGCTTCTGGTGAGGACAATTCCCCATGTAAATGTATCAAATTTCTAATACCACATCCTTGGTGACTGTCTTAACCCATATAGAGACTTTTTTAACTTGCATACTAGTTCTTTCTTACCCTTCACCGCAAAGCCTTCAGGTTGCTTCATGTAGATCTCTTCTTCCAGATCTCTGTGAATAAATTTTGTCTTTACATCCATCTATTCTACCTCAAAATCCAAAGCAGCAGCAACATATAATAGTAATCTAATAGAAAGTGTCTTGGAAACAGGAGAAAAAATATCACCAAAATCAATTCCTAACACCTGGGAATAACTTTTTTCTACCAACCAAGCTTTGTATTTCTCCACTTTTCATTTTGCATTCATCTTCTTCTTGAACACCCATTTGCTACCAATGAGTTTCCTTCTAGCCGGAAACTCCACCAGATCCCAAGCCTCATTTTTGTGCAAAGATGTCCTTTCATCAACCATGGCCTCTTTCTAGAGTTTTCTATCCTCCAAATCTACTGTTTCCTTCATAGTTCTGGGATCATAATCAGTAATAGATAAAGAAAAATTTGAACAAAAAGCAGATTGACTATACCTTTCTGGATTCCTTCTTACTCGAACTAATATTCTCACAACCGAAGTTTGTGGATCTTCATCTTCTGATTCTTCTTCTATTGTAGAGTCTGATTATTCCTCCTTAAGCTCAAACTCTATTTTCTCAAGTTCCTTTGGTTGGAATTCATGTTTAATACATCTTTAACCTCTCTGAACACCAAATCTCGATTGTACACAACCTTCTTTTTTACTAGGTTCCAAAACTTATAACCCTTTAAACCATCCTTATACCCCATAAAGATGCACTTTTCAAATTTACTATCCAACTTTGTTCTTTTCTCATTTGGAACGTGTACATATGCATCACATCCAAATACCCTCATATGTAAAAGAGAGGGTTTCTTACCAGTCCATACCTCTTGTGGAGTCTTATCCTCCAATGTTGATGACAGTGATCTATTAACCAGGTAACATGCAGTCTCCACCGCCTCTACCCAGAATTCCTATCCTAATCGGGCACGACTGAGCATGCTTCTTGCCCTTTCCATCAACATCTTGTTCATTCTTTCTGCAACTCCATTTTGCTGAGGTGTATATGGAGTAGTCTTCTGTCATGCTATACCACACTTATTACAGAACTCTTCAAATTCCTTCTTGCAAAATTATCCATCGTTATCTATCCTCAACGCCTTTATCTTCTTCTCTTTTTAGTTTTCCACCAAAGCCTTAAATACTTTAAACTTGTCAAAGAATTCAAATTTCTTCTTGAGGAAATATATCCATGTATTCCTTGAGAAGTCATCTATAAATGATACATAGTACACAGACTTATCCAGTGATGGAACCTTCACAGGCCCAAACACATCACTATGCACAAGCTCTAATATCTATTTCGCCCTCTTACCACCAGAGGGGAAACTCACCCGATTTTGCTTCCCATATACACAATTTTCACAAAAATCAAAATCCAGAGAGCTATTAGTCATACCTTCTACCATACCCTTACCATGAAGTATTCGAAGGCCCTTCTCTCCAATACGTCCAAGCCATTGATGCCATAGCATGGTATTTTCTCCAGAGACCACTATATTTTCTACTCCACTTTCAAGAACCACAGAACTGTTGCACCCATCAACAGCATTGCTACCTTCCAGCTTCTATGGAGTTCCAATACAAACTCCCCACATCAATATGATTTCTCCCCAAACCATCTTGTAGGTATCTTTCCTAAACATTGTTTTTACACATGCATCATACAGCTTTCTTACAGAAATTAGATTTCTGGCCAATGTAGGAATATGCAGAACACCCGGAAGTGTTCTAATCCTTCCACCTTGCAACTTCAACTTTACTTTTCAGCGACCAATGATTCTAGCCTTCCTATCATCCCCTAAGAAGACATCACCACCATCGTATTTCTCATACTCACATAACCACTCTCTATGGGGAGTGAATTGAAAGGATGCACCTGAGTCAATCAACCATGCCTCATGATATCCATGTGTACTTGAAGAAGAATCCAAGTAGACACCCCACCTTCATCTGAGGTGGTTTTCTCCTTTGCAGAAGGAGCATCATCAGATCCCTTTCCTTTCTTAGGAGCTTTAGATTTACAATCCCTTTCGTAGTTCCCTTCCTTTCTGCATTTACAGGACACCTTTATTGGTTTTCCTGGAGATTTAGATCTCCCTCTAGATTTAGATCTCCCACTCGATGACTTATTTTTGTTTATGTTCTAGGATCGTCCTGATACAGACAAGGCATCACCATTTTGGCTCTCCATATTTTTCCGTCTCATCTCCTCCATCAACAAGGATGAGAATATTTCATCAAACTACATGGCAGTTGCGTTTCTGCCTATTGCAACAACCAAACTATCCCACGAATCTGATATAGAACACCACAAACTGATGCACTTATCTTCATATGAAATTTTAATATTAACAGATAATAACTAGCTTACCACATTATTAAATGCATTCAGATGCTCTATCACTGAGTCTCCTTCTTTCATCCTTAGGTTATACATCCTTTTCCATAGGAACAGTTTATTCACCAGAGACTTAGATTGGTACAAAATCCCTAACTTATCCCACAAAGCCTTCACTATGACTTCCCCTGATACATTCAGCGATACTCAATCTGAGACACACAATCATATTGTTCTTTTTACCTTCTGTTCCAACTTCTTCCATCCTTCATCAGAAATTTTCGTTGGTTTAGTACCTAGATCTACTATGATCTATTGATCTTTATCCATTAGCAGATCCTCCATCTTGAGTTTCCATGACTCAAAATTCTGACCATTAAATGTGTTGATCTTTATCTTTCTACTGCTCACCATCTTCTTTCACCACAAGAATCGACCCCATAGATCTCCCACTGAATGGGGTCCACCACAGGCCCGAGAAAAACCCATCAACAGCAAAGGCATCCCATTGAAGCCAAAATAGCTCTAATACCAAATGTAGTTTTTAACCCCATACAGAAATTACCTGCATACAAATTATAAAAACAAAAAATAAACAATGGTGAGAGCATAACACATAAAACAAATATACATAGATATTTTCTCCTGGTCCCAAAACCGGGACTACCTGATTGATTTTTCATTATGTTCCTTTCAATGTTACCATACATATATATACATGTTAAATCATCCATAAACCCTAATCCATTAACCTTCGATTGGAACATAATTGTAGTTCCCTTGACTGTATCTACAAAATACCATGGACCAAAAACCATAGCACCCAAAACCATGTGCGAAATCCATGCACAAAAGCATAGGTAGGTCTGCCCACCTAATATAGGGTCCAAAAAAGATTTCCCCTGGGTGCTACCCCAGATGCTATAGACAAGGTCTATTACCCCCCTCAAACCCCCCTGTTGTGCTTGGCTCAACGAAGGGGGGCTTCCACCCCCCCCAACCCCTCGATTTAACTACTAGAGCTAGTCATGGAAAGAATATAACACAATCCAATAGGCTCCCACTCTGGTAGCTTCTCCCTCTCATTAACTGAGTCTTGGTAGTTGTGCCATCTCTTGGGAAGGCCTAGAAGTTCTAGGCTCACTAAATTGTCTTCAGCAACTTTAAAACTGACACTTCCAAGCTCATCTTGAGATTGGGTGAACTTGGTCAAGTACTTTTTTACTGTATTTCCCTTCTCCATCTTGATCTTTCTGAGCTTATCCTTCAGTGCTAGCTTCATATGGTCACTATTGTTTTGAAACAAATCCTTCAAGTCCTTCCACATTACAAATGGATTTTCCTTATTGTGTAGGTTGGAGATGTTATCACTCAGGTTTTCCTAGAAGTTGCGTAAGAGGAAAGTATACACGAGGTAACCACAAACCAACCTTTTAGATGCAAAATCTAGCCACTCTGCATCCAGAGAGGGCTCTCTCTTTATGATTTATCTTTGTTCTTGGAAGGTTTTAGGCTAGTTATAGATTCAAGAGTTTGTTTTGGGAAAATGGTGGAATCCACAAACTAAGGGCAAGATTGAGAGCTTTTAGTCCATTGGGCTATGGAGTCAAAGGATGGCTTTACTAGATTTCTATTCTAAGAACAAGATGGTATTACAGGGAAAGATAGCTAGACAGAGAACAATCCTTAAAATTTAAAGTGGATGGGATGATTTTGAAGGGATGAAAGGCAACTAAGAGTCTTTCACCATGTCCAAAGGAAAGAAATGAAATGACTACAAACAAAGAGCAATGAAGAATCCCTTGTTATAGTAACCAACAGTGTTTAAATTAGTAAAGAAAGAGCATTTAAGAATTCATGCTTATAACTAATTTAGAGAAAAACATCAAAAATAATAACATTTGGAAACAGAGTACAATTAAGCAAATTCTGTTTCAATCTCTTATGCAAATTATTCAGGAATGTATATGATGGTATTATGTGTTTAATATTAGTAAAGCAAGAGCATTTAAGAATTCATGCTTATAACTAATTTGGAAGAAAAAATCAAGAATAATAACATATAAAAACGGAGCACAATTAAGCGAATTATGTTCCAATCTCTTATGCGAATTATTCATAAATGGATATGATGATATTATAGACTGATATAAAATTTCAGAGAAAAGGTAGAAACACTTATTGAACTGCTGTCCAACACATGAATCCTGCAACAAGTCCTGTGCTTTAAATCCTCATCCAGTCAAGCCACGAAAAATTTCTCCAAGCGCTTTTATTCTGCAAGTCTCAATGTTACAGCAAAGTAATGGAATCCCCCCTCACTACACTCTTTGAGGATTTATTTATACACTAAATGATTGAAAATATATCACACGATCCTAGCCCATATTTTGGGGTGACAAGGATTTTTTACAAATAAATAGGAGACAAATAGTTACGTAGATGGCATAATAGATAACTGTTGGATGCGCTGTTCGGATTCTTTGTGGATGTGCTGGAGATAACTGCTGATGCGTTGTTCCCTGTCTTTGTCGAACTGCTGGTGGTAAGTGCTGGAAATTAGAAAAGGATCTTGATAATTTGGAGTAAATCCACCGCATGTACTCTGAAAATGGATTGAATGCCGGAGTATTCACAATTGGCTGCCACATCACAAAATACAGACCCCCTTCGATGAAGTTTCCATTCCCAGATTCTGAAATCTCACATTCAAATCAGGTGGCGCAGAGGGTGGAAAATCTTGCTCAGAAAGAAATTGTGAAGGTAAACCTCGCCTTCCAGATGAAAAGGCCAAGTCTCGGGTCATATCTTCTACAACTCTCTCAAGGCTACGTACCCTGTTCTCCAAATAAAGCACACTATCTTGGGAGCTTCCAATGAAATCCTGTAGCATTTCCATCAGATTGGCTTGTTGGCGTTCCATTTGTAATAGCTTTCGTTGAATGACCAACCAATTGCCTTTACCATTTGTGAATTGTGTATCAGAATAGTTCTCACTTCGTAGAAAACAGGTTCTTGTATCACCTGTGTCCCTCTGATCAAGATCACCCTAGTCATCAGACTCCATGTTTCTTGCGTTTGATTCCCTGTTCCTCATAACCTTTCTTTGCATCCACTGATCTTGTGAGAGGTTATCCCAGGTGTCAAGCCCATTATAAGTAGCCCCTGTTCTTTGAATACCAACCACATCCAGATTTTCACCTTCTCTGCTTGCATTCTTTATCAAGCCACCGAAACCAACCATGACCCTTTGTTATGATTCTTCTGCAGGAACGCCTTTTGCAGTCAGACCCTTCTTTCTCATCGTCCAGAATGCAGCAAAATATCGATTTTGCATCATGGAAGTCGGGTTTGCAGTGTAAGTTGTTTCAATAGTTCTCTTCGTCTCCAACTCAAATCCATAATGAAATGCTATTCTTTTCACATCTTCCAAACTGAGTTCAACCGACATTTCATCTTCAGGTGCATACATGTCTGCAAAATGGTACAGAAGCGGTCCATGATTTATCCATACCCCTCCATCTTTGAGAATATTTGATATGATCTCAATGTATTCAACAACATTATGTGCTGTATCAATGAAGAAAAAAGTAACCACAGCATCCCATTTACCTGACTGACATGGATCACTGTAGACCTCAACAAAGTCTCCAGCACACATTGAAAACCCCTCAGAAATTCCTTGCGGGATGAAGATCTGGAAAATAGATAGGTCGAAGTTGGTCTTCATCAGACAGAGAGTTACAATTGGTATGTATCCAAGGATAAATTACCCACTGCACTGGTTCACAAGTGTGGTTCAGAATAAAACTTGAGCATATCATCATGTAATAAGAGAACTCATTTCCTTGGCTTATAAAACCAAGACGTGAAATCTCCAAAGCCAACAGTCCAAGTCCAGCCCCAGGAACCAAGCAACTAGGTGACCTTTCCCTCGAATGATTACGAAATTTCCGTTGAAGTTCTTCAAGAATTGGTTTGTAGCACTGATTACGTTCTGCCTCTCCCTCCGGAGCCCAATCTCGAACTACATTTCTTATAATGCACCAGACCTTATCAACTTCAGCAGGAGAGACATGAAGTTGAAATGCAGGATCCTTCCAATCAAATCCCATGCAATTTATCTTTCCATTTGATGTCAGGACTGAATGATATGTTGAGTGATCTTTAAAAATTTCTTTTGTCTTTCCACAACCATCTGGCTCACTCTTGCTGCTTACCCTGCTATTACTTCGATCGGACCCAAAATCAACACTTAATTTGTTATCATCTGTTTTAAAAGAGGTTGAACCACAGTCAATTGAAGGCCATCGACCTTGATAGAGATTCCATTCATCCTGGGCACCGTCTACTTCAAGGTCTGCTTCACCACTTCTACTTCCTCTATGAAGCTCATTTAAACAAGTATTCAACATCCTATCAGTAGCTAACACATCGTGTTCTTTCAATACATGATAGTCGTGAGGAGTATCTATTTGTGTGCTCTTAGCATGTCCATCAAGACTGCCTTGCAATCCATTGAATTGATGTGCTTCTGCCGATATTGTTTGAGATTCATCCCGATTCTCATTGTACATTCCAATATCCTCATATTCGCATGATTCACAATCTTGGCTCATGTCAAAAGGAGGTTCAAAAGCCTGGAGCATGTTTAGAACAAAAACTGAGTTTGCAGTGATGCACCTTCTAAGCTGTTGATACTTCTTCGGAAGATGTGCAAGAAGTGCCTTGTGCTTAGGTGGAAGCCTTGCATAAGATCTCTCCCATCTTCTAACATATGCTTCTGCTGCATCCGAGTAACTTTTAATTTGAAAAGACTATCTGTAGCTCCAGCATCAACACCTGAATCTGCAGAGAAATAGGCATCTTTAAAATGCCTTACATAGGCACTAACATCCAACTTATCATTTGCAATTGCTGATGTCCCCACAGATGGACGTGAACCACCTTTTCCTGAAACTGAATCTTTGGATCCCTCTATTCTAATTGCTTCATTTGTTGACCCACCAGGTAGTCGCTTGTTACGTTGTAGAGTTGGTGGCATTGTAGCACTTTCTTTTATAGCTAAACATGAATATGAGGATATAAGCATCTCTACCGCATGGACAACACCTTCCTTCATAAACAGCTTGGAAATTGTGAGAGGGAGCTTTTGCATTAGGACTTCTGCCATTTGCAGTGCTGGAATCAAAACTTCAACATATTTCCCAGTTAAAACTCTTGCCAAAAAACTTGGTTGTTTGTTCCCTGTAGTAAAGAATTTAACATGTCCTCTGTACCAAAGTACATCACCTTGCTAATACCTTCCAGACATTTGTGTCTAACAAGAGAATTCACACTTGATCCATGCACCTGAACCAACACTGGGAAGAGATCTGCTCCAAAGTTTTATTTGCATTTTTCTGTTTAAACACACATATTGCATGTTTAAAGTTTTTGTATATATATTTTATTATATGGTAACCAATAAACATTATTTATTTACCATAAGGGCGGGATTATAATATAAAGATATATTTAACCAAAGGGCTTATAAAGCGGGGTTTTTAATGAATTTTTGGGAAAATAATTACTTTGGTTAAACTATATAATATAAGGGTTTTTGGGATATTTATA